>JAZGTH010000085.1:4630000-5230000 GCA_036877525.1 Chromobotia macracanthus | reverse complement strand
TAATTTAATCTCCCAAACAAAATGTCCTGATCAGAGGCAAATAAACTACAAAGACAACGGGGTGAGCAACACACGTGATAAGAATCAAATTACACTCCAATATGCTGGGCCTGCCCGACGCTGGCCTTTTTTAATTCGAAAATATGCAGACAGATTGCGCCCCGACTGCCAGGACATGATTATATTTTAAGTGTGTAATATTCTGGAGGGGCCCCCTCCATTCTGTCTCACTCACTCTCTCTCTCACTGTTTCTGCCTGTCTCTGTCTATCTCTCACTCTCTGTTTCTCTGTCTCTCAGCCCCTCTGGCTGATCTCACCTCTCCACTGCCCCACTGGCAAACACACACAGCTACTTTGGCTCCCGACATCTTTGCTCACTGCGCTACAGATTGGAAGGCATACAATACCCCAAATCCCTTCTTGTAGCAACAATGCAGCCACTGTCCACCCTCTCTTCTCCTCTGCTCTGCTTTCTGTAACTGGTGCAAACAATAGTAGGAGGTTGCTTTGGGTGGGGGGGTGGCAATGAAAGGCCCGCAGGAGCAAGTGGACAGCTCGGAGCTGCACAAAGCCCAGTGCACGGCAAACAAAGGTTGTGTGGTTCATCATTCAGTCCAATGCCACACTGGCAGCTGCCTCTGCCACGCTCACGCTGACAAACGTCCAGGAAAACAGATGGTTTGTGCATTCATGACCAGTTTAGTGAAAGCCCAGGAGTCGAGACTATTCAGGGAGGTTTTTTTGTCAGCCATTGGATAATAAAGCTTTTCAGTCTAGTAGAAAATTTGAATTGCATTTGAAAATTGTCCTTTAATTATCGAGGTCACCCCAGCTCTATGGAAAAGCAGGGTTCCAGCTTTTTGGCAAACACACGACTGATTTGAAAAAAAAATACAGCAGCGTTTACATACATTTTTCTTTGAGATGGACTTTCACAACTGGGATGTGTCCCACGTGAAGACGGAAGTCTCATAATAAACATTATAATAAACAGAATAAACATTTTATCAACTAAAAGTAAAATCTGTCCAAACAATGTAATTGCATGTATTCTCTACTGAACTAAGCACAGATTAACTCAGTGATGTGATTATACAGTAAGGTGCAGAACATTGAGGTATAAACTTTTATTCAAATAGATTTTACAGGTTGAGATATTTATAAGATATCTCAACCTGAGATATCTTGATATATAACAAGATTTTTTAGGCAACATTATAACCAGCTAACCAGAATTAGAAGTTCTCCTGCTAACCCTCCGGTGCATTTATATTTACTTTCTCTTTACAAAACATGCATTTCTGATCTAATATCTGATCAACAAGCAGTCTAACAATGCTTGCTTTATGTATGGCAAGTGTCATTGCTGTATGCTTGAATCTGGCAGAGTTTGGTCTCCAAGTGGGATGCCTCCACATCTGCAGCATAATCGATAACAGATGAGCGCGTCTCAGGCCCTGAATCTTTCATCAGCACGCCTCACTCCACAGCAGATGGCAGTGCCACCAAGCCCCAGCCCGCATCTGACAGTACCAGGTCCTGCCCCGTGGTGCCCGCCGAGAGCACCATCCCACAGAGCAGAGCGGGCTCCACACAGTACCCTAACCGTACCTACAGCCACTTTCAGCATCCTCCTGCAACATCCTAACTCTGTGCTGAGCTGAGAGGAGATTATAGCCATTGTCGGCACACAGCTCGAAGGCAGTGACCATTAAAGGCAATGACGCGTGGCATTGGGCACCGTTTCCAGCTTCTTTGGCCATGCATTTGGGTATCGGGTTGATGTGCCTCGCATTTGATGCACAAGATCGCATTTATTTGGTCGGCAATGAACAAATCAGAGCAGTGTGAAAATGGCTTTGCTCAAACTTAGCTTGCGTTGCTTGTGACAACAGAACGTGCCTGTAATGCTTTGTGTGAATTAAAGATGAATATGACAGCCACGTCAACATTTCTACTCCAAAAGCATCTGGATGTTTAATATTAGATTCTTAAAGAAGTCTGAAGCTTTAAGGGAAGATTAAACATGTATGTTATATTCAAATCACACTAAATTTTATTCCTGTTGCACCCAGCCATTCCCTGCATTGCAAGCGTATTTGCAATTAGAATTGCAATATTTATTGCCTACCTAGATCTAAATTCTATTCACTAATTCATGGTTCATTGTCCTATTCCATATGGTACATGATTTGTAAAATAAAAATTGGTTACCTATTTAAAACATAAATAAAATACATGACAAGGTTACTGGGTTGAAAGCTATTTAAGTTGCATCCCCTGCAACTGAAATGAATTAATTGATAGTCTTTTAAGTCTTATTTTGTTAGAGGGCCAAACATATTTCAGGTTTCATACAAAAGAAACAGAAAAAATGCAAATCATATCTGATTTAATTTGTTTTTCATCTTAATAATAATGCAAAAACTTCATCACAGCTTTCCAGACCTTTGGCCAAATTAGCATAATCATTGTACTATTTGCATAATCACAGAGCTCATTTGTCCATGTTATTTATCATTATTGGTTAAACCCCATGCAATACAACACAAAACAACATGCTACATGCTGAAATTTTAGAAAATATGAATTTTGAATTTGTGCAATAGCATTACATTAAGTTTATGTTATGCCTGCTTTTCCATCCAGACTAATAAAAGCCATTGGCCTCCTTCTCTGAAAACAAGTCATGACTCCTATAGCAGCGCCCTCCTCTGACAGCAACTGGAAATGCATACAATATCCGACCTCATCCACATGTGGGGCGATCCACCTTTAGGAGCTTTTATGTTGTGAACATTATTAGATTAAAGTGAAGAGATTGGAAAAACTGAATAGATCTTTAAAAAGTAGTAAAAAAATGTTTTTGAGTAATAATTGTGAAGGGCATAATTCCATCACTCCAATCTTTTTACAAGATTAAGTGTGAATGAAAAATACAGAATTGAATATTTTATCATCTCTCTGAAAGTACTTTCCAGGACATAAATATGTACTTTAGGGTATCTGCTTCTTATAGTTTGAAAACTGATATGCAGATTCAGTCTTGTAATATTAGTTTGACTTCAACATACGTAATGTATGTAAAGTAACCTTCAATTTAATGTTCCAAAAACAGCAATACCTTTCAAAAGAATAAGAGAACAAATTTCAGAGCTAGTGAATACTGTATTTTATTTGTGTGTTATGTATTTCATCCAGAAATCCAGATACAGTTCTTGCCAGTTATTAAATTAATGCCATTTTCCTTTACTTTCTATGCGCATTACTCTGTTTTGCTCCATTCAGGCTTTGACATACAGTATATCTGCAGTCCCTTAGATTTATTTTCTACTGAACTTCCACCCTCACTCAGAAGATTCCATGTCTTCTCCAGTCGCTATTAAACACCTCACAAACCATGACCCCCGACCTGCCCTACCATTTCATCTGCTCACCCAGCCCGCTCCACAGTCGTGGACTCCTGCAACAACACAAGGACAAGCTCTTATGATCCCTCCCACCTGAGTGCGGTTACTGTTTTATTACAGATCCATGCATTCATTTCTTTCTGACACAATAGAGTTTTTAAATTATTTAAAAAGCCATTTAAAGTTCTGGGTTTAACTGGGTCTATAACAGCAGGATGAAACTGGAGCACTTATACGGTGAATGCTAATAAAATGAGACAATAAAATGTGCTGTGATAAGAGGGATCTTATTAGAATTTGTAGGGTATGTGTACATACACACACACACACACACACACATATATATGTATATGAACAGCTTTACAGACATACAAATCTTTAAAAAATTTTAACAGCAAATCTATTCATAAATGAACTCTATAGTACAAGTAAACCAAATATTTACATAGAAATACTAAAGGAACACTAAAACTAATGTAAACTAATGCAGTGACACAAATGCACCATCAGGATCAGTGTTTTTTGTAGCCTACAGCAGCGAAGACCAGTTTCTCATTTATGTCTGAATAATGAGAAGCTTTTAGTTTGAAGGAAACCAAGAGAGCCAGACTTACCCAGACAAACTGAGGTTGGAGACATTAACAGGGCCTTGCGTGCACACTTACCGAACGACTGCTGCTTGGTTAGCTGTAAGCTTCATTTTGGGACCTTTTCCTCCCATATTTAATTAAAACATCATTATCACCTCTCTGTGTACTGAGCTGTTACAGCAGATACAATTTACATCCGTTGTTTTAGTTGGTCTTAATGGGTAGATCGCATGCGCCCTCATTTCTCGCTGAACAGTGAAGCAAAGCTGTGATTATTCGGTCACATGCTTTAAAAAGCTGTAATCCAATACGTTTCTATGTTTTTTTACTTTAACATACGAAAAATAAAGTATGTAAAGTAACCTGCAATTTTATGATTCAAACGTATGTTAGAGATTGCAACTTTAATAACTAATATTTAGGGAAAGATATTTAAATTTAGCTAAAATAAGCTTTAATAGTACAAATAATAGAAGGTGTAACAATGATTTAGTGTATTAACACACTTTTACGGTCAAAAGTGGAGACCTCTTAATAACACAAGGCCCCTCAAATCTCAAAGCTTTGAAGCATGGAGCACTTTTAACAGATGTGTTGGCATTTTCTAGTGTGCCAACACAAACACCTCCAGCCCGCAGAGAGTTGCAAATCCACGATCGTGCGGCGCAAACGCGCATCACCCACAGCCTGATTATATTCACGGCCCTGTGTTTACCTGTTGTGTGCACCGTGCACGCCCAGAAAAACTTGAACAGACCTTGGAGCAGACCTTGCAGACAGTCCGTTGTTTCGAGGCATTAATATTCAGCAGGCTCAGCTGCCAGGCACCTTGAACAGATGCGCATGGCGCATCCTTGATGGTCTGATGGAGGCACATGGAGCATGTGAGGCTGCAGTCACATCACCCGTTCTTCCTCATTGTTGCCGAGATGAGCGCAAGCCTGGCTCCCCTGGCATAAACTAAGTGGCTGGCTGGCATATGGTGTAACCTCCATTTGAGTGCTAAAAGCTGGAGATTGTTTTTGTGGAGCAGATGTTGGTGGGCACAGTAGTGGCACAGCTGACTCTTTCAAACAGCTGGGAACCATGTGTGACCCACATAAAGCAATGTGGCCGTCTGCGTGTGTACCCACAAAGCAGGGGTACAGAATCACAGAATTTATCCACCTTTTGTACACCTAATATTGCATGCATGTCACACAGCATCTTTTAATACAAAGCCATTTTAGCAGCATCTTTTTAAATTGATAATAATAAAATAATTTAAAGCAGGTGTTTATTTTATTATTAATTTAAAGCATTTTTTTGGTAAAATTCACCATAGCCAATCTTAACCTGCAGAGACAACTATAAGCAAGCCATTTGTAGGGTCATATAAACCATCTGTGGCATTATCAGAACATTGCTGTTTGTTTGACCAGCCTGACATAATATTGGTTCAACCAATCACTTGAGTTTGGGGTGGGACTATCTGTTTTCTGACCAATGGCAGATTGGGGGGCGGGAGTGTTCAGGAAACCTGTTTCAGTTTTAGCAACACAATGTTAAAGCAGAACAACATGCTATAAATCAAGCTTTTTTGTGTTTTTATTTTTGTGCCATTGGCTATTGAGGGAAAAACATGATATGAAGGTATCCAGCGTCATGCCCATCTCATTGTCACAGCCATGTACAAATGAAGATTACTCTGCGCTCGTAATGAGGATGCCAAGGCCATTATCATCTGTGCTTTGATAAATGTTGTGGCATTCTCTAAGCAGATGGGACCTTGTGTTTGGGGTGGGATGGTGGGAGGGCACCTTTCACGAGAGCAGTTTGCTAGCATGCCTACACAAAAGGTGACGAAATATCCTGAGTCTCCTCAAAGGCTCCAGACTTCACATTGTGCTTAAGCAACATTATTGTTTTCAGTACTTGTTCTGAATAATTAATACTCTTTTTTTGTAAACTGTAAACGCTGGTCTTTCAGGAAGATTTTAATCTGTTTGATTCTCATTCATTATAAACAACAATTTGGCCATGCGCAAATTATTCAATAACTTTTAAATTGGCCAAAATCATTTCAGGGCAAAATCGATTGATTGTTTTGTGCAACCAAATTGTCTTTTGACATCCCTTGCACAGCTAACCAAACATCAAATAATTTTTTTCAAACAAAACATTTTTTTGTGATATATTTGTAATAAAGTGAAAAATGAAGACAGTAAATTTTGCTGATGTACCATCTGATGCAAATCCCAGCGGAAACGGTTTGTGCAGCCTACTGTTGCTATGGTTACCACCTCTGGCAAATGCCACTTCTGTCCACAAGTGTGTATGTAGTGTGCTCGGACTGACTTGTGGTTACCAAAAACGTTATTTGAAAACGAAACGCTATTTAAAATGTTACTTCAATGTAAAAAAACATACGCTTGTAACCCTCCCCAAAAAATCTAATTCAGACTATGATCCCATTTTAAACAACTACAGCTTTATACACTAAATACATAATATACATATTCCACACACAAATACTGAGTAAACCTGCCTCTTATTATGTAGACACTGCGAGCGCACATCCCCGCAGAGAGAACCACTACGACTCAACATCACCAAACTCAAACACAAATAAACATACCCATTCAAAGAGCACCTTGAAGCAACGTCTAGGTCACCTGTCCTCAGGAATCCAGCAGTAACGTTTAGTATCACGGGTCTGGAGGCAAGAACCAGTCAACATTGTTTAAAAGCTCTCCCTCATGGGGCAGCCATTAATTAGCCAAACTGTTTGTTGATTTTAAGCTGATGTGTGCTGCTCTCTAGAGAGAGAAAAGGGCCGCCAATGGAGCCTTGATGCAGATCTCATTGATGGGGCCTAGACTCCCAAAGCAGGCTTTAGCACACGGCATGGAGGACACAGGCAACCGCATTTTAATGTGACAATAAAAATCAGCATATTTAAAATGCAGATGTAATTTTTTGATGTTCTCCCGTCCATTGCCTGGGGGAGAGAAATCACCTACAGCAATTAGCCATTGATACACAGATTTTAAACAGGCAATAGAAAGATGAAAACACACTTCCTGCATGGAGGGGGTGGGAGATATTACAACTGCTATTATTTTAGAATCATATTTTTATAATTTATGTAAAATGATGATTTTAAATAAACGTTTAAAGCTACAAAAAATGCATAACTGTCCACATGCATAAATTCATTTTAAAAACAAATCGTGGCCATGCCTAAAGAGATCACCATCAAAATGCACAATTCTGTGAGATACACAGAAAGGATCTGGTCAAAGGTCACTAATGTCACACTCTTCTGTTCTCTGAAGGCTTGTATTCACAGCAGATGTGAACACAGGTTACATGCTGTTGCTTTCAGGTAGTTGACATGCAAACCATGTCTGTTTGTTTGGGAGGCTCAGTTCTAATTCTCTGTTTCTCTGATTTATTGGGGATTGTACTATATTAAAACATGTATATCTCATGTCACTGGGGTGCTTGGCCTCTCTGTAACTTGTGCAGCTATTGTATATTTAAAATTATTTTGATGCATGCATAACTTAAAAACTCTGTGAAACCCTAGCCCCAAATTTTCACAACAATTGATGCATTATAATGCAAATTGTAGTTGAAACATAACCCTGAATCTTATTGCATGCATAAAACTGGTAGAACATCCCAGCTAACAATTTTAGGCTGTAAGAACAATTCCCTAATGTTTCCATTAAGTAACAAAAATGTTATTTTGAACGCTATAGGAACGTTTAAAATGTCCTGTTTTGTAGATGTTGTATTTACATTACTGCTTGGTCTTAAGAATGTTACTTGGTCTTAAGTAACTTTTTAAAATGTTCCAGTAATATTTTCATATGATATATAATGTTAAAAAACATTCTTACTAATGTTACTGCACAAACGGCTTTGATAGCTTTGTGAGAACTATTAGAGAACGCAACATGTAGCCAACATTCTGAGAACGTTCCCTGTTAGCTAAGATTACACGAGCAATGGAAAGGCCACTGGTTTAAATCTCAAGAGTTGCAAGGACTAATGAAACGTATAGATTGCCCTGTTAGCCAAACTGAATAAGATATGCCAAATGTGTAAACATAATGTCACTAACCATCAAAACATAAATCAATGACATAAACATTATGCTTTTTCCCCATCATTAATGTCACCCTAAATAATAATTACTTTAAGGAAACAGTTTTAGTGTGTTTGGTCTGTCTGCTCTGGTCAATATGAGTCAGGGCCTTCTCTACTTTCCCATCCTCACTCAGTCCATGCTGCCCATATCAAACTGACTGTGATGGACACATGGCCCACCACTCTTGTCAGGACATTCTTTTGAAACAGACAAAAAAAATAGTGGCGTGTGTGTGCACCGGTTCTTGATTCGCCTTGACATGTATATGAGAACTGTGTGTGTGTCTGAGCAGAAAGTCTTGTGCTTCTCCCATCAGTTTGAGGATTAATGGTAAAAGAGTTGTAACGGACTGTTAAATCTGTTTCTGCAGTCGGGAAGGACAGAAGCCGGTGAGTTGAGGCAGAAAGATGTCAGAGAAGATTTGGCCTAATTATGGAGCCTCCTCATCGCAGTTTAGGATAATGAATGTGATGTATTTCACATTTGGTTAAATCTCAGCCTTTACTACTTCAATAACCTCAGACAATCTCATTCAGTTAGTGCTAATTTTACTTAACATTCGAACAGTGCTATTTAAATAGATCATCACTTGGTTTTTAAACAATATTTGGGCAGGAGCAGATACAGAATTAAAATAACGGCCCTCAAAGGCTTATGCTGGGATCAGAATTTATGTACTTATAGAAGGCAAAATACAAGAAATAAACATATACTAAAGGTCATACAGTCACTAAATGTTACAAAGGTCCAACTTGGACAGGATATGTACACATATCTGCCTGTCTGAAAACATCATAAATCTAATTCAAACTGTCATTTTCACACCAACCCAATAAAATCTAACAGGGCTAATATGGTAATCTGACAAAAAGGATTGAAGAAGCTGATGTAAATGAACTTTTATGTTTAATATCGATATACTAATAGTCATATTTTAAAACGTACAAATAATTGTGACAGCCTTTCAATATTTTTATGAATTTTTAGATGTTAAAATTACACTAAACCATGATTAACAGAACTGTAGTTACTAACAAAGTTCTCAACATTGAATTCTCAACATTGAAACCTTACCCATTATTGTATGCTAACCGCAAATAACACATCATCTACATATTATAGAAACACACCAGACAAACAGAGAGATCCTTTTTATGTCACATTCAGATCACAGCTCTTTAGCTGGCCTGCTGTCTCTGTTTTCAGATGTACAGCAGTCTTCACCTGAGCTGACAGGTGAGTGTCCAGACTCAACAGGGGGGGCTGACCTGCCAAACACCTGTCACTCACACCGGCCCACCGCACCACCTCAGTCATGTCATCATCTCCCAATGAACTGGAGTGACACGTTTACATCAGAAAACCGTCAAACTGGATCTGATGAAGAAAAGCAGCGAGCTATTAAAAGAGTAACATTTCACGTTTACACCAAAACGTGTGGGGTGACCAGCACATTCTTAGAATTAACCTTTTGTGTTGCATGAAAAAGAAAAAAATAATTCAAGTTTTGAACATCATGCTGCTAAATAAATAACAACAGAAAGGTACACCAATTCTAACAAACAGGAGGAAATGCATACACTGTAAACTAGAAGAAACAACATTTGGATTACGGATGTCCTGTTACAAAAAAAAGTCTTCATTGATTTTCAAGTGTAAACAACAGAGGCCTCCGTTTAGTTTCTCCCCAAGCAGACAGAGAGTTATTTATGCTGTGCAGGAGGTTACGACCTCATCTTATAATCTCTTCTTATTTGAATATAAGGGGGTAAACAGTTTGTGCCATATGGCAAATGATTACAGCAATAAATCAGGTTCAGATCTCCCATCGTAATATATGACAAAATTATGCATGTTTAACGGAAAGAGTGAGCAGTTGTGATGACATTTCAGGTTTTTAATTCATGTTTTTATTTTCAATCTGATTTTTATTTCACAGTCAGGATCATGCGTACAGCTCATAGGCTAGTGGCTATGATTAAAGGGCCGTGATTATTGGTGGAGCATTTACTGTATGTAAATGAGTAACCTTTAGGAGTCCTGCACACGGCTACTGTGCCAGATGGACGCTAATGGTAATGGGGTGGTGACTGGCTGAAATAAATCTCAAATGGTCTGGACCTTAGTTTGGTGGTCTCCAGCCAGGCCCCATGTGAGAGAAGTGGTTACAAAAGGTATTTGTTGAGAAGGTTGTTTCATTGCGATATTGGGCTTCAGATTATATCTGCTGCTGAGTGTTGGACTGCTGTAACGTAAAGACAATGTGAATTTGCGCTCCATTTCCATTTGATCTTTGCGCAGCTGGACAGTATGCAAATAAGGTACTTATTTACATATAGGGAGGGCCTGACTTGAACTTGTAACAGCTTACCCAGCTAACAGTTTTAGGCTGTAAGAATATTTCCTTAACCATTAAGTAACAAAAATGTTAAAAATGTTATTTTGAATGTTCTAGGGATGTTCAAAATGTCCACTTTTTTTAAATGATGTATTAACGCTATTGCTTGGTTATAAGAACTCAAACATTTATTCTGTAACTTTTCAAAATGTTCCACTAACACCTTAAGAATACAATTTTTGTTATACACAATATATAACGTTAAAAAATGTTCTACTAATGTTACTGCAAGAAAGTTTTTAATAACTTTGAGAGACCGTTAGCCAACGTTCTGAGAATGTTCCCTGTTAGCTGGGTACCTTACACTATAAACAAGCAATCAATATTATAATATTTTGCATGTGGGTATTAACATACTATATGTTAAAAACATGAATTAACATACATGAAAATCATTCAATATTGCTTAAAAATGAAAAATGCCAAGAATGACACTGTTGTGAATAAGTGGTTTATGCACCTTTCTGTGGCATATTTCATAATATTTTTCATTTTATTTTTGTACTGCTTATTGTTTTCTCACCCCTTTTGTTACATTGTTTTTGAAGAGTCACTACCTGATTTGCCAACCCGTGAAAACTAAGACATGTTCATATAGCGAAGATGACATGAAGACTATTTTTGGAGATGTTTACATCCTGGGTCCAATTAACACAAAATCTGCGAGTCACAGTGAGTCACAGTAACCTTGTAAACATTAGCAAGGAAATTACATTTGGGGAACAATTTGGTATTTTTATGCCCTGTAAGTAATTTGTCTTAGCAGACAAAACAAAGGGGTTACAAAGAAACAAACCACCATAATCGTCTAATAGTCTAATTAAAATCCTTGAGAAATCCCAACTAACAGGAAATACTATCACAATGTTGACTAACATTCTCTGAAAGTTATTAAAAAGCAGTAACATTAGTAGAGCATTTTCTAATGTTATATTTCAAAAACTGGACGTTTCGAACATTCCTAACACTTTCAAAATGACATTTAACATTTTTGTTACTTAATGGAAACGTTAGGGAAACATTCTTACAACCTAAAATTGTTAGCTGGGATGCAATTCCAGCAAAAAAAAACTAAGCACAGAGACACAAAACTTTCTCTGTGGCAGGACATAAGACGTCCGTTCCCCCACACCGTTAAATTACCATGACAGTGAGTAGCTTTCCTATATTGCAAAGTGAACGATCAGTACCATCAATTAAATAGCAATTTGGCAGTTAATTAAAGTGACCTTGGTTGCTCCATGTGCATCAGAAAAGCAGACGCCACCACCTTTCTTGTGCTGTCAGAAGGTCCGCTGCTCAATTAAGTCGCCCCGGTGACACGAGTAAATTAGGCAGCTGTCGGCCCTGACTTGCTTCTATTTTCAGGCAACAACATTATGCAGTCACAGAGCAGGACTGAACCAGGAGAATGTTTCAATGCAAAGCTGTCATTTTTAATCGAGACAATCGTCATTGTTGTTTCAGTTGAGGTTAGCTACACGCTATAATTCAGGTTCATCTGAATGGTAGCTGAACACGACCGGACACGTGCGACCTGCATGCCGCCACTCGGTTCTCTAAACATTTTTTAACCAATCACTTAGAGCCGTAAATTCCATGTGATTCATTACTCCAGAGCAATAACGTTAACACAACATCTAAACAACTGGATGTCCTAGAACTTTCGAAATAACATTTTTAACGTTTTTGTTACTTAATTGAAGTCGTTCTTGCAACCTAAAATTGTTAGCTTGGATTGTTGCTTTGCAGGTTTAGTGTAGCCACTAAAAAATAAGTTTCTTAGCTTGGGTTGGATGGCTCAGATCAGACTTTTCCACCGTTACACAATGTCAGTTTGTAATTCACGCGAGCCGGAATCAGGGCTGTGCTCCATCTTCACCTTTCAACATACATCAACTTTTGACAGGCTAGAAACAGGATATTTTTTCATCACCGTCATTATTACTAAACGATTTATGATGAGTTTAATGCTTTTCGGTGAGTGCCATTAAAAAGGAGATATAAAACTGGATGGCATGAAATCGCTGGAATTGCACATTAATGTTTAATAAAAAGTCTGTGACAACATCTTTAAAAGCCAATGGGGTGTATTTAACAATTAGTTGTGTGGAATCGGGGACGTGGATTGTTGTCTGCAATGTTTAATGTTATTCAGGGACTTCAGAACACCATGAATTATTTAACAGAGATGCTAATGTCGTATCGTTATACGCGTCTAATATCTTCTGCACAATCCGACTTGGAGAGGACATTACATCTGACAAAAGGAGTCAAAATAACCTTCATGAGAACAAAATTGTTCACCATTTATGTAAATACTTGCTTGGACTGTTGCACAGTTGGAAATGCATATTTCCCTGCCCGATTGTTGAAACAGTGACAAGAGAAACTGGTGCCAGCCAATGAGCAAGTAAATGAATGATGCTGAGAGTCTCTGGAGATCTGAAGAATTTAACACATCATAAAACTTGTTCCTGCAGTAAGGAAAAGCTGACCTTAAAATATAAGAGATTATCAATTACTCATAGAGCCAACTCTGTGAATATTATGAAAGCGACATTAATAAAAAATAATAAAAATAATAAAGCCATGCAATGATAGTAACTCACAGATATTACTTAAAATAATTAATAGCAATTCTGTTTTACTGTAACTATTCAAAGATCGGAATTTCTCGATGGTCCTAAAGTTAATTATTAATTTTGTGCTGGTTGCGCAACATTGTTCTCGTTCTTCTCAGAAAATCAAATACAGTTTTGGTGGTTTTGCGTAACCACACTCCAGCTTCCAGTGTTTTACTTAAAGCCATTCCAAGCTGTTTTAAATTCCTCAATCTGCTTGGTGCTCAATGCTGTGACCCAGCTAACAATTTTAGGTTGTAATAACGTTTCCCTAGCGTCTGCATCAAGTACAAAAATGTTCTTTTGAATTTTCTAGGAATGTTTAAGACATCAAATTTTAGACATTCTATTAACGTTATTGCTAACGTTATTGACACTAACTATAATAATGTTTTTGATATATGACATATCATATAGTTCTATTAACGGTCCTGTAAGAACATTATTTATTACTTTGAGAAAACTTTTATAGAACATTAGCCAACGTTCTGAGAACATTACCTGTTAACTGTGGACATTCTGACCACCCGATCTGCCCCCCTTTGTTCTCTTCTTTCTCCATGTCTGGCTTCAAAAGGAAGCCCGTCACAACAGGTAGCCCTGATGACACTCACAATCCTGGTGACAGCAGGTAAATTGCTTGTCAGAAGGTTCCAGTGATGCGGCCGGTGAATTTTTCGAATATGCTCGGATACAAAGCCCTCCCACAAGCGAGTGATTTCTCACTAACTGTTTTTGATTAAAATGTCAATGAAGCTCCAGGCCCTTTCATTTTTCGGGTCCAGAGCTGTCCATCTACCCCAGACGGGCCTGGCACGCTAAACACCGTTTATTCACGATGAGGAGCATGTCATGTCATAATAATCGTCTCTGGGGAGCGTTTAGAATGAAAGTAAATGCTGATTGGGACAATAGGCTGTGGAATCTCATTTAGGCTCCGCAATGACGGCTGACTGCTGGTTTAAAAACAGCCTTTTCTCTAAGGAATAGAGTTGTGTTTTTTCATCTCTCTCTCACTTACGCAGCTGCGACTATTTTGTAGAATAAACCCAAAGGTGCTCTTTGTATTCATCAATATTGTGTATTTGTACACTTTAATCTGGCACGCAGGATACATGTCTAGAAGAATGCATCTCAGGACATTTCTCTTAAAGCTGTAAACTTTCCCCTCTTTACCGCCATCTCTGTTTGAAACATAAAACTGCAGGCTACTTTACATATATATTTCAATAAGTACATTGAAGTCCAATGAATCCAAACTAACATTTTCCAAATCTAACATCAGGCCCAACAGCACAAATGATGAACTATTATTTTAAGCTTACCGTTGGGTAATGTAAGGAGATCGTGTTAAACACTGGTCTGTAATTTAGTAATGGATTTTTGTTCATTCAGTATTAATCATTATTATAATTTTCAATTGGGAATTAGGGTAAGGTCGTATAGTTTTAAGAACTGATCTGTCATGTACTACAAAAAGATGCATACAATGTTAAACAGAGAAATGTACTGTCAGTTTTATTTCATACCATCTTAGCATCTGCAGATAAGAGCATTGGCTGTGCATAACCTGACTAAACTTGTACTGTGACAAAACTAGACTGCTCCTAATTTAATCAATGAGGTTAAAGGTTGATTTTTAAAGCAACAGGGCCCCCAAAATTGAAAATTCTGGCATCATTAACTTACCATCATTTTTTGTTCCAAATCTGTATGACTGTCTTTGTTCTGTGGAACACAAAATAAATATTTTACTAAATATTATAAAGTAAATAATATAACTTTGGGTGAATTCAATACAATAATATAAAGACTCACTTTAACACTTTATAAAGCACCCAGGAGTGTCAACATGAAAGTTTACATGCTTCATTAGTCATTTATTCTGCATCAATTTGTGCACACAATTTAACACTTTAATGAAATCTAAAAAACAACATAAAGAAGGTTACTGGTAAAGCATGTGTAATAACATATTGCCATTTTTGTTACATTAATTATAGTGGTATGCTTGCAAAAAATATTCAACCAGAATGCATAGCTATTGTGGAATGGAGTAAGGTATGGTTGCGGTTTAGATGTTGAATAAGACCTCATCTGGCATTCTTCATTCTACATGAAGGAGGAAAAACCAGACCACACACCAGCTGCATCTGCAGATGCTCTCGTAAAAACGTCTTCCTTCATGCCATTCTTTCCATTTGTTTATTTGCTGGTAATTTAGCCCTTGAATCAAAAAAAAGTACAGCTTTGTTTTGATACTAACAAGGCAATTAGCAATCATTACCAATACTTTTCCCTTTTTTCCCCTGATCAGATGTGCTCCATGCCAAAAGCAGGAGTTTGAGACTATTTAATCGTTTGTTGTTTGTTAAGCGCTGGTCCTCGAGTTTGCGCACATCTATGAGTGAATAAGTGTGTGTGTTGATAAGCAGCAGATCATAGACGCCTGGACCCCATTTGCATAAGAACAAAGCAAGTCTGTGTGGCTCCAGAATCAGTATGTGCTAAGTGGTCCTGGGTTCCTCAGTGCCCTCTGAGGGTTCTGCAACAGCAGGGTTCTTGATTACTACGGGTGGCAACAACAGGGCAATACATTATGTTCCTTACATCAACAGAGAGACTGATGATCTGAACCAGATCTGAAGTTTAAGGAGACAATAGTTCTCACCTTAAGCGGTGTAAAGGGTAGAGCCCAGTGATATAAACAGAACAACAGTAGACAGTATACCTAGGTAACAATTGTAGGTTGTAGGAATGCTTCCCTAATGTACCCTCTCGAATGAATGTTCTAGGAACGTTCAAAACGTCCAGTTTTTAGATGTTGTATTAACGTTTCTACTTGGTTATAAAAATGCTATTAATACATTTTTGTTTTCATTCTAAAACAACTTTTAATATTAGAATAACATTTTAATATGTATTAATATGTATTATTTAATATATCATGGGTAATTGCTGGGTAATTGGTTTATCACATAGGCTTAGTATTATAGCTCATACAAATTTTTTATCTGTCTGTCTGTCTGTCTGTCTAAAGTTCCATTGTGAACACTTAACATTTAGTGTATTTGCAAATATTTAGCTTCAATTCATACTGCTACTGTATAATTTTCAAGTTCTGTTTGTTTCTCGAACGCCCTTGGTTCGCCTGGGTCACCGCACCATCTCACAAGACAAATTATAGATAATATTCAGCAAGATCAATCAACCACACAAAGCAATTGTGGTGAGATCTGTGATCATCTGTTAATCTGCTCCAACCCACAAGGCGAGGACCCTGCAGGGCCCCTACTGGTATGAGTTTTCTGCCTGGCCTCATTGTCAATGCAGGTTCATCTGGCCAAGGAGTGAGTGTGCCGTTCACAGCAGACCCCAGCAGAGTCCCCAGAGCTGCATGTTACATTCTGGGACCCCTCCACTCGGCCTACCTGCCTCATCCTGTATGAACAACAATCACAGCCATATGAAGCTGCAAGAAAACAGATGCTGTTTTTCCATTTGTGAAATCAAGCTGTTGGAATGGAGTCAGGTTTATGGTACCATCAGCAAAAGGGCAAATATTAAAGCGACAGTGTTGATTATGCCACGCACCTCGATTTTGTGCAGGCACACCAAGTGTGGAAACAGGAGGGTCCTTCCATAAATTCAATGTAAGAAGACCATTTTGATCTACACTAGCATGACTAGCCATCTGTTACACAGGGCTGACTGTATTACCTTTGCACAATTCCAGATTATAACATAAAATTGGATTTCATTTGAGCTGAAAGTGCATTATTCATATTTTCATATTGCACATTTTTCTAAGGTTATGCAATACATAACAAATTTGAAAAATTGAAAAGCAAAGAAAATAATTTAAAGATAAAGGTGCACAAGAAAACAAAAAGTAAAATAAAAATAGCTGAACCAACGTTATACCTAATGACTACTGAGGTAAAACTGAGTCTGCCACAGTGTTTACACTAACTAGGGTGCAACCTATGAACATATAACCTATCAACCTATGAATATAATGGTGCTATCAATGCAAGGGTTCAAGAGTCAAGGGTTCGATTCCCAGGGAATGCATGGACTGATAACATGCATACCCAACTATGTGCTGTAAATTGCTTTGGATGCATTTGAAAAGCATCTGCCAAGATATATGAATCTGCCAAATTCATATATTTAAATGTAATTAAGCAGGAGAATTTTAACAGGAAAAATGCATTAACAGTAACCAAACATGCCTTAAATCATAAACTCGCCTGACTATTGAATCAATGTTGTAATCCTCAGATGCAATACTGTATCATTTGTCTGACATGCTCCTCATATGTGAAGCAGTGGAGTACTGCTGGTGACTCCACAGACGCCGGTGGATTTGTCCACAGTGCAGAGGCTCTTTTGTCAGTCATCTGCTGATGCCAGCTGACAATACGTGGCAGCGCTGTCAGGTGAAGCAAAGCAAAACAGAGTGGAGGAACTCCTCTGCGCACGCTGTTCCACCATACCGCTCCTTCACGCAAACACAGGTCACGGTTCCTGACCTGACACCTGTCACTCACATACAGTGCGGTCTGAGGCATGCTTCCAGACTGCCATCCACATGCTTAAATTTCATACCGGGCTGGTAGCACAGCTTGTCATATCCTGCAATACAGTGTTGATAGTATGAAATGGAAAGTTTTTTGTCAGTCATAAGCAAAGATCTGCAATTGAACAAACTTTGGGAGAACTTGGGCAGAATTACAGGAACTCATTGTTCCTATTACAAGCAAAATGCCTTTAACTCAGCTAACAGGGAACATTCTCCGAATGTTGGCTAACGTTCTCTCAAAGTTATCAAAAACGTCCTTGCAGTAACATCAGTAGAACTATTGTTATATATCATATATATCAAAAACATTATTATTATGTTGTTAGTGGAGTGTTTTAAAAGTTATAGTTTATTTTAAATTATTTAATTATTAATTATATCTAATTATTTTTTATTTTGATTTTAAAAAATGTTTGATAAAAGCAATAATATTGATACAATGTCTAAAAAACTGGATGTTTTGAATACCCCTAAAACATACTTGTTACTTAATGGAAACATTAGTGCAACGTTCATACAACCTAAAATTGTTAGTTGGGTTACAGCATCAAGTATCATAACAGAGGCTAAAGACACTTAAGGTCCCTCTGGCACCAAATTTCATTAACAGAGCTGATGTACACAGCATACAGTCCAGAATCAATTGCAATGATGAGCATAAATTTAAGACTGTATGTGCCTGTGGTCGTATTACAACTAATTACAAAAGCCTCCCTGACTCTCCATCCAGGAAGATCCTCTGCTGTTTAGGAAGGTTTAAAGGGCAAAAATATGATGCTTTATTTCCAATCAATGACAGGCATCAATCAGGGCAGGCTCAGAATGATGAATCAAATAAATGATAAATCATTTATTTGATAAATCAAAATGATTTTACCCAATCACTGAGCTCCAAAGCCAACATTAGTGTCAAAATCATCTGCTTCTCCCCTCTTTTAATATCTTGCATCATTTTGGAAATGGGGACAACATAGGTTATCTGGTAACTCTTCAGAAGTATATCTGTGTGGCTTCTGTCTGTGATCAAGATAACTGCAGTAAACAGTTGCTATCATCTCTACAGTATGGAACTGTATGAAGTTTAGCTTGTGTCCTTAAGTCACACCCAAACTAGTATTTTTAAAGGGACAGTACACCTAAAAAAACAATGACGTGGTTTTCTTTCTTTCTACAAAATGAGATTTTTCTAAACAATGATACGGATGCTCTTTTACATTGTTTTTTAACATTTTACATTGACACAATTTTAATTTCTGGATTAACTGCCTCAAAAAAGAAAAATGACTAATAAAAGGTAAATGACTGCAACTAACAATTTTAGGTTGTAAAAACATTTCTCTAACATTTCATTAACGTTTCCAGTTCTTTAGCGGTTGTATTAATATTATTGCTTGGTTAAAAGAACATTATTAGATTCATATATATATATATATTTTATTTATATATACAAGATATAAAATGTTAAAAAAAGTTGTACTAACATTACTGCAAGAACGTTTTTGATAACTCCGAGATAACTTTTAAAGAACGTCAGGCAACATTCAGAGAGCATTGCTTGTTAGCAGGGTTGTAAGGCTAGACTTTAACAAAATGATGATATGATTAAGATACACTTCACTATCAAATCTGCGGTGAGAATATTCCGCATTTTGAAACACACTATAGCTGCCACTTAAAGAGACACAATTAGCACAAGAGACACAACAGCTCCAGCCTCCCCTCAGCTGACAGGAAGTGAGCAAAATGTCACAGTCTACACTCACACTGCCATCTGTGTCACATTGAATAAGAGGAAGTGAAAATGCAACCTGACAGGCAAAACAAACAGGTGACCTCTGCAGTCACCATTCAGAATAATTATCATGAAAAGTCTCGTCACTGCAGCTTTAACAAGCTTTCGTTTCATTAGAATTTCTCAGGAATCATTAAAAATAATCCGAAACAAATGCGTGAGGGGTGAGAGAAGGACTTTTGATACAGCGAAAATTCCTCACGACAAGATCTTGGCAAGGCTAAAGTGCCAAATTAAAGTCATAAAAGGCTCTCTTGATTTTAATGGAACTTAAGGTTTCAATTAACTTAATTGATCTAATTACTGGTGGAAGCCCACGTATTTAACATTTGTAAAAATGTTTAAAAGTGGATGATTGAAAATGTGGAGGGACACCCCTATAAAACACAGAGCTGTGGAGAGTACAATGGATTTTTTCCAATTAATCAAATAAGAGCACCAATTAACTAAGTGAGTACTCAATGAAAGGTGAGTGAGATGACAAAGAGACCTTTCATACTGTAAGTGGCATACTGTAAGTATTTATACTGCATAAGTTCAAGAGGGGCGACTCTATAATATAGAGATATGAAAATGGAATTTGGATACCATGATCATCTTTGTTATTTAAAGTACTCTGGTTTTCAAGCATGCAGGCTATTATGAATAAAGATTTGTCCCTACAGTGGCCAAAAACATATTTGAAGTGAAAGTGACATATTTGTTAGATATGGTAACCCATACCCAAAATGTGACCTGCATTTAACCCATCACTGGTGAGGAGTGAACACACACACACCCGGAGCAGTGGGCAGCACTGCTGCACCTGGGGAGCAGTTTGGAGTTAGGTGCCTTGCTCAAGGGCACTTTAGTTATTCCAGTGCTACCTGCCAGCACTGGAATCGAACCAGCAACCTTCTGATTACAAGCACTCGCTTACCAGTAGGCCACAACTGCCCCACAACTGGACACACACCAGTCACACACACAATAAAATGCATGAATGTCACTGTATTAGATAACAAATACCAATTCACGTGAATTTACATTTGAGTGAAGGGGCATGATTATTTGCACACATTATCTGTAGTTTTTTCAATATAATTTTAATGTCTATAATAATTCATAACAAATCACACTAAATTATTATGTTAAAAAGACAGCCCTAATTATTACATCTGTTGTATTTCTGATTACATTGAGGGACAATATTTATTTACTTATTTATGTAGCATTTAGCATTCTCATGCCGTGAACGTTCAATTTTTCCTAGAGTCAAACCTCGTGGCCTGGAGTTCACATGACATATCCAATCAAGAAAACATTCGATTGGCTTTTGCCTGGATTTAACAGATGGCGTTTCCATTTTGAACCCTTTGCGGCAGAGCAGAAATAAAGAGAGCTTGGAAAGTCAGGCTGTTTTTCTCACATTACTGACACGAGCTGTGTCTTAGATGAGGAAGATGTGTGAAATAATTCTCCCTCGCAAATTTGCTCACCGAGCTTACTAAGAAACAGTGAGCCAAAGCATGCTGTATAATTATTCACCAGTCTCCCAGACTGAGCAATAAAATCTGATGCATTAACTGTTGATTATTGCCCCACATTTTCAGAATTAAAATTTTGGAATTTTTTATGCGTGCAAATAATGAAAGACTCAACAGGAATGGTTAGGTCATTTCTGGTCTGTTAAACCATATGTGAGCTGCCATAAAAGGTAGCCGCTTCAAAACTGCCTTTAACTGCTCAGACTGCAAAGGGTTAAAACGTTCATTTTTTTAACTGTCATTATTGTATGCCACATAGTGAGGTCATGTGACAACAATGTAGCATACTACAATGTTAAATGTGCAAACTGTTTCCACATAAAAATAGCAGTCTGAATAAATCGTATTCTATTCCAAACACAACAAGAAATTGTAAATACCGTACTGTTGCCTAAAACCTTATTGGGTGACCCACACACAACAAGCCACCCTTCCCCATATCACCAACATCACGTTCCCAATTTCATCCCCAAAAAGCAATAGACACGGCTCACCCCCATCGCTGTGAGCGCAGAGGACAACAAGAGACAGATCACAGTTCAAAACCAGTCAGACGAAAAATATGGAAAACGGGGCGGCGGTCACTGCGTCTCACCCCCCGATGCAGCAAGCTGCCACAGTTTGACTGACAAACTGACTTTTGGAGAGGCCTGTGCCCATTCTAGTCAGAGTTTATTGAAGGTGATTTTGATCTCCTACATGAGGCCATAGCAGTAGCTATGCCATCTGTCACCTCGATTGCATGCCGGTCTCTCTGGGGGGAGCGCTATGGCTCCTGATCGTTTACAGATTGCTCTGCTTTCTCCTCCATAAGGGCCACATGCACCGAGCCAGATGGTGGGTATACACGGTTATTATGAGTCTTTATCTCTGTGCAGGAAGGAGTGGAACCATTAGGCCTCCCTCAGGATCTCTGCTCCTTACTGCTGCCATGCTGTTTTTCCCCAAATACAGTCTTCTTCAGCTGTCAGTGGCATGCACACGACGCTAATAAAAAACAAACAACGATCCACTCGTGCCGATTAATGCGAAGGTAAACACGGGATCGCATGCAAACACGCATTTGCATGCTTTGTTTTCGTCTGGAAATAATTTGAGTTAGTGAGTTAGTGAAAGCTTTGTGAAATGTTAAGCATCCGTGTTGATATCAGTTGCCATGGAAACTGTGACTTCAAAGGTTGGCATAACACAACGGTTAGTTATTATGAGAATAAACGTTTGTCTCTTCCTAAAACAGCCTCTGGTAACCAGCAAAATATTCAGAATAACATAGTTCTAGTATTACAAAAACTAAATTGACAAAATTATAAATTCTTGCCAAAATGTAAATCTGATACATCATATTCAAAAATAATAATCATTTGACTGTACCTTTAATACATCAGATTTGTACAAGTTTGTTTACAATAAGACAAATCAATCACATTCTAATGTATTTTTCTCACACAGATGGTTTAATGTCTGCCTCATTTGCTAAAAATCATTGGGCATAAAAGCCCAACATTCTGCACACTTAAAACACATTCAGCCTGGTATGACATTAAGGCAGAAGGTTCGAGTTCTAATCCTAGACATATGTAAAAGATGACCAGGAGGGTAAAGGAGAATGTGCAGAAAAAAATAAGACATGTGTACCATCAATGCATATTTTTCATGCCTGTTTAGAACTCGAGGTTATTCGAGATACCATCCAGTGAAGCAAATTAGATAATTTCACACTGAGCAGTCCAATTCTTTGAGATGAACACACACACACACACACATGAAGCATGCCAATGTCATGTCAGAACAACGCTTTGTTAAGAGATCTTGAGAAGTCTTGAGTCAGATTCAGACACCACACTGGTAAAGGAATTATTCATCCAGTAGGAACTGTTCACTGACAGTTACATTTTAAAGGGAAAGTTCACCCAAAAATGAAAATTCGATAATTCAGAAAAGTTTGGATCTTCTGCTATAAATAATCTTTTGGAGTTAATGGACATGGAAGGAAAAACCCAGCTAACAGGGAACCTTACACAGAACGTTGGCTAACATTCGCTTAAAGTACTCTCAAAGTTATCAAAAAAGTTGTGCACTAATGTTAGTAGAACTTTTTTTAACATATCAAAAACATTATTCTTAAATTGTTAGTGGAAGATTTCAAAAACTTTACAGAATTTAAATATGTTTGAATAACATTCTCATAACCAAGCAATAGCATTAATACAATGTCTAAAAACTAGACGTTTTTAGCATTCCTAGAACATTCAAAATAACTTTTTTTAGCAGTTTGTTACTTAATGAAAATGTTGAGGAAATGTTCTTACAACCTAAATTTGTTTAAGGATGAGTAAATGACAACCCATTTTTCTGGTGAACTGTTCCTTTAAGTATTTTTGAAAGTGTCAGATCATACACAAAAGATGTAAGAAATATTACTACTGCATCTGTACCGACGCCATCCTGACAGCCTTAAACCTAATCTACTTTTAATTAGTTCAGCTCATTTTCAAGTAAAGTAATGTTTGGCCCCCGTCAGAGGAAATACAGAGTGCGGAGACCTCGCGCATGTCATTGTTCTTTGCTGTTCCTGATTTTTTGTCCCAGGGCAATGTGGCAATATGTTGCGTTGTTTAGGACAACAGCCGGCTATATGTGAGCATGAGAGCCCTCGTCAGACTTCAGTACGATACTCATAGTGACACGAGCCTGTGGTCACAAATGTGCTTATGGCACACAGAAAAGCCATTTCATCGTCCTAAGCTCAGTCATGGCCATAAAACATCATATTACCATTTTATATTATATTCATTGTTAATTTGCATAAACAAAACCCGCAAAATTTAAATATTGAAATGTCACATTTCTATGTTGTGAAAATATTAGGAGAAAATTGGCATAAATTCTGCAAAATTAACTTAAACATGGTCAAATGTAGATCAGAGCTCTGTCAAATCAGAGCTTTCCATTTACTTAGATTTTCACAATTTTCAAAATTAACATGTTTATTAAGAGATTTTTTAGGTGTTTTTAGGTAATGCTATACTTTGGTCCCATTTGGTCCCCACAATTTAGACAAAACAAACCTTCCCCCTCCACACACACACACCATGCCAAATGTGTAGCATCACCCAAAAATAACCACCTCTGAAAGAGGGTCAAATGCCCCTTAAGGGTACCATGTTTACCTGAACATGGACCAAGTTCAAATCCGTGGGTGGTCATGGAAATTGCCACAAGCACAGTCCAGTAACAGAACCATAGCAGACTGAGGGCGTTACCCAGAAAACAGTAACCCTGCAGGCTGAGACGGCTCACAGCCTTTATACAAACGTCCGGTCAGTGTTTGAGAATTATATTCAGTTATAATTATATTCATGTTTGTAACAGACAGGTGTAATGTTTGCAATGGCAAATTTCAAAAGATAATAATGAAAGTTGTGCTTTTTACATGTGAATAATGTATCTGAATTAGTACAAACCCTGTACTTAAATAATTCCACAGGTTTATATTAAAGAGGGAACCTGAGTCACATTTAGTGACTAGAGACTTGGATGTGGGCTCTTTGACTGTTTGCCTGCAAGCAAACACCTAGCAACACCCTAGCAAACACTCTAGCAATAGCATGACAACATACTAAAACCATTCCAAACAACCATGCAAAAGTTAAGTCCTAGGTCCTGGCAACCACCCACAACAGCCCGACGAAAGATGGAGGTGACGTTTGCATTAAGAAAACGGTTCTGTAATATGGAAGACTATGTTTAGACGTACTGCTGTTTGGAACAGGCCAGTAAAACCACTCAAGGCCCTTCACTCGAGAGAGTGTGACAGCCATGCACAGAAGAGCTGAGTTACTTAGGAGAAGCTTTTCCATATATTTGCTCTGGAATGGACTGATGGTGAACGCATAAACTCTAAGCCTCTCTCGCCTCTCTCACCCCTCTGCACCAATCTGTTCCCAAGCTGTTCCCACATTTTGGTGAATTTCCCAGGCTAATTCCTTGGCACAGTTGAAGCAGAGAGGCTGATTACTTCAGCATGAACCCTACAAGCCTGTCCAAGCCTATGAAATGCATGTGTTCTGTGGATGGGCTCTTTTTGTCTGTTTTAGGAAGCCTGTGGAATGTGCAGGGCACAGATTTTCCAAATATGATACAAGCCACCAGACAATCTGTGTTTCTTTGCATTGGCCATAATTATTTACTTTTCTTCCGGACAGAACATTTTCAGGAAACACAGCAAAGACTGGAATTTCAAAGGGAAATGGTCACTGTTATTCCCAGATAGATGTCCATATTGTGCTAAATATGTTAGTTATCTGCAAGCAATGCCCAAATAGTGATTTTAACCTTTTTGTTATCAGTTACTTTATCCTCATGTTGTTCCAAACCTGTATGGCTTTCTTGTGTGGAACATTAAAACCCAGCTAGCAATTTTAGGCTAAGAACATTTCCCTAATATTTCCATTTAGTTACAAAAACGTTAAAAATGTTATTTCCAGTGTTCTAGGAACGTTCAAAACGTTCAGTTTTTATGGACGTTGTATTAATGATATTGCTTGCTGATAGGAACATTGTGCAAACTTTTAAATTCTGTAACATTTTTAAAATGTTCCACTAACAACTATATAACATTTATAAAACATTCTGCTAACGTTACTACAAGAACATTTTGATAACGTTGAGAGAACTGTTAGAGAACGCTCGCCAATGTTCTGAGAATTTTTGTCCTGGCACCTTTTTCTCACACAATTAAAGTGAATGGGGACTGGGTCTGTCAAGCTATATGATCGTAAAACATCATAAAAGTATTAAATTACCATAAAAGTGGCCAAATGTAAAACTGAGATTTTAAGAGTCTGTTTTCTGTTACCAGCTACACAGATCTTTCATAAAGCACAACCAACAATAAACCCAAACCTCAATAAAAGCTAACAGTTTTAAATCTATTCTAAAATTCAATCCTCTGTCTATTTTTTCTTTTTTTCTCATAAATTATAGTTCTGGGGCTGTGTGCAGATATTACTGGGCTGCAGGACAGCTGTGGCCCATTAAAATATGTGATGGTTGCTGATTTCCTACAGCACACGGTCATCAGGCCAAATCTACAGCCAGTAATTAGGAAGATGAAATGTTTAATTGTGCCTTAATTTTGATAAAATTTATCTGTCACCCATCCTATAATCAGCCATTATGCTCACAAATCAACATCAGGCATCCACCATTTTGACAGACATGTATGTCATGTCTGTCAAAGGCATGTCAGGGAGGCATTTGTGTTCTTTTGTGACCTGCTACATTGTGGTCCTTTGTTATCACTTATAGATAAACTTTACTAAAGAGACAGCACTGGACAACAAAAGCAGTAATAGCTTTTTAAAGGTGGCTTTATTAATTAAATTCCTATGAATATCCTAAAGAATGCTTGTTAGCAAATAGTTTCACAAAACTGGCTACATTTATGCTTAAAACAAGACTTTTAACATATTGAATTAAAGGCAGGGTCGGTAATTTTTTGTTATGCTGGTTGAAAGTCTCTTCACATCCTGGTAGCAATCAACTAAGTAAGTAAATATATTTATTTCTCTTCTGTGGAAGGCTCAGAACTATAAAATGTTCATCCAATTATTGCATTCGGTCTAAATGCAATGATAGGTTGTCCTATTTGCCTGTCTAACTATGTATTTGCATACCTTCATGCAACGTGTTCGTGTTTCGGAGGAGGTGTGGCTTTAGAGAGCGTCATGAGGGGGGTGCGGGTTCTTATGCTTTCAAAGATTGTTACTGTTAGCCTCTCTGAAACCATCCCACCATTAAGGGGTTGAAGCATGCTAGAAAACAGTCACTAGAAATGAAGAAATTACCCTATTTTAGGGGCAACTTTTTTGGGTCACTAGCTGTTTTAACTCTTTTAACTCTTATAACTTTGTCATTTAGTCTGTAATAGTCGTAAATGTTACAGAGAGGAGACAGTGAGGAGATGGCGGGCCTACAATGATAATTATCAAAAACAATTCATGATACATGACTAATCACTGCTTTTGAAACGCAGCACATGTTGTAGTGTCCAACCCAAGCACAAAATCAGAACAATCTGACTGAGTGAAACAAATTAGCACATGCTACAGCACAGGAAGTTCTTGTTTCGAAGGGAGAGAAACTGTCCATCCTCTGTCAGCTCTGCATTATGGACAAATGGACAGATGGATGGAGGAGGCAGGAGTGTGGGAGAAGGTCACAAGGAGAAAACAAAGCTTTTCATGCCGCATGACGGAGTGTGATATTTCTAAGAAAACTGCACAGCTCTGCCAAGTGTGCCCCAGCCAAGCTCTGCCGAGCTTGTAGAAGTTACCAATGACAGCATGCTTGAGGGGGTACCAAAACCCAGCGGAGAAAGGGAGGAACATTTAATGCCTTCAGCTGCAGTCTATAAAAGAGGAAAACACAGTGTAATGGAGCAATACCAATTATTACTGCTGCCTCTTTGAATCCAAGTAAATCAATTGTAAAACATCAAACTGACAAGCAAATGCAGTAAACACTGTGTCTGTTTATTGCTCATGTCTCTGTTCTATATTCACTACGACTTGTTAGCCAAACCAGTGGCTTTGCAATTGCAGATATTGATTATCAGAAACCAGTTCTTGATTTAGTTTGACACAACCCAGTTGTTCTCAGAACATTGGCTTTAGAACACTTTCTAAAAGTTCTCTCAAAGCTATCCAAAAATATTCGTTTTTTAATGTTATATATAAAAATTAATTTTTTATATGTATTAAGTTGTTAAAAGCTACAGAATTTTAAGAATTTTAAAGCAAAGCAATAATGTTAATAAAAAATAGTTTTTAAGACGCTGGAACTGGTACTGTTTTTCAGTACATTCAAAATAACATTTTAACGTTTTTGTTACTTAATGGAAATGTTGAGGAAACGTTCTTACAACCTAAAATTGTTAGCTGGGGGGGGTAAAATAAACACTTTCCTCTGTATTGGTTTAAACAATTGACAGCTTAATACAAAGCCCTACCAGTAAAAAGTATTAATAGATAAACCAGACAGGAATTATGGAAGCCTGCATAATAATGATTTCTGTGCTTCACAGGAGACACCGCCTCCACCCTGGAGAATTCTGGGTAATTATCATCACTTCAGTACTGCCAGTAATTCACCCCACGTGGCACATGAGCTGCATCATCACAGAAGGTAATACAGGACAGGGGCAGCACTCCAGCAGTACAGCTTTATAATCACAAAGTCCAACAGTTCTTCTCCACATTTACTCTGCCACAAATATCAGTGTGGATGTCTGTAACTTCTGCAGTGTTAGAACACTCTGCTTAACATGTGGCACCCATAATAATTAACACAAAATTAACGCATATCATTTTATAGCCCTTCTGCTGCTAAGCTTTGCCAAAACGGGCCCCTGGTTTGTGCAGTGATCTCTGGAGCGCTTCATTACGCCCACCCTGCTTCAACACATCACACTCTGACAATGATTTACAAAGACAAATCCTTGAAAATGTGCCCAGTAACCTTGCAAATGATGTACAACATATGTTAAAAAATACCTTTCCGGTTGGTAAAATACACATAGCTAAGAAATAAAATACGGAATAATGGAGACAGTCTTAAAATCATCATATATCACTCATCCTGTGAAAACAGAGCCATTTTCACCTGTCACATGCTAGTTAAGAACAGTCAGACTGTTGACTACAGTCGCCAAGTAAATAATGTCATTTCATTTTCTCAGTTTTTGCACAGTTAAATGCAAAGTTATGTAAATTCAAAAGATGATTATCTTAAATCAGCGTCAATTTGCCATAATGATGGGCTGCCTTTCTAACCTGAACTGTTCTCAGAACGTTGCCAAACATTCTCCAAAAGTTCTTCCCATATCATCGTTGAAGGAGGCTAATGAAATGCGGGTCTCTACTAAGTGTGGCAGAATTGTGGAGCTAGATAAAACGCTCCACACTTCAGTTCTGTAACAGCAGGAGATCTTTACCGCAGATCACAGGAAACAAGCCTGTCAGTCTTCTGTGTTGAGTGAGCGATGATGCTGAAACTCGCTCTCTGATTCCCCCACTGATGGCAAGAACTAAAAAGGAGGGTGTTTCAATAAAAAGAACAAACCTCCCGCCCGTCCTTGATTTTTGTTTTTTGATTAAAGAAGAACGTGTGTGATTTACATTTTAAAATACGATGATCAAAAACAATTACGGCTCCGTCTGTATATCTTCCGACAAATGAATTTGATTATAAACCTTCGTGAGCACCGCTTTCTTACAGCCTTGTTGCATTGACAGTATTTGAAGTTTCCTGCGGTAACTCCATTATCCGTATTTTGTCCAGAATTAGCGGAGCGTGCTGAAAATTGCTAATGACAGATGTTTCCCCACTCTGTCACACTCCTTGTGTCATTTGATTTGGAGAGCAACATACGGTGTTCTGGTCTATCAGTATGTCACAGACTGTCTGCAAACAGCTGGTCATAACTCAGTTCAGTGAAAACCATTACTTTCCAATGAAGAGCTGGAGACATTCCAAATTGTGTTTTGGCATGGCCTCAGCCCCCTGAAGCAGCCCACTTGATGCGGCAGGTAGGGAGGGAAAGGCCGCGTGCCAGCATCTTCCGCTAAACAAAGCACACTGCTAGCGGGAGAGAAAATAAGTCACCAGAACGCTCCAAACACGGGGACATAAAGATAAACGTTTGAATGAGGTGATAATCTTTGACCTTTAAACAGAATGTGCATAGACTGCGTCCTGCCGTGCAGCAAAGACACATCTTGGCTATATAATGTCAACTTGGATGCTGCTATAAACAGGCTAGGTGTCACTGATGGTTTATGTATTGAATTAATATGAAAGTTCAAAATTTATCCAAGTGACCCAGCTAACAGGAAGCGTCCTCTGAACATTGGCTAATGTTTTCTACCAGTTCTCTCAAAGTTATCAAAAATTTCTTGCAGTAACGTTAGTATTACTTTTTGGAATGTTATATAATCTTATATCAAAAATGTTACTCTTAAGTTGGGTAAGTGGAACATTTTAAAAACATTACAAAAATTATAACAATTTAATAAGGTTCTTAAAACCAAGCATTAACGTTAATACAACGTCTAAAAAAATGGACGTTTTAATTTTTATTACTTAATGGAAACCGTAAGGAAACATTCTTACAAACTAAAACTGTTAGCTGGGTAGGCACTGCTTTGGCACAATAAAGATATAATGAAGATCACAAATAATGACAGAAATATTCTGGACAGTAAAATTAAAGCTTTAACAATTTTCTACTGCCCACTAACTGTCTCACTAACCATCAGTAACATTATCTGTAGGCTGTTTACTTAGTTATTTGTTGGATTTGCAACTGTAAACTGACAACTGATCCATTAGCGCCCTGTAATGATGGCTTGAAGGTCAAGAACAGCTCCAATCAGTCCGAGCATTGTTCATTTTCTGTGATTCAATCCAGGATTTAAGTGTTTGCTTTTGTTCAAAGCCCCTAGTCCTCATTTTATCTGCCTCTTGTTGTTGTTGTGGGCTACAGGACTGACAAAATAGACTGAAATTGCATTAACGAACGTTTGCTGCAGTGAATGAGTGAATTCACATGAATAAGTGTGACCCCCTCTTTTCCTTCCTGCATTGTTTTGATTCGCTCCTTGAGTTGCTATAATAAGCATGTCCCAATTCTGAGCCATGTCTCCAATACATCCTGTGCTCTCACACCAAGAATCATGGTTGTTTCTTGTGTGGGATATCTTACTCATGTTTATTATTGTATCTGTGCATACCTGCTGTCAGGTAACTCAGATTAGATGCAGAGTTTAACAACAATATGGGAAGGTGAAGTTGACTCCAAATAAGGTCAAACAATTTCTGACATATATTCCCTAAACTTAAACAAAATGATTCACTTTAAATAAATACCCGACTGTAGAAATTTAAGATACATGCCGTTTCCCAGCTAACAGGGAATGTTCTTAGAACATTGAGTAATGTTCTCTAAAGGTTCTCTAAATGTTATTCAAAATAATCAAAAATTTTATTTTATTACATAAGTTGTTAGTGGAACAAGTATGAATAATGTTCTTAAAACCAAGCAATCTTGTTAATACAACGTCTAAAACACATTCCTAGAACATTCAAAATGACGTTTTTGTAATTTTGTTTTTACATTTTTGTGCCTAATGGAAACGTTAGGTAAACAGTCTTACAACCTGGGTTGTTCTTCTTTGTTTGTATTTATTTTTACATAATTAAAAAGTATGCTATGTGGAGAATTTCTGTCAATTTCTATGTGGAGAAATCAGACTTAAGCCTAAACAACAATCAGCAGCAGTCTTACTGGAACAGTGAGGGTTTTTTCACACACAAATGCAGTTTTGTTGTCTTTGCAGTAAGTTCAGAATTGTCTCCAGGATGCTACATTGTATTATTCTTGTGTGCTTCTGGCCCGATTACTTTAATGATTTACCCCATTGAGTTGCTCAGCTGCAGTCTCTCTCAAGCATAGCAGAACCGTCCCTGTCCTGCCAATCAATGTGACAAGCTTCAGAGATTTCCTGCCATTTCTCACCAAGCGTTTTCATCAAGCTTGGCTGGTGAGAAACAAAAAGTCACATTTATTGCCAACTAATGGCCTTAAGTGCCTATTGCAGGCTGAGTTTTTATTAAGAATTGAAATTTATTTAACGCTCTGTTTCTTTTTTGGTCGTCTTCTCTTCTTTTTCCCCAGATTGTTGAGCGGGTATGTCGGAGGCACGTACGCGCTCTCGGAAGGTAATCTGAAAGCGAGTTGGGCCATAACAAATGGGGACAGCTGGCCTAATTGAATCATTTGAAGTAAGACAGCTCAACTTGGTTATCCTCTCCACTGCCCATAGTGATATTAGTGCGGGAAGCGTTAGCCATGAAATCACTCCTGCGTTCTCGTCCTGCATCCTTTATGGCACTAACAGCTAGCTAGGCCCGCCTTGAATTCTTTTACACCAATGAGAGCCTCCCCAGCTAACAGGTAGCGTTCTTAGAATGTTGGCTAATGTTCTCCAAAAGTTCTCTCAAAATGTTCTAGCAATAACATTAGCAGGAATGTTTTTTAACGTTATATATCATATCAAAAATGGTATTCTTAAGTTGTAAGTGGAACATTTTTGAACCGTTACAGAATTAAATTTGAAGATTCTTAAAACCAAACATTAACATTAATACAACGTCTATAAGCGTTTTAAGTTATTAGTGTAATGTTTTAAAAACTTTTTTTAAATTTTTAAAAATTTTACAGAATGAAAAAATGTTTGAATAATGTTCCTATAACCAAGCAATAATGTTAAAACAGCTAGAAAAACTGACATTTTGAGCATTCCTAGTACATTTAGAATATCATTTTTTATGTTTTTGTTACTTGTCAGGGGAATTTTCTTACAACCTAAGACCTGGGTTCCAGTTTATGGTGCAAAAGGCTTCCGAACATGGATCAGGATTGTTTCTGAAGGTGAGAAAAATAATGTTATCTCTTTTAACCACTGTCACACTTCAGAGCTCATAATGAGCTACAATTACACAAATCGCTGGCCAGTAATGTAATCATAAGGTGCATTTCATATGGCTCTTCATAGATGAGCTTCTAAGCAGGGTTCCTCGTGCTTCCTAAATCCTCAGCCCAGCTAACAATTTTGGGTTGTAAGAACATTTTCACAATGCTTCCATTATGTAACAAAAATGTTATTTTGAATGTTCTAACAATGTTCAAAACATCCAGTTGTTTAGAAGTTGTATTAACGTTATCACTTGGTTATAAGAACGTTATTCAAACTTTTTATATCTGTAACATTTTTAAAACATTACACTAACAATTACATAAGAACATTTTGTGACTTTTTCAGAATGTTAGCCATCATTCTGAGATCATTCGCTGTTGAGACGTCTCCAAGCCTCCAAGCCCCCCAGACAGACTGCCTCTCTGTTTTCCACACCCCCACGCAGTCATGGCAGAGAATCTGGGATCTGAATAGTATGGCAGAAGCCCCAGTGTTATTCCTGGATGGATGGACCCTTACGGTGTGGCACTCTGTGGCACCCCCTGATACGTTTGGGTCAATTTCCATTTTGAGGGTGAGATGTGACCCCAATGAGACACTTTAGTACCATAGCTTTAAATGATGTCCCAGATTCCCCTGGGCTGCGCAGAGACCTCAATCTCATGGGTGAGCTTGACTGGAGATGCAGTCAACAGGGGTACATACAAATGTCCATGGCCCCTGGGCACATTCAAGGAAAATTTGCCATGAGGAGAGTTTTAAAATGACAGGTCTGTTCCAGGTTAAGAGAAGAGAGACGTGCTAACAATCATGTGAAAAAATGACATTTTCACCATTCCTCACTGTGTGTGTATATATATATATATATATATATATATATAAAATTATACACTTGGCATTTTATCATCCAGATTCTTGAGGTCTCACCCTGGGAAGCTTTTTAAACAGTACAGAAGCAATTTACATCTATGCTGGACTCTTTTTGGCCGCTTTTAATACATTATTTAATCCAAGAAATTTGTTTAAAAACTCATTCTTTTAAAATAAGTTAGTTTTCTAATGAAAGAAATTGGCACAATTATATTTTTGTCATGGCTAGAGTAAAAATGTAATGGCAAAAGTAATGGCTAGACAAAACTGGAGTCATTATCTCACAAGTTTATGTTTTGTAAACATATTTTCAAACACTATTCATTTAATTAGGAGTAAAAAGTTTTTTTGCGAACTAAGAAAAGTGAAGAGTAAAACAAAGTTCATCAGTAAGATTCCTGGCCAGAGAAAATCTTTCCCTTCAAAGTGAGAGAGAGAGAGAGAGAGAGAGAGAGAGAGTCTGGTGTGGAGACACGTTAGACAACAGTGGCAATGAAGCATTGGCAGAAAGTGATAATTATTTTAATTAATGATAATGGTTTTAATGATTCAACATTTTGGCTAATTGATTATGATTGATTGCACATTACTGAACAAGGAAAGTGAATCAGGGAGGTAATCAGGGGGATGACAGCACAGGTCAACACTGCAGCATGAGCGAGCATACAGTACACATGCTAATCAGGCCCAGAGAGATGGCTGACAGGAGCAGACGCGGTCACCAGATCTGCTCGCCACCCTGCCTGTCTGATCGCCTCTTTACGGCTATGGACAGTGTTGGCCCTGTGGACTTTTATAATTCAAACCTCCTTAAAACACATTTTTGGCACTCTCGCTAGTTTAACTTGTTCACTAGCAATCTCCAGCAGTGTACATTTATATTTACGCATTTGGCAGGCGCTTTTATCCAAAGCGACTTACAGTGCATTGAAGTTATACATTTTCTTAGTACATGTACTCCCTGGGAATCGAACCCAAAACCTCTTGCTGAGCTGGCTCTACCACTGAGCTACAGGAGAATAAACAGTGTATAAACATACCTTGCAGGAAAATTGGAACCGTTTGGTCATTTTTCAGAACTTTACAGGCATTTTTAAATTGTAATTAGTAGTTTTATGATGAAATGACAAAGGTCAAATAAAATCTATGTATAGCAGACATTCAAAGAAGTAGAAAACCAGTGAAGGCATCGCCTTCAAACAACAAAGGTTTTATTGCGATCGTCATGTAAAAAAAAAACTGTCAATTGTTCAGCGTTCAGCTTTAAGTTTGGAAGTGAGATACGTCAAATGTTTAAAATTATTATTCAAACAAGAATAATAATTACAAAATCACTGGATAAATACTTCAAAAACTGTTGGCAAACAACAGCCTTTCATTTTCACATTCGTAACATAAACCAACACATCAACAGCACGTTTTTAGTATTATATATTATATATTTTAGTATAGTATTTATTAGTATACTGATGGTTTACCACACTAAATAAGACATAGACAGCAGGAAAAAACTGTGCTAAATGCAATTAATAAATGCAACCAAAAATGTATTTACGCATAGTTAGGATAGCAAAATAACGGGTTTATCGACTGGAAAAAAAACAAAGGAACAAAGGAGGACACATTACTTTCCATAACTTTCGCTCTATGATGTCCTTGGCAAAACTAGACAAGGTTAAAGAAAATACAACCCAGACTTCATTATGTGCAGGTGTTCTGATTGCTAGGGGCGGCCTGTCACGTTAAAAGAACAGTTAAACAAATATGACTTGAGAAATCATTTTAATAAATTAGTAAATGTAATAAATTGTTGGGCCTATGCAGTTCATGGTTATATAAATGTTTGAGTGTAAGAATCTTTTAATTATAATTTGTATTAAACATTTTATTTGTGTTGCCTAAACTTAAACTACACTAGGATGTACCCAGCTAACAATTTTAGGTTCTAAGAATGTTTCCCTAACGTTTCTATTATGTAACAAAAGTTTAAAATATTTCTTTGAATGTTCAAGAAAAGTTCAAAATGTCTAGTTTTTGGACATTGTATTAATGTTATTGCTTGGTTATGGAATGTTATACCATGTTACACTAACAACTTTGGAATGACGTTTTTTATATATAATATTAAAAAAACATTCTACTAACATTTCTGCAATAACTTTGAGAGAACGTTTAGAGAAGGTAAGCCAATGCTTTGAGAACATTCCTTGTTAGCTTGGTATAACCCGTTTGCATGAGGATGCATGTTTACAAGAGCTGTGTAAAGTATAAGCTACCCTTGATAATTGCTGTTGTTTGTGTACTTGAGAAAATGGCCATCTTGGTGTAATAAACAGGGCCCTGGAGGGTATTCATAAAAGAGACACACTTTAAAAGATCTGACCTGTTTCGGTGACAGGTAGCACTCATCTCAGCCACTCCACGCTCATTTGAGTGGCCTTTGAGAAACAGAAGAGCCTTGTGTTCTGTGTCCCTTCTGACCCAGGATGTAATTGTGCCTTCACATCGTCCTCAAATCTGTCCATTTGGAGGACACTCGTCAGGAGAGGAACCCATCAAAACCTTCCTGACAGACCTGACTTACGTCCTACAAGCCCCATACATGCTAATATGACACCCCCTTTTATTTCATGTTGGAGAGACGGAGAGTGGAGTGACCTTTGACCTCTGCCCTTCTCTCTCAACTACTTATCCCTACCAATTCCACCCTCTGGAGGTGACACCTCTCTGAAGCAGGTTGACTGGGTTAGACTTTAATTAATGAAATGTATGATAATGTGATTTCTGTAATAGAATGACATAGTCTAATGGTGTTGTGTGATTATGATTAATACGGCACTTTACAACATGAAAATCCAGCCAGGGGCTAAATGATGGCCCTTCACTCTTTGATTCTTGACCTCGGACTTGTTCAGCCCACCTACTGTACAACACTGGACAGAATGAAGAATTTAGGGTTGTAAGAACGTTTTCAAATATTTCCATTAAGTTTTAACATTAAAAATGTTAAAAATCGTATTCTGATTGTTCTAGGAAGGTTCAAAATCAATTATTTGGACATTCAATAAACGTTATTGCTTGGTTTTAAGAACGTTATTCAAACTTCTGCAATTCTGCAACTTTTAAAATGTTCCACTAATGACTTGAAAACATGCTTGATATATACGTTTTTGATAACTTCAAGAGAGAACTTAAAGAGAACTTTTAGAGAATGTTAACCAACATTCTGAGAGCGTTCCCTGTTAGCTGGGATACTTGTTCAAAATCTCAACATGTTTTTGTGTGAGGATTTGAGATTTACATGCTAAATGTTCTCAACAGTTCTCGTTAGATGATTTTTGAAGGTTACATCAAGGAGAGATTAAAAGCTTCTCTAGGAGAAAAGGAGAACTTACACAGGTGTCTGTGGAGGAGACACCCTCATACCTCCTGAATTTGATAATTAATACCGTAATTCAACTAAAACCGCTCAGCGCGAGCTGTAATGAAAACTGATGTAGCTACTCAGCATGGTGAGCATCACAGGTGGGCCCAAATTAACGTGCAAATAGAGGTAAATTGCCTGTGCTTAGTGTTTTCGTCAGCACCATTTGAGTTTGTTGGAACTATCAGTAATTAATTCTGATATAACGAAGTCATAAATTTAAGGTTAAACACTGGCATTACCTTCAGAAGCGATAATGGGGGTCTTCATTTGAAAGTCCCAGCTGGGACTCAACATCTCACCATCACTGAGACATCAGATGAGCCCTATGAGACCAAGAGCAACTACAATATGCTGTCAGTTCTGCTTAATGGTCTATCATCCCTCAGACGCTCATGTCTGAGGGATGTTAAGAATTTAAGGTTGTAAGAATGTTCCCCTAACATTTCCATTAAGTAACAAAAATGTTATTTTGAAAGTTCAAGGCACGTTCAAAACAGACGTTGTATTAATGTTAATTATAAGAACAGTATTTAAACATTCTTAATTATGTAATGTTTTTAAACCGTTCCACTACTTAAGAATAAAGTTTTTGATATATATATGATATGATGTATAACATAAAAAAGTTTTACTAACGTCACTGCAGGAACGCTTTTGCTATCTTTGAGAAAACTTTGAGAGAACGTAGCCAACGTTCTAAGAACATTCCTTGTTAGCTGGGTTTATACAGCACCATTGTTGGCTTTTCACTTGTTAAGACTGTTTAAGGAGTAATTAGGTTTGTTTGGGCAAGATCTATGTGTATCAAATGTGAATCAAAACATTTTATTCTGCTATGGCTTTTTCTCTCGGGTTTTCTTTTTTGCTGTAAATCTTCTCATTTATTGAAAATTGTGTCTGTGAACAAATCTCAAACAAATCAGAAAAATAATCACAGATTTATGAATATTTAATATCATAGTCACGGCAAATAAGGCGAGTAATTAGTGGGTTCCATAAATTTGCAAATTGTTATTTCATGTTGATGAAAGAGCTTCAATTTTCCTCATACATTATTCATGCATCAACAAAAGTTTAATGAAAAGAAATAAAGAGGAATAAAAGTGAAAATTGGTGGACTGTGAACACAGTGGCAAAACACACACACACACACACACACAGAGAGGAAAATGTTACTGCTCAGTGGTTGATCTGTCCTAGTCCTGGAGATCTAATGGAGTTCTCAGTTGTTTAATTTAGGTATCAGCTTTATTAGATGTTTCTTCTAAAATTGCTATAGGTGAAACAGAAACAGAGATGACTGTTAAAATACATTAAAAGTATGGAGTTATATAATTAATATAGATTATATAGTTAAGATAGATTTACATTAAAATCTTCAATAATATTGACTTAATTGTAGTCTGATATCTTGCGTGTGTCTCTAGCGGAGACACATGGGAGATGCCTGGTTCTTCTCAGGAGAAACATCTAGACTAAAGCAAAATTTACAATTTGCTCTGCATTTAATCTTATTATTTTTGTCATTATTTTCTTTCTTTTGGACATGCTTGAAAGTACATTTGACTGTAAATAGCTAGTATTGAGCTCGGAGGCATGAATAATGAAATCCAGTGTTTATTTTTTTCAGGCTCATCTTTGGATTTCCACATGATAACACCCGGCTAGACACTCGCCCCCCAATTTGTTCACACCCTCTAAAGTAACTCATCCACAAACAGGAATATGGGTGAAAAGAGCCTCGTTGAGATTGTTATAGTGCGTATGTGTGCGTGTTTAGTGGGGTGCAGGGGTTAATGTTTCTGTGCAGCCGTGAGACGCAGCGAGTCAGAAAACAGGGGCAAAACAAATCCGTGATCTGGAACTTTCTGAGCACCCACTTAGAGAGGATTAATGAAGAGTACGCTGCTGTGAAATTACGTGCCCTTTGAGTCAAGAAAATGGCCTTAGTGGTGCATGACCTTGAAATGAGGTGAGACAAACTTCACCTGAACCAGAATTAACAACGTTACATGGGGAGGGTTTGACATAACAAGACAAAGAACACAAAATTTGGCATTTTATGTGGAAAATAAGCAAATCTTGTGGCTGAGTCTGGTTGTTAACCAAAATCAGGGCTAATTTTTAAAGGCCTATCTTAGAAATTTTAAAGACCATTTCACATACAGTAGAATCCATTTTTGCCTTTCACTTCGCTGCTTTTCAACGGTTTTGCTATAAAAACATGCACTAAACAGACATCTTTGATCTTCTTGCTTTCCTGAGAAGAACCAGGCATCTCCCATGTGTCTCCACAAGAGTTTTAGAAGAGATCTCAATGCCACAAACTGAGCTCAGATTCGTTAAATCAAGTCAATATTATTGATTTCAACATTAACTTAAACATTTCTCATCAACGTTTTGGATGTATTATATATAACGTTCAAAATGTTCTACTAATGTTACTACAAGGAATCTGCTCTGTGCATTTTTCAACTATTCCTCAGTTTAAATGCACAAATGCGCTCTGCATGAACGGCCTCTAAGACAGCATTTAATTAAAAGGTATTACAGAAAAGGAACACTTGCTCGCCAAGCTAATGTTTGTTTGTCTTTGTTGTCCGGTAGCTGCTTTTATCTTTTGTGTAATTCTCTGTCTGCTCAAATGTGTTTAAAGAGATGAATTGGGATTGGAGAAGCCGTCCTGACATGATTATGAAGGATTCATCGGGAGCCATCTGCCATCGTTATGAAAGGGGGTGAGGGTGGGTTCGTGCAGTGAGCGTGGAGAGACAGCGGACCTTCTGTTCAGCACACTTCCTACTATCATACAATAGACAGGCCTTTAGCATGTAGAATTAACAAGCTCTCACATCCAGCTCTGCTTCGCGAGGGACAGTTGTGGGGTCAGGCAGACGCGGCGAAGGTATGAAAACGTTTTCCAAGATGGACGCAGTCAGACAGAGATGGTGTTGGATGCGAATCTGTGATACTTTCCCAGAGTGAAGTCCAGGTACCAGAAGGATGAGGGTTCTCACTGAACATATAGTCTACGTCATATTCACACACCAGTTGGAGGAATTTAAGGAGCAGATGGGTTCTATTGCTCATCAAAACGTCCAGTTGCTCTTCAGAAAGGCCGGTAATGAAGCCAGCATGAGCCTGCTCTAATAACACATACTTAAGAGTTATGTTTGAATATCACACGTTGTTTAAATTTGTCTTCTAATAAGCAACTAGCCAACATAAATCTGTCACTGATGTAATTATTACTGTATAAGCAGGACACTGGTTTTAAGATGAATACTCGCAGATGAATTTTGAACTTAGTCTTCATAAGCGATTGGTAAACGAACAGCTTACATGGGATTCACCATAACCTGGTTAATACATTTTTGGAAAAAAATCATCTACATCTTCTTTCTTTGTGATTTTTTAGAAAAAGTTAACCAAATACAAAAGATTCAGAGTGCCAGATGTAGTACAATTAAAAAATTTGGTTCTATCTAGCTAAACATTTTAGGTTATTAGGTTTAGGTTGCTTCCCTAACCTTTCCATTAAGTAATATAAACATTACAAATATTACTTTCTAGGATTATAAATTCTAGGACTGTTCAAAATGCCCAGTTCTTTAGATAATGTAGTAACGTTACCGTTTGGTTACATGAACGATATTCTGAATGATTTTGAGATATATCATGTTTAAAAAGTTCTACTAATGTTACCGCAAGAACGTTTTGATAACTTTGTGAGAGCTTTTGAAGAACACTAGCCATTATACGTCCCGTTAGCTGGGTAGAGGCCTGGAACCAGACTTGAAGTGAAATTTTATCAGGCACGTTTTTCACTCGGCATCCGTCTCACCTCCCTTGATTCTTTGAACACATAATCTAACTATAGAGAGATTTATATCACTCTCTTTAAAAGTGATTTACATAGTCTCGACACCATTTCTCCTCTAAAAAAAGCCACAGACGGGATGATCATTGCCACAGTTAAAGGAAGTTGTGATGATCCTTTTCATCCTTGTAGGTGGATTCAATTTCACATGAAAAATCAAATTGAATCGTATATTGTCACCGGAGCTCGAGCGCGTCCGTCGTGAAACGGTGAAAACTGTCGTGAAAACTGTCGTGAATGGTTGCCCATAACCTGCGAGGTCGGAAATCCGGATCATCTCTCTTCTCTGCATCGTTTTAACCTTTTTCATTACAAATCCCGCCATCACTTCACATTACAAGTCAAAGTTACGGTGCTTAATTACATCCCGCCATTGCCCGCTCCTAATAACCTGTCATTTGGGGGGGATCTGAATGTCACACCATATTGTGGAGCCGTAATGATGTCCGGCAGATCCACCGATGGGACTTTTTAGGACAATTATAGCGGATATTCAAGTCGCAGGTGAGATACGGAGGGACCCGCGGCGTACGCGCGCTCCCTGTCACTGAACGGTGCGCGCGCACGCGTTCAGATCTCGACCCCGCGATCAAAACGCCGGAATAGTTTAACTGCAGCCCGATCGGTTTTATTATCCGTCTAATCCACATATCAGCTATTTCATCAGGCCGGAAGATATGCACGCCGTGAATTATTTTGACACCGGGACCTTTTAATTTTCTCCGGCGGTATTTCATCCCACCAATCAGCGCCTGAAGTCGGCGGCGGAGACGTCGGAGCTCAAATCATCCGGGAGCCGTAATGAGCTCCGGACACGATTATTATCATCTCCTGCGCTCACCCGTTTTAAAAGGCTTTAAGCATAAGAGATATTCTGGGCTGTCCAGTTTGAGTTTCAATGTTAAAAAGTGTTGCTTTTAACTTTTGGGGATAAATATAATCAGCCTCTATTCACACCGTCATATTACGGAAAATGCGTTTCTAGCAATGCAATCACACGCAATTATAAACCTTTATATACTGTGACGTTGTAAGTGGGATGAGTTAAGCTCCTCCCACTCTCCAAGTCCCGCCCTACAGCTGAAAGAGCCAATCAGCTTTCAGATAGAGGCATTTCCTGTGTCTTTACTTAGAAGATAAAAGATAATAAAACAATACGTCTATGCATTATAGATGTTACGACCTCTGAAGTGCCAAGTTGTCTGTGCAAAGTTATATCCAGGTTTTCCAATCAAGTCTTAAATCACATCATGACCATGGGCACTTATTGAACTGAATGCACCTGTAACAAGCCAAACTCCGCCCACAGGAAGTGCACACATCACCAGATGTGTAACATTCATCCCCCTAGAAAAGTAGTCCCGTTTCCAAAGGGGAATGTAAACAACTTTACAAAATAACAAACAAAACATCAGACAAAAAAACATTTTAATTAAACAATTTAAGTGCATGAGAAACAATTCTGGCTTTGTTTTAAAATATTTTGCATCGTAGACTTCCATTAAACGTGCATGAATCATGTTTTAACATTTTTACATAATGTATAGTTAATAATATTTTCTGTCGTATTCAACAGCATGCCTCAGATTTCTGATTACTAAATGAGTTTAAGATATGTTTAATATGAAATACTGCTTTAAGATTGCTGTCCACACTCTGATAAAAAAACAACACATTTTAGAGAAATGAATAAGAAACTCACCTGGAACTAGTGAAAAATTCAAGGGACCACAATACCAAAACTTAGCTCTATGTTCCATACAGATAAATATTCACTATATCTTAATGTATAAGCAGAGACCTGCCCACACAAACAGATGTCATTTCTGAATATGGAAATCTATGACCATCACCCAGGGTTACGACCTTACATTTAAAGCGAGACATTACTGAATATTACACAACAACACAGCACTCCATCAGGCCGTGAGGAAAAACGTTTCAATTAACTCTCCAGCATCAGCTACAGCACTAAACAGTGATAACACACACACACACACACACACACTTTCACATCCTCAAAAAGTTATTTGACATAAATTACGGGTGTCACATCATCTTCTCGCACACAGAATGTAATTTACAGCCGATCCCATTGACTGGGAGCTGAACCTCAAATAAAATCGTCAAACTGCCTGAGCAATAAGACGCACCTTTCTCTCCCATCAGCGCACAATCAGCCCTCCGGCCGCAGGCAGATTAACAATGCAAATACTGCTCATGATAGTGACGACATTTTTATGCACAAATACGGAGCTGTGGCTGATATCTTGAAGTGCCAGGGAGCTTTTTAGAGATGTGGGCTTTATCTGTTACCGTCTCCATCTAAAATGAACTGCTCAGGAGCAGATGTATCAGTAATGCTTAATAAATTAAAACACGTTTTAGTGAGAGTTACAGCATCACTGTGTCTCCAAGGTGAGTCTGTAGGTCTTTATGGCATTTAGTTTGGTCATTAGTTATGGAAAACTGAAATGTTATGAGAGACCCAAAAGACTGTTTGTGTATTAGCTTTTTAAGCATAAAATATGCATATAGGCTTTAAACGTCACAGGAGGCCTATGTCTAAAATCTATATCAGTAAAACGTCTTTATAAACAGAGTTCAATGGTTTTGGTCTTATAAAAGATCTTTACACATTATACATCAGGTTTTATAAAATACCTGTACATTTGTCTAATTGTAGTCACAGTTGAGTTAATACTGTGTCACATGGGGCAACATGAATATAAATGTTATCATTCTAGGTTATCATTATTTTTCTATTTTCTAATATTACAATAGATTTACCTCTTACCTCTACTTCTTAGCTTAAAGCTGCAATCTGTAACTTTCTGGGGTTAAAAATGAACAAAAAGTAGTTATTGAGCAAGTACATGGCAGATCAGATCAGTGTTTCGCAACGGTACGTTTATAATAATGATTTATAATTTGTGCTGTTTGGTTTCATTTGACTTCAATATAAAGAAAAGTGTAAAGTAAAGAAAAAAGGAAAAGAAGGGTATGTAACGTAACCTGCAATTTTATGTTTCAAACAGAGATGGCGGTAGAGAGGCGGAAGTTACAGATTGCAGCTTTAAATGAGCTTACTGCTTTACAACTGATCTAAATAACCCTCTTAGCTTTAAATTCTTAATTGTTTTAGATTACATTAAAAATATAAGAGTTGTTGGGTCCAAATTATGATTAGGATTTTGTGACCAAATTAAAATCACCAGTTACTACTGCTGTTCAACATGTAGCCTTTAAGACAAGTAAAAATGGCCATCAGAATAGGTCTTAAATCAAAGCATTTGGCATGTGCATGTCCGTCACAAAGCTTTTCTCAAACACTTACCTACATCACAAGGCCAAATACTCACTTTGTCCTTAAATGTGATCATTTATTGAGAGAGGGATTTATCTCCCACTTCACTGCATGAAAACGTATGCAAATCAAAGCCGCCCAGCGCCCCCTAGAGTCCAAACTTTGCATTTCCGCTATAATAAACGTGTCAGACATTTCACCATAGGGCTTGAAACGTCTCCCCAGATAGCTTTAGCTTTCTGAGTGCCAAAATCTATAGAGTCACACAGTGCTAACACAGCTTCCCCCAGCTTAACCAATTGAATGTACCCCGGCTCCATACGGACTCAGTTTTATGGCCATATGTGGGTCTTCAAAGCATGTGGCCCATTTGAAGAGCCTGACCCAGTTCACTTACTGATGATGAAATGAAGGTCTTTTAAACGGAGAAACTACGGTGCGTTAGTTGGATAAGACATGCTGTAAAGAGTGATGAGGTTTCCTGTGGCTTTTTCTTTGCCAGGCCTGTTAGAAGAGCAAAGGAGGCCAAATATCAGAATGACGTCCTGATGTTTCCTGATATATCCCAGCTAACAGGGAACGTTCGAGAACATTGGAATTCTCTGAAAGTTCTCTCAACGTTTCCAAAAAGCTTGCGGTAACATAAGTAGAAGTTTTTTAAGGTATTGTTAAGTTGTTGGTGGAACATTTTAAAACGTCACAGAAATTAAAAAATGAAGCCGTAGTGAATGACGTTCTAATAACCTAACAATAACGTTAAAACCAGACGTGTTGAATGTTCCTAGGACATTGAAAATTTGAATGCTGGGAAGGATCTTGTAGGCAGTGAGATGTGTTATGTTTTATTGCACGCAGATAAAACAGCTCAAATACATAATGACGACACTATTGATTCATGGAGCTAAACGATTCTTAGTATCCAATTAGCGTCAAAGACCCTTAAACACTTGCAAGTAATATGAAGCATTTACAGCAAGTTATTGAAGTGATAAAATACCATTTTTATGGCAAAATAAATTGAAGTTGTTTTTTTATCTGACCGAAGCTATCCTGACACTGCTTGGCTTTTGGTGAGATGCAGGAGATTCTTGTGGCTTGTGACCCAAGTCTATCAGAAAGTTTTCATTTATAAAATGGATCAACTGTGCTAAATGCAAAGAATGAAATATAACTAACCATTTAATTATGCGCAGCTATGGATAGACACAACTGTGTTGGGTTTCCAACTTAACATCTGAGTGCTGAAGCAAACCAAGGCCATAAGGAATCTACATCCATGGTGTCTTCCCAGGATTCCCTCACTGGCACTTGTCAGTTTACCCATTAAGGCTTAGTGATCTAACCGCTCCTGCCATTACAGACTGATAGCTGGCCCTGCTGATCTCTGCTGCCTAAGCAGAACTGGAGAAGGTGGGGGAGCCCTTTGGCTGTTTACACCCGTCATCATGAACAAAACAGATTTCCTTCCCTCCATCCTCTTCTGCTGCAGGCCTCAGCACTACAGCATGCTGTGGTGATGCTGGCAGTTTCCCCCAACCAGGAGGTTGGACCCTGATGTTGCTTCCCAGCAATCAGTACCCTGGTTCTGAATACTGGTCTGGATGTACAGGCAGCATGGATATTTACAGTAACACCACAATTATAGTCACATTTATGCATTTGGCATACGCTGTTATCCAAAACAACTTGCAGTGCATTTAAGCTACACATTTCATCAGTATGTGTTCTCTGGGTATTAAACCAATAACCTTTTGGGCTGCTAACAAAATGCTCTGCCAGCTGAGCTACACATTTTACTGTAACAATTAGTCCATGGGACTATTTATAGCCTTTTTTGGCTGAAAGCCATATCAATACCTTTCTAAATTTATGGTAAGGAGCCTTACACATAAAGCTTAATTATTAATGATCTATGGCCACTTTTTGGTGGCTAGCGTGAGCATCAACCCAAATCTTAAAGCCACCATTAAGCAACTTTGTACATTTATGCTTTTTGGAACCACTTTTATCCAAAATGACTCCCAGTGCATTCAAGCTATACATTGTATCAGTATGTGTGTTCTCTGGGAATCAAACCCATGACCTTTGCTCTACCCATTGAGCTACAGGAAGTAAATCTGGTATCACCACAGCTGATCCCATTCATTTAAACCCATTGATTTCCAGTGAAAAATAAACCACAACAAACCAAAGTTATTTTATCTTTTTAATAATCCTTGTTATTACTGTGAACAGCCAAGAATTGTGGGTCCTAAAATTCTGTATATAACAGCTACAATGCGAACTGTACATGACAAGCTACTAAAATCTACCATGTGCTCCGGCTGTGATGTGTGGGGTACCAGTGAACAACAGCTCAAAACATTTAAGGATAAATGATGTACAGTGTAAGAAAAGAAAAAACGTATAGAATTTCAGTACGATATGGATTTGTTCATAAATAATACTGATGGCCCCTCTCTCATTAGACCTAATTAAAACGTGAGTACACCGATTCAAATCTGTACAGTAATGCTGTCTTTATAGCAAATTCTCAACACCACAGTTTAAATCAAAATGAAGTGATGTAATAAAATGATGTAATAAAAATAAATACCAATTTTAAACCCTGATGATTAAAGGGATAGTTAACCCAAAAATAAAAATCATCATTTATTTGTTGTGTGAAAGAATGTCACAGCTGCTCTTCCACACAATGAAAGTGAACGGGGACCGCAGTTTACCCTCATCACCATCTTTATTTATTGGATGGGGAAAAAGATGGGACACTAATATGTTTTTGTGTTCTATGTGAGCAAGAACGTCACATGGGTTTAGAAGTTTTTTTTGCTTTTTTTTCACCATTTTACTAAATGGTGTACTGTCCCTTTAAATTATTCATTGTTGCAGTGATACAGTGATGAAATGACATTTCAATAAAAGAGTTACATTTAGAAAAAGGACATTTTCAGACTGTAGTGTTTTGATACCGATGTATGCAGGCTTTGGGTAACAACACAATGCAACAAAGCAGTGATATAATTACACTCAGATACATTGATAAACTGACATGCAAAACACTTTCAGTTGCAAGAAAACGCACAAACATCCCTGAGTGGACTTTCTGAACGCAATATGTGAAGTCAGTTTCTAAGCTAACCTTGAAAAGACACTGTTGGCCCGAGAGAGAGAGAGAGAGAGAGAGAGAGAGAGAGAGCAGAATGGTGGGCGATCATGCAGTGGTGAGAGGCTTGTATCCAATCAGGATTGTGCATTTGGCTAGCAGGTGAACCTGCACATAAAATGACATAAATGGCCCTTTAACAAAACATTCAGATTCATGTTTTTAGAACACAAAGACAAAATAGTTAGCATAACATTTTTGATAAAGAAAATATGTATTGACGACATTTAAGAACAGTACAAAAAAATACAACCAGATATTAATTTCTAGGGGTCAGGTCTATTTTACAACATATCTGAATTGTGTACAGAAGGTACTCTGGTGCTTGGCACAGGCTGTAACAAAGGTTAGTATTACACATATAGTAACAGATACTTGAGCTGACTTCCCTTTTCTCGTGGTGAAACCGTTAAATAATTACTACTGCACCGCACCCCTGCTGGTGTTTATTAAAGGAGGACCAATGAACCATTACTACACATTTGAAACCTAAAAACTACAGAAAAGAGTATGTTTTCAGAAGGCAGCAGACGCAACTAAAGAGGATTTAAAACCGAGAAAACAAGCTACATAATAAAGGCACACACAGAAGGGTGGGGGTTCAAAGAGGCCCGAATAAATGCATCAAATTATACCATATGCTTTAAAAAAGTGCTGATGGATAAAGTATTATTAGTTACCAAATAACTGAAAAAAAAATAAAGATGTTTAAAATGTACAAGGAAAGCTGAGATAAAGGCGTAGACCAACATCAGAAAGCACCCAAATCTGTACAAATTTAGAAAATCTCTTAAAACGACCCACACAATCATACACGCAAACAGTCCTGCTTGTGACAAAGCTCAGAAGGATTTGAGGTTCAAACCCCTCAACCAAACGAAAAAGGTGAGTAAGAGACAGCAAATACAACTAAATTCTTTCTGAGCTCTCTGGATTTAGTGCCTCACGTGGTGCGTATGCCAGCGCTAATGTGAGTTTTGGGAGCAGGTTGAATCACGTACTGTTTGCGGCTGCCTCTTGTGGCAATTTTAGGTTGAAACATGGTTTGAAGTTTTTGAGATGTGCTCTCTGCAGTCTTGCACTTCAAGGGCCGACTGTAAGGGGGCGTGGCATGCAAGAGTCGACAAGATCACCAGTAAAATGAGCGAGACAGGAAGTTAGCTGCTGTGCTCAGCCAGCTCACGCCATCCTGAGTGGAGCCCAGCCGTGTCACGGCCTTGTGCTGCTCCTGAGATGGGCTCTCATCCTCCGGCAGGTAATCCGGCAAATTCAGATTCTGCTCGACCACAGTCTCAGAGCCCTCCTGGAATGGGATTACAATCTGGAGAGAATACAATGTAAATAATAAGCCATTCGTTTGATATGATTAAGTACAGTAAACTACCGTAAAACAATGTAACAAAAATTACTATTAGGAACTGCCTGATATGTTAAATATTTTCAATATTTTTAATGTTTTAAACAATTTATGTTTTGTTTATCATTTGACACAAACAGAATGTTTTGCATAAAGCGTTTGTTCCCTGGACCTATTGAGAAAAAGCTCTGATGCATTATGGGCTGTTTAGACCATAATGCAATCAATTGTGCCACCTTCTGGATGACAGAGGAACTACATGTTAAAGCACTGCCCAAGACTGCTGGAATATCAGTCACAGGAGGTCATGACTGTGTCGCTGCAGGTACAGATCGCCCTTCCAATTCAACCAGAGAGGACGTTTCTTTAAGTACCACGCAGGGCCTATCTGTGTTTCTCCAGGGCTCTCTGACACACTGTTCCAGAGGCATAGACCTTCTGAGAATGATCATGTGATCAGGGGAGAAGTAACTCTTCTGATGGGGAGGAGGGTCAGCAGCCTCACCCAATCAGACAGACAGAACTAACTCCATGTCAAATGTTTCACTATAAGCTGCTTTGTGACCTTACAATGGCTGCAGCTTTATAAGTCATTATCACAGAATTTGTGCAGATTATTTACCTGCCTGAGCAAAAACAGGATACAAATCCTGTCAAATTCAAAAGGGATAGTTCACTCAAGAACAGAAAATTCTTCCATCATTTACTAACCCTTATGTCATTCCAAACCTGTTGGACTTATTGTTTCTGAGGAACACAAAAGAAGATATTTTGAAGTATGTTGGTAACCACACAACAGTGGTACCCATTGACTTCCATTGTAACCACTGAAACATTTCTCAAAATTGTTCTACTTTTGTGTTCCACAGAATAAAGTCATACAGGTTTGGAATGGCATGAGGGTGAGTAAATGATGGAATTTTCTTTATTTTTGGGTGAACTATCCCTTTAAGTGGGGCTTAATAATTGAGAAACATAGTGTTTCATTATTCTACATTCTGAGCAGTAAGCGACAGATAGAAAGAATGAGATCTGCTGATTTTGATTTACTGACCTCAGCTCCATTTTCTCCCTTCACCACCTGCTGTGCCATCATGACTTTGGTTGAAGCTATAGCAGTTCCCAAGGCCTGGAGAACGAATAAGTAAATCAGCTACGATTATTTAAGTTGATTCTTAATTATTTAAACTGCGAGTTTTATACTTGAGGGTCACTACCAACGCTGTAGACGAACAGAATAAAATATCAAAGAAAGGCAAGTGAATTTGATCCTTTTGTGGGGTTTTCACAGGATTTCAGATCTGAAAGTTATCGTTTAGGCTGGGCTAGATTTTGGACTCACCTCGGCCTTCAGATCGGAGCGGATCCTCACCACACATCTTTTCACCGCCATCTGGAAGGTAAAGCTGATGACACCTTTGATCTTTAGCAGGGCCTCCTCACAGAGACTTCTCCGAGCCTATCACAAACACAATCAGTGTTCCCAGAGTCACATGGAGTTCCATTATTCATGTTGTTTCATTGCTGACATTTGGAACTTTAGATCTCATTGGTCCATTTTGAACAAAAATATGTGCCTGTTGCAGGGTTACATAAGATTAAAGTTTTTAATTGAGGTTACCGTGTCATCAAGCCCATCGATTTGAAGCACCACTGTTTTGGCACGTTTGTTGGTCGCGCCCAGAAAAAACTGAGCTTTTTTTCGGCACGAGGCGGCCGCTTCTGCCTGTTCGGCCTCCGCGCTGCTGGAGTTCTGCAGGATCTCGTAGATCTCAGACGCTAGCAGCTTGGTCTCACCTGGCGATGTGCCCCTAGGAAAACACATCACAGTTTAATGCAGGATTCTCAACGGATGCAAACCTAACATAGCACCTACTGATAAAGACCAATACTAACGCATGTTTCCGTTGAATGTGTTTCATTGTCAAGCACAGATATTTGAAAAGGTCACCACTACAGCAGATACAAGGACATGATGCAGATCTGTGCGGGGGTTGTCTGTCCAAATGTCCGCCTGATGAAACTTGAACCGGTTAACCTTTAGTGTGTGAAAATATTATGATTCATCCAGAGCTGTGCATTCCATATGGTTTAATGTCACAATCATTAATGCATATTCAACTAAATCTAACTTCTACATGGAGAGATTGTAGCATCACAGCAAAAAGACAAAACAGTAATAATAATATTACAGTATCAGAGTAAAACAACATCAATACTTTGAATTAAATAACTTTATTTAAACGGTTTCCAAAATCAGTCTTAAGTAAATGACCTCTATGCTCAAGAGTTAATTTATATAAACAGTTATTGAGATTTTCTACGTTGTCGAAGTGTATGTGGTCACAAACTAGGATCAAGTGACCTGCGCACTGTAAGGTTTAAAAAACAATCAGCAGTTCATTGACAACACTGTTTGAGGCCAGACATGATATCACAATCCTATACTCATCACAAGCCCTATAGTCACTAATGACAGAGATACAATGGCACCATCATTCACACAGAGTTACAGGAACAGACATCTGCTCACTGGCATATCAGAGCTGTCAGATCTCTACGCATCCTGCTCAGTGACTGCTGACTGACTGATATCCTCAGTTAGAAGGAAGTTCTATGTCAATCTGAGCCAACGGTGCTTCAAAATCAGGGTCCAAAATCTGAGGCTACTTCAGTTTTGCATTTTGTTTTTAATTTGTACTTACAAACTACATTAAGCATAACCACTGAAGTAATATAACAATTTAAGTAATATTAAAAATTAATATTGATTTCAGAATTACATATTATTTGGTAAATCCTCCTTTTGCTTCAACAACATCATGCACCCCAGCTGGCACAGGATCTACAAGTTTGTGTTAAACCTGGTGATTCATGTTATCCCAGCGTGATTTGAGAACGTTCCAAAGAGCATCTGGTGAAAGCCAGGAAATCTGACCTTTTTGTACAAGAGTTAACATGGCCAATACCACACATTTACCAGTTACTACTACTTCATTTTACATCACAAAGCTTTGTTTCTAAAATGATAAATCTTTTTCCTTTTAAATCACCTTTGTTAACTCTTGTGTTCAAATTAGATTTTAAATCCCAGAATTTCCCCAGCTAACAATTTTAGGTTGTAAGAACGTTTCTGAAATGTTTACAAAAACATTAAAAATGTTATTTTAAAAGTGTCAGGAACATTCATCACGTCAGGTTTTTCAGCGTTAACGCTACTGCTTGGTTATAACATTAAACATTAAATTTTGTAACGTTTTAAAACAACGTTCCACTAACTACTTAAGAATAACGTTTTTGATATATGATATATAACATTTAAAAAATCGTTCTACTAACATTACTGCAAGAACATTTGAGAACCTTCAGAGAATGTTAACCAACGTTCTGAGAATGTTCCCTGCTAGCTGGGATCAGGGCTTAAGAATTTTGGGCCCACTATATAATACTGAATGGGCATTTAATAAGTTAATAGAATTACACAAAGAAACAATTAATAATCACATAGCTTTGAAGCTCTGGCGTGACACCAGTAATGATGAAGGTTTGCTTCACTTCCTCTAGCCATAATTTTTCACAGTCTACGGCGATACACGACCTCTACCCAAAGTCGGCATGCCTGAAATAGTGACGAGCAGCTTGTGGAACTGCAGGCGCTCCTTGATGGCTTCTGTAATAACTGAAGTGACTGGTGAATGGAGGGGGTGGGCAGGGAGTCGCCCTAAGAGAAAGACACACAGCTTGCAGCCAGCCATTGGCACTTCTGTCTGTGAAGCTCCGTGCTAAACAGAAGGCACTCGCCGTCTAAATGCCTACAGACTTTCGCACTTGAAATAAGCCCGAACTGCGGCGCATGTACACACGTGGGCTCTGCATCTCTATACTTAGCCCTGGAGGCGTCGAATACATAATGTTGAATGCAGATACGCAGTTGTATGAATATATTAAGCTATTAATTAATTAACAGGTTGCCATTTCTTTTTTGTCAGGCAAAACGTGAATAAATAATTAGGAATAAGAGGGGTCCAAAAGTTTAAAAACATACACTGTATGCAAATATATTAATATATTATTACTACGACCTGCAAGATATATTAGAAATATTATATATTGAAATATAGAAATATTGAAATATTGAAATATTGCAAATATGCGTACCGCAGTGGTTTGCAATAACTAAATGATTTTAATACAGAGACTGGCACTTAAATGTCGGTTATAAAATGTTCAGTATGTTTTATTATAATTCAAACTGATTTGACAAATCCAGAGCATTATCATTTCAAATATTGCCTTATTGCAAGTTACCGCATATTGCATTTTTCTTCAACATGCTGCAGCCCTATGACACACAAACATTTGCTACCCTTCTTTAGTCCTTCAAAAAAAGATTAAATACACAAATTAATACATATAAATTAATGTGCTATCTGACGTGATGTCCTCATCCGGACATTAACTCACCAGCGAACGAGACAAAATTGCATATAATGCACTAAATCAAGTTGCCGGACAGTTTCCATTATGCTGCAACAGCAATCATGCATCATCACACCCATTTAGATTCAAAACAGACAAAGCTGCATGTGACAGGATGACTTTTCTGGTGCACTGAAAATCTGCCCACAACACACATTTGCTTAAACCAGAGCTGCAAGACCAGGTTTCCTGCGAGAAAGCGCAAAGCGACGGGAATAACGGCAATGTTGAGTGGCAGCGTGACGGGAATGACTTACTTCTGCATGATGTTCTGCAGACTCAGCATCATCCCCAGCTCGCCCTTCATCTTCTCCCTGTTGGCACGGCATTCTGCCAGGTAACGCACCGCCTGGAACGACACTGAGCCATTAGCAGCCACGCAGGGCTATTACAGAAGAACCGCTGTGATAACAAATCCACTAACACCACTGAGAACCAAATGGGTCACTGAGAATGTGTGTGTGTGTGTGTGTGTGTGTGTGTGTGTGTGTGTGTGTGTGTGTGTGTGTGTGTGTGTGTGTGTGTGTGTGTGTGTGAGAGCCTTATGTCGACAATCCTCAAGTCTCCACAGGTGCCATGTCGTTTGAAAGACATACAAGTCATAAATAAATAAAATAGACACCAGATGTATCGGTCTGTTGCTTTCTTGGGGAGAAAGGACAACACAGTAAAGTGTTGTGACACAACTGGACAGCAGGTGGCAGTCATGTGACCCAACATGTCCATAAACAGCATGTGGACAGACTTTGAATCATCTGAGCATCACCTGATTGGTCATATGAATGCTTTCATATAAAACAGCTGAATGCAGTAAATCTCTGCAGCAGTTTAAATCTAAAATTGTGCCTACTATAACAAATACACACTTGGCCAAAAACCTTTTCCTCTAACAGCACATGCCTAAAAATGTTTAGTTTGTGTACAAATAATAAATTGTATGCATGAATAAAAAAAGCTGAAAATGAATTGGTTTCGATTCGTTTAACAGGAAATCAATCAAAGGCCTTTTGTATTTCTTACGTTTTTTCTGTATTACTTTTTGAATTGTATGGATTATGATTAATCTTATGTATCATTATGATTAATCTTACGGAAACGTTTATAAATTAACAATAAAGGGCTCAGCCTGTTGTAATTACCCAGAAAAGAAATTACAAGATGAATTATAACACAGTGTTTACCATTGTAGCATCACCACCTACCACTTGTAGCAACATGACACAATTCATTTCCTGGAAGCTGTTATAGTGAGTAACTTCTGCTTAGATGAAATCAAACCTAAACACTTTACAGGATCTTACCAACAGCGCAGAGTAGACGACTTGTGGGTTGGGGTGGTCGAGGAACAGAATGAGGCCCGGCAGACAGCCTTGATCTTCAACAATAGCTCGTCTGTTGAGGGGGTCAGCAGCCAAATCCCTCAGTTGATTCACCACAGCCAAGACATCAGGCTCTTTGCTCATGGTGCTGCCACACCAAGGGCCATGCACATAAAACTCACAGATCTAAGCTGAGGGGAGAGCAGAACAAAAATCATAATGCAATCATCACAGAGATTAGCTCCTGTAAAAATACTAAGACTGTACCATAGAAAAGCAATGATATCAGACGGAGAAAATAATGGCATCTGAATATACACAATGGCACTGAGCTTTTGTTTGCAAGGGATAATGCTGCAATTTTCATATCCCACAAATTTTGTGTATCAACACACTTGAACAAACAATACCATGTTATTACTATAGTACATGTTACCATAGTGCCTCTCTGTAAAAACCCTATTCATTCATAACAAGGCTTATAATAATAGATATTATCAATGAACACGGTAATCAGAAACATTGATTCAGGGGTGACGTCACTCTTTGGCATTGATTGACAGGTGATATACTACATTCACTTTTAAAGGGCGCTGTGTGACCCGTGACGTGTACGCCCGTGACTACCCGGAACAAAAACGATTTCATGTAAACGAATGTAAATACAGACGTGACGATGATATTAAATGAATGACTTGTGTTGTGTGTGTGTGTGTGTGTGTGTGTGTGTGTGTGTGTGTGTGTGTGTGTGTGTGTGTGTGTACGTAACCTTACAGAGAAACAAACCCAGACGAGTCCTCGATTCAGATGATCTTCCTCGGATCAGAGTATCCGGCCTGCCGACGACTGATCTGGTGGTGGACACGAAGATGAAGACGGCTCGTATAATGTCGGTGAATAAGGTTTGTGACCGCTGTTTTGTTTGCTACATTCGGCCATTATCCGCCCCGTACTACGCTTCCTGGATTTAGACGTTGTGATTGGAGGATATGGACTGTGACGCTCTGGATTTTTAGCCAATAAACGAAGGTGTTATTGCGAGACCAATAAAGAGCTGTGATTTTTTTTTCTTACAAGTGTAAATGAATATATACGAATACAATAATTGTGTCACATATTACATTTCGATCTTAAACGTACTAATGTGTTTGGATTACTAAACACGTTGATATTGGAATAAAATTGAAAAAATAACACCATTTACAAAAACATCCACGCCAAAGTATCATGTTATTTTGCACGTTTACAAGCTGTGTTCATATTACGCGGTTTACAGTGCAACACAAAACGAATGCGATGAGCACACGCACACGTATGACGTGACTAAAAAGCATTGATTTGTCTTTTTAAAAGTACACCAATAACTAAAGTGTTATTTCGTCCAGCTGTGACACGAAACAACACTGACAGCCGATCCTGTGACTAAAAAAACTATTTTCTCAACAAAAAATCCTTTTTCTTGCCGCGTAAATGCGAGTCATAGCGATGTTATGATTGGCCAGTTGACGTGCATCTCCTCCAATCCAAACCAGCTATTCTACGGCCCGCCCATTGTTGGGACATTCTTAAAGTCTATTGGACGATGCTACGAAGCCCCGCCCCTTCATATAATTTTTCCTCATACTTTGGGAAAATTCAGGCTGTTCGCCGCTAGCATTAGCGTAGCACGGACGAGATTCCTCTGGAAAATCATGTAAAGTTACAGCGTTTACGGTAAGTGTAACGTTGAGATTTCCTTTCTGTGGCTTCTTATAACTTTCAACAACTTTAATACGCCACACGAAGTCAACAATAATGGAGTTTTGTGTCTTAAACCCCTTTAAATAAAGTTTTAAGTACATTCAGTGGGTGTTAGCATACGCTTTGTGAAACAAATCCATGATCTTAAGTCAATAAAAAAGTGATAGTTTTACAGCGAAAACAGTAATCGGGTCTCTCCAAATGACTGGCATTCTTTTCATTATAAAAGACTCATAATTACTCCACAGGGCTTTGATCTGAGGATGATCTAGTACGGAGGAAGACAGGATGAGCAGAAGCATTGAAATGGACCTGGTGAGATCCATGTGTGTATGTACTGCACTAGTTGTTCAGCAGCACTCGGCCTGTGATGATCATCTTCACGTTTCTTCCAGGCTTTAGGATCATCAAGGCCATATGGGTCGTCCAGGAGCATTGTCAGACGAATCGCCACAAGTCTTCCTCTGGCACCTTGCCCTCGTGTCCACTTTCAGGTATTCGTGATGGATCATTTAGCAGTCATCGTGGTAATACATATATGACATGATCCATTATTTTTAATCAATATAATATCATTGTTGTTATTTCAAAAACAATAGAAAGGACATTTGAAATATTCTATAGTATCTTTATTTTTCTATATGCCCTGTTTACATCTTTAACGTTTTGTCCAATGGTTCAATCCTTCGCTTTTCTGAGTTTTAATATCTTTCAGTACATCCTGTTCTGATTCCATTGTAGTGCTGAATATAGACAATCATGCCTCATGAGGGATGTAGGTTTCAGCTCACACGTTATCAAGCCATTTCCTGATAGCGAACACATTTAACATGAAGTAAATTTACAACGACTTCAAAACCCACCTTGAAAGTTTCATTACTGTCTCTGTGTTTCTCTTCTGTCTGTGGCTCTTTCTTCCAGCTGTCCTCTATATAAGGAATGCAGTATGTCTGCTTTAGGTCAGTCACTTTGTCATTCTTGGGAATCTTGACCAAGACTCGTCTTTTATTTAGATGCTTGGCTCTAATAAAGTGTAATACTGAATTTGTCTTAAGCTCTTGATGAAGGTGCTGAATGACATTTTAATGCTTTAGTAGCTCATTCAGCAGGTCTGTAATCTTAAGGCAATATATAAACCGGTTTCCCTGGTGGTGTTTATCCTGCTGTGGCTGTGAAAACAGAAGCTTGCTGTGCTGTGTGTGCTTGTGTACAAGACTTGAGCAGGTGGGACAATGATTAGTTGTTATTTCATCTGTTTTTGGGATGTGTAGCTTCATCCGTTCACTGCAGGAGCAGGTTTCCTGAATAATTCAGTGGGACGGAATGGACATGTGGCCACGTTTGCTGATATAGGCTGGATCGACAGAGAGGAGAGTGATGTGGCTGGTGGAAACAGGTTGATATTTCATTGTCATTCGAATTAACTATTGACATTCAGTCTGTTGGGTAAAATAAATTCTGTAAAGTATTTTAAAGTAAAGTAATTATGAATGCTATACTACATAATATTGTTTATTATTAATAAATAAAAATTTTTATGTTTTGAAATTAATTAGAATGTATCTATCTTATACCTCTGTCATCAGGTTTGAGGCAGATTCTGGGTTGTTTTTACGCACACAGCAGCGCAGGCCCCTGAGAAGACAGCTCTCATTACCCAGCATGCATCAGGCCAAGCCAGCGCTTCAGAGTCAGACCACCATCAACAATGAAGCCATTCAAAAGATCAGCGCTCTTGAATCTGAACTGGCCAAACTCAGAGCGCAAATCGCACAGATCGTTCAGGCACAGGAGTCTGCAGGTAAGATGAGATTTAGGCCTGAAACATATACATCAGTGCGTTCCAAAATGTGTCACATTGTACTCTCAGCTTTTCCACAAGAGACACTATAGCAGGTATGAGCATAAATAGTAGTATAATATTCAGTAAGTGAATTATATTTTTTTAATATCATGTTTAAGCTCCCAGGTGGTCCCCCCGTACCCCTGGCTCCACCCATGGCTCCCATTCCACCACCTCCTCCACCACCCCCTCCTCCCCCTTGCCCCGCCCCCGGCATGCAGAGAAGCTATTCTGCCATTGACCTCATCAGAGAGCGCCGGGGCAAGAAGGTGGGACAGAACACAATACTGAACCCTGAACCCAAAAAGCCAGAACTTCCAAGTATGTTAGACGTGCTGAAAGACATCGATAAAGTGAAGCTGCGCTCAGTGAAGAGGTGAATATGAAGTACAGAATAGGAGTTTAGTACAGTACTGATGTGTAACCTTCTTACAAAGCTAATTTTTCATTTGGTTTGCAGTCATCCAGGGGATGGCAACACTAAACCCAAGCCCGTCGAACCCGCAGATGCCGCAGCGCTGATCGCCGAGGCACTGAAACGCAAATTCGCTCACCGTTACCATAGCGACAGCGAGTGCGACAGCAGTTTTAAGCCGCCAGTCCCTGAAAATAAACCCAGGGCTGAAACGGCACTGGTAAAATCACTTTGCTATCCACTTAGACCCCAGTGTATTCTGATGTGTAGATTGTCTTATATTTGCAGTATTAATTCTGTGTTGTTCTTTTGACAGTTTGGACAACATATGTTGAAATCAACTGGAAGGAAAAAGCTTTACTAGGAGGACAAAAACCAGAAGATCCTTCATTCCATTCTGTGACCAACTCTCCATATATTGTGTGTCCACGATACATGCGCAGACATTTTAAACACTATGCATTCAGTCAGTTTTTCACTATAGGGAATCGGTGTTGCTGTCTGTGATTTTGCACATTGAAGAGATCTCTGTCAGGTTGTACCACAGTGGTCTTATTGCTTGCCAGTTTGATCATTTACTGCCAGTTATATTGGAATTGTTTTTGTCTGGTTTTATGCGTGAAAGATTTAGTTTTTAGTTGAATCCATTGAAGGTCAACAGTAAGAGTACCCAATCTTATTACATTTTTCTTGTTTTAAGGGATAGTTTTAAGTGTCGGCATCAGAGCTTTTGGATTGTTTTAAGTTATCATTTTGTGTATTGTAATACCTGTTGGTACCAAAAATGTCTTTACTTTAAAGGTACAATTTATGGTTGCTGTAAAATCACAATTTTCTTAGTTTTGTGACATTTGCAACAAGTTGAAATGCTGCTGCTGTCAAAATATCACTAACAGTGTGTCTAAAACAATTACAAACCTCAAATATCACTGAATATATAGTATAGAAGGTTCTTTCAGTTTTTCAGTAGTTTTCTAACCTGTGATGAGAGCTAATTTAAAATGCATTATTAATTTTAATTTATTTTGGAACATTTTATTGACGTTATTTAACAAAGTCCTTTAATGTAGTTTCTTTTATGTGAAACTGGAGGTTAACAGTGTCTAAGCTCACCATTCCTGTAGTTACTCAACATCTGAATTGTCTGACAGTGTTTGTGCTGTTGTTTCTTTGCACATTTAACTCAAATATTTTGTGCATTAGAACAGACACCTAAAACGTCAGTGTATTTGCATTGTCCTGTATTTTATATAGAATTCTAATTTCGAGCTTTTTTAAAACTGCAATAATAAACAATGTTGAAAGCACATAGGAACCATGCCTTGCCTTTGCTAAGCTTCATTTTTTTTCATTAAACTATCCTAGTCTTAGTTTTTTAACGTGACAAAACTTTCAATAGACTTTCATTTAAGGAATACAACTAAAACAGTCATGTTAATCCAAATTGTATTTCAGTTTGCCCATGTTGACCAATTTCCCACAATAATATCGAATATTTGAAGAACAGCATCAATTTATGGCATTCGATAGAGAAACGTTTTGTTAAGTTTTATTCATCAAAAATGCAACTGCAACATGTATGTATCAAAAGATTAAACGGCAAAGCCTTTACAAAACGGCTTGACACGTAAGGTCACCTCCCCCAAATGGCTGTTACAACAAACTGTAAACAGTTTTATCTTAAATCAACAGTCTTACAGCACTTACAACAAAAATACAAATCACTTAAAATAAAGCACCTCTTCTCCAAATAGCCAGAGAAGCACAAAAAACAACAACTGTCCATCTCTCTGTACAGAATCCAAAACAATACACAAAAAATGGAATGTTCATATGTTAAAAATTAAATCATTAAACCAATTCTCTTCCATATTAAAAAAAAAAAGGTTTTCTCCATGACAAATAGGAAAAGGGTCGGACAGTGCACTAATGAAGTTAAAAATGAAAATGACAGCTGGTTTGGTCACTTAGCTTTGTGCATAGTTTTAAGGCATTGTGTAGCAATCTTGAGAAGAGACAAGTGGCTTTGAGACATTCTGAGAAAGTTCCTTCTTTACAAAACATGGAGGGAGAGGGGATGGGGGTGTGGCTACCTATAAAAGGCACCTTTATTTTCTTGTTTTCTCTCTGTACGCAGGTCGATGAAACCCTGAGCAAAATCCACAGAGTCTGTTCAGCTACACATCCTGTGACATGATACTTCCTCCAGGGTTCATCTGTACTATCTTTGACCACCTTTTTACAGAGTGACGTTCCTTCAACGCAAGGGTATTGTCTGTAGGGGATGGGCTAAGGGGGCGGGGCTAAACAGGGCTTGCTTTCTTACCCTGACCCAACCCCGTATCCTGGGAACGAGAAGGGATTGCAATGGAGCACAAATGGCATTCGTACGGCATCTGATGCGCCTCGCCAACAGAGCTGCAGTCCAACAGATTTTGTTGATCATCAGCAGTAGATTTCAAAAAATGTACAAGTGGTTCTTCACATCTGTGCTTAAAAGGCAACAATCACAGAACATGATTCAATTAGAAAACAACGTGTGTAAACAGTCTTCAGAGGCAGCAGAGGACCGGGCTCTTCACATTTGTATTTTTGTACACAAGAAGGAAGATTGGTTTGCAGAAGCACTGGCACTTTTGCACACGCACGCACACACGCACACCGTCTCTTGGTGCAGTTTGTAAAATTCTCACCTATAAATACTCAAGGTGTTTCAAATCACTTTCAGAGCAATTTATATGTTTCAAAATGGCACTTTAAAGCCATAGGAGGGACTTTATTCCCCCCCACATTCCCTTACAGTTTCCATCAAATCTGAATTAGTAACGCCCCCTAAACACAAAAGGTTAAATAAATATATTACAATTAAAAGAAAAACAAAATTGCAGCAGTAGCCAAATGAGGTATCTATGTATTGCTCTATGTCAAAGGGTAATGAGAGTTTAAAATTAAATAAATTAAATCAACAAACATACAAACAGGAAAAAGACTAATCGTCAGTGGTTGGTTCGTGACGGGCGGCGAGCAAATCAAACGTGACTTCTGATGATTGGCTGAGGGCCGTAGACGTGGTCGCCCCAACCCGAGCTTTGGGGTGTCATGACTCTTGGCCTCCCTGAGATAAAGTTCTAGAACTGGGCTTTTCAGTGGCCCGGGCAGGCTCGGACTCCCCCTCCTCTGAGCTGCCTGACGCCTCGGGCTCCATGGCGCTCCAGCTGGCCTTGTTCAAACCCAAATGGCCGAGCATGGTTTGAGAAAGCCGTGTGTCTGAAAACCGCGCCCACTCGGAGAACAGAGGCTCCACCACGTAGGTCATGAAACCTGGTGACCAGCAAAAGAGATTATATGGAATAAAGAAATCACCAGATCTGATGACATTATTTACAGAAGCTTTCTCAACTGTTTCAAACTTAGTTACTCCAAATTCACCTGCCAGATTACACAGCTGGTAAACATACAGCACGTAAACAAAAGACATTCTTACCGATTTGAACATTGGCTATTGTGTTTGTTTCACTATCACACAGTGGACTGACTTCAAGTTTGTACTGCTTTTCAATGTCACCTGAATCAGATATGGAAAGAAATTACGAAGTATTCTGATTAACTTTGGAACAGTGGAACAATAAACGTGTTGTGATAGCGATCGGTCGAGATTCCCACCTTGACGGAAGAATTCTTCAGTGACCTTCTCACTCCACTGTTTGCTGAGCTCCCACGATCTGCACGGGTTACAGATATCTGCACACTTCAAAGCCATCTGGAACACATGAACACATGGATTAAATCTGGACCGCATGCGTTTTAAATGAAGCATCTTAATTTCAAGAACCTTAATCTGCCTAATCAACCTTATTGCATTAAAAGCTGCAATCTGTAACTTTAGTTTGTTCGAAATGAACAAAAATCAGTTATTGAGCAAGTACATGACAAATCAGTTTTTAAAACGCTTCTTACTTTACCCCGATTTCCAATGATAATTTTATAATTATTTATCATTTGAACTGTCAGGCCTGATTTTCAGAGAAATCTTGTTTTGGTCATTTGACATAACATACGTAAAGACAGTAACGTAACCTGCAATTCTATGTTTCAAACAGATGGCAGTAGAGAGGCAAAAGTTACAGGTTGCAGCTTTAAGTGTATATAAAAGAATTATCAAAATATTTGTCTTGTTTTCCTATGTATTTTGTTCTTTTGTTCTCTTATACTTCCAATATAATCCTTTTAATCATTTATAATAATCATAATTCATAATCATTTTGTCTTATTTTCTAACAGCAATATTTGCAGTGCATGTAAATTGTTTTCATTGTCTAATGAATGTTTTACTGTTTAACTGATTTGGAATTCCAGATTCCCACCTGCAGGATGAAATGCCGATGAGAAGCGTTTCCCAAACACAGGTCGTCCTCATCCAGGTGAGTCCTAAACCGGGACAGATACTCGTTCTGTCTGCTGATGTCTGTGGCCAGAATCAGCGATCCCAGCTGCCTCTCCATACTCAAACTATTAGACACAATTTCCAGACCATGGAAAACAGGAAACACAACCATGAGCATTTTACCACACTTCCTCAATACATCTCAACAGATAATGAATCACTTGACCTGCTGTTGTGAATAACAATGAACTATTTGTCATTAAATCATCAAACCACAACATTAATGGTCGTGGATGGTGATTTTTGTTTTCCAGAAACATTTTTTGTTACACTGGCTGAAAGTCTCTTCACATCCTGATAACAATCTGTAAAGTGGTCTAAATATATTTATATAACTATATCTTCTGCGGAAGGACCATGAAATGTTCGATAGGATGTCCTACTTGCCTGTCAAACCATGAATGCGTTCACATGTTGGAGGAGGCGTGGTTTTGGATGCATTCAAAACTAGCTTGCTATTGCAAGCCTTTCTGAAATCGCCTACCTTTAAGAAGTCTTAAAATCTCAATAGCTAAGCGGGCACAAACCTGTCCTCCACAGGAAGATGGGAAAAGAGTTCAGTTTCTCTGAGCAGACCCACTGCAGACCTCCAGTGGTGGTTCTCCAGAACTGAGGTATTCTACAACAACAAGCACCAATCAGTTCAAAGCAACTTAGATATGTTTACAAACACAGTCATTTACTTAGAACACAAAGAGGATTATGAAGCTAATGAGCTGCTTAAATCTCATTGGACGGTGCTCTAACCCGGTACAAAGCTGCAAGGTAGTGGTTGGTTTTGATGAGGAAAGGCTGGTTGACTCCAGGGTGGTCCAGATCGTGTGTGGCTGCTGCCAGCAACCCTAAGAGGATGTCAGATGATGTGAGGGAGTGGGAAAGCTGTAAAACACATACAAAGACCCTTAATCACACATTCAGCAGATACGTAAAGGGACAGTTCACCAAAAACTAAACATTCTTCCATCATGTAATCACCCTCATGTCATTGCCAACCTGTATGACTTTTCCTGCTTTTAAGGAACGCAAATGATGATAATTTTAAGTACAGTGGTAACCCACTGACTTCCATTGTATGGACACAAAGCCACGTTTCTCAAAATATCATCTTTTGTGTTCCACAGAAGCGAAAAACCATACAGGTTTGTAATGAGGGTGAGTAAATGCTGGAAAATATTTTTGGGTATTTATATCTATCGCTTTAAGACATGGGCTCAAATAAACAATTGAAACATCTATCTACTGAAACATCTTGTGACTTTTCTTGCCCCGTCACTATTGGGCCACTAGGTGATTTGTAAGCCACAACTTTTTGGAGCAATCTGTATTATGCACAGCTCTATAATAAACAGAAATGGATTGGTTGAAAAGTCTCACCTTGGGTTCTTTCAGGTAACAGTACATGGCTTGAGTGACATCAGCAGCATGTACTGAATTGTGATAAGGGTTCTGATTGTGATAGTCTTCCTGAACCAGAACTGAAAAGTGAAGCACACCGTTACGTTTAGCAAATCTGCTTTAGAAACTGCTTGACCTCTTAAATATGGTAACAGAGTAAATACAGGGTTCTATAAACATGTAAACATCTTTCTATAAGACTCCATTAGTTAACCTTACCTAATTTAATTTCAAATTAGTTAACTACTTAAATAAAGTTAACAAATGGAACCTTATAGAGAAATATTAGCCTAATATGTGATGTCACGTCAGACAAGATTCAGTCTGAAAATCACTTACCTAAAAACCGATGCAGTTTAACCATATCTAACTGGAAGAGCTCAATGAGGCCGTACTGGTTCAGCAGATGAGATGTCAAGAAAACAAGACTATTTCCTGTCAAATCAGAAGGAATATCAAAAGAATCAAGACACTGAAGGCAATACTTTGAGCAATAGTGTGTTCCAACCAGCAGGTGGCACCACTGACCACAAGTGTGTGGATTCTGAGGCCAATACATGCATGAAAGAAAAGGCACACAAATGATCACACACTTTCTGTAATGGCTAAACATCCAAATCTATAACAATAAAAATAATAACACTATCTAAATGAGGTCATATCTTACACTTCTGGTGTTTTTATATACCAGTAATTACAATGCCTATAGACTAACCTTTTTTTTTGCTTTTTTGTTATATACAAATATTAAATAAAGCATATATAAATAACTTACATGTAAGCTTCTTTTAATTACCTTTACTTAAATATTGCTGTTCATACACACAGCTATAGCCAACAAAATATCAGAGTCAATATATTTACCATTTGTAAGTCTATCAAAAAGGAAAATGTCGAAATTCCAGCTTCCAACCTTTTCTAGCATACACTGTAAAGAAAAGTCATCACAGATGGTAAGTCAATTGATCTGAGAACCATACTGCAAATGTTAAATTTAGTTAATTAAAAAACTAGTATCCACTGAGATTTCTTTGAAGTGTAGGGCCACATACCCTAGCCTGGCCACAGTAGTCCTCATCCAGGATGTGAAGAGGGTTCAGGTGTGGCGTTCCTCGCAGAAAACGGGACGAGAGCAGGTGTCGCTGAAAACTAAAGAGCCTCCGGATTCTCCGAGCTGGAATTGACCCTGTCGACTCAGCACGAGCTATACACAAAGAGAACATGGAAAGATCATGACGGAGGGCACAGAAGAACTGATAAAACTACTGGAAAATCAAGACTTCCTATTAGTGTTGTGCATCAAGCTTTGGATTCTGTCGAAATCCAGCCCCTGTTGTTTTAAAGTTTGGTTGCTATCGTTGCAATTGTCTTGCACAGGCAGTCTGTGAGAGCTCACGCCTGACTGGAGCACAAAAGACAAGACCGGTCCAGAAAAAGTCTTTTAAACAGCACAACAACAAAAGAGCAATAAACTGCACTGTAAAAAAACTTACATTTTTAAGTTTAAGCAACTTGGCTATACAAGTAATTTCAACTTATTTTAAATTCTGACTGGTATAACTTAGTAGTTTAATAACTTAATAGTTTAAGCAATTTTCCAACTATTTTTAGTTTTTTTTACAGTGTGTGGACTTAAGTGTATGACTGATAAAACCACCTCACCTAAACCAGTATTAGTATTAAGTACTAGTGCTTATACGAGTAAACTAGTATTAGCACAGAGAGAGGAACATGCATATTAAAAGACTTATGGAGAAGGTATTTTGTTAATTGGTTTACATTATACTTATTTGGTTGAAAGACTAAACTGCAAGTAAAAATCTTTGAATTTTCAGGGAAAATGAACTGCACAAATACTTCTGAAACCAAGAGCAGCTGTGTTGGTCTTTATCACTTTTATTCATTCATGTATAAAGGTAGAAATGTGTTCGTTGACCAGTTTTTCAATACTTACAATGCAAAGTGCGGAAATCGACACCCAGGTATGGATGCGAGCCTCTTCGTTCGGGTTCAAAGCCTACCTGACTTCTCACTCTCACATCTCCTAGAAGGCATCAACACACAGGTCCTCAAGAGATGTGTTAGCAAAAGCAACATAAACCTTCACCCACAGCAGGGTAACAGGCCAGACTACAGGGACAGAAACACACAAACACACAGCCAATAGGATGGTGGGAAGGGAGCGGGGCAGGGCAGCATGCAGGGCCATGCCAGAGGGTCTAATGCATTAGTATTCAAACGGCTAGCAGCAAAGGAGGACGCATGTGAGAAAGACAAGCATGTGTTTCAGCCCAGGACAGAATGGAGGAAACCAAAGGGACTCTGGACGAGTCTTGCCAAAGCTTTAGTCACATCTGTTTAAAGTCATTCAAAGGGCCTTTTCATCAAACTCTGGCTCTCTGTGTATCTGTGTGCATTTGCATGGAAAGGGAAGGAGGGAGGGTGGAGGGAAACGCAACTTTTAACTGCGTAATGCCAGCCTTCAACATGTCAGTGACTACTGAAGTTCATATGCAGTGAAAAGTGAAAGTCACTACTTGTGTCAATAAACAAAAATCAAAGAACAGCCTCCCACCAGTATATTTACTTACTTGAAAACAGCTGTTTGAATATTACACAAGCCCCTATCAAAATACCAAAACTGTGAATTACAATTACATAAAACACTATTAAAAATGAATCAAAAGACAGATATGAGTCTTAAACTAAATGAAATGAAATCAAACAATCAGATCTGGAACAGAGGTACGAGTGTAGGCACAACGTCGCATGCAACAGGCGAATCAGACAAAAAAAACGAAAAGACGAAAGCTATTCGAACATGCAGTAGAGAAGCCGCGGAAGTCGAGAAAGCAAGAGCCATATCCAATAGAACCAAAGTGCGCTTTTCAAAGTCGGTTTACGTTAAACTAACGCAACCTCCTCTACATAGCTACAATTTCTCACCTGCCCTTTAAATTATATCAGAAGACTTTTTAACGTTAAAATTGCCGCTGAATAAACTGTGCCCAGTGACGCGGGTCTTTCAGAAGATGGTGTGGAAGAGTTATTAAAGGGAAAGGCTGCGAAAGCGAGTGAGCGTTTTGTCTCTCCTGGTGAGTTGTGTTTGCTTCATACCTGGTGTAAACACGAATGAGGGTTTGATTGTTTTGTTTGTCACAGCTTAAAAACAAAACAAAAAAAGAAATTACGATCAAATATGAGGTCAGGGTTAGCTTTAATCGCTTGTTGGCTAGTGAGAAAGTGATGTTATTGAATGTGTAGCTACTCCAAGTTATTCAGAATGTTCTAGTGTTTCTGGTTCAGAAAAAAGACAAGACGGTAAGTCGGAAGAGGAATTCAGTGATTAAATGTTGGACACGATGAACTAGTCTGATTATAATCTGATCAGATGAATGATGGGGAATCTGATTAATTGCAGACATGGAACAGCTACATACTGCACTTAAAATCTCTGACAGCACTGATCAGGGTCCTTGTGTAATAAGCATAATATTGCGACCAAATGTTACAATGTTTTACCTTCTCACAGATTCTCTCAATGGTAGCTGTTTTTTATATCATCAATTTATTATTCTTGAAATTAAAGGCATTATTCTCAACATGTTGATGAGTTAGCAGAAACCTAACCAGGTAAATCCTGCATGCAACGCCGAGGGCACCTTTCAATGCTTATTTTGTGCATGTGAAATGCTTAAACATCAGGTCCGTGTTTTTTTCTCTGCTGTCCTATGAAATCAAAGGGCCACAGATTAAAAAAAAGACAAAATTAAAATTCGGGGAAATGCTAAGTAATTCCCTGCTGAGAAATGAGTAAAGCTGGAGATGTAATGAAGAGATTATCAGAGGCTTTTTGACTGATGGAAAAGGCTCTCCAACCTCTCTCTGTTACACAATCTGTTGTACACTCCAGTGCAGCGATGCAGCTACCTTGTGTCTGCAGGTTTGAGTTTGTTTACAGGCTGTGTGTGTGTTGTGTATCGGGCAGGGAAGAAGGTGCTTACCTAGCATGCGAATATACAGAGCGGTTTGATCCGAGCTGTCATAGGAGATCGCGCCGCGTCTCTGCGGGGGAAGAGATGCAGATGAGCATTAGTTTATTTGCATTTACTCAAACGTGTGGGAAAAACTCATATACAAGCCAAATGCTCAGCAGTGTGTATTTAAATACAGTTCCACCAACGCCTCCATTATTTAAAAAACGACTCACAATTGGGTCTGTGTTGTCGTGGGTCTGTTTTCTTTCATAAACCTTTTTCTATATTGCAACCCTTTACAAAAAACAGAGTTTGAAGCACCTGATTTGTGTGTAAACAGCAAACTGATTTAAATACGGTTCTATTACCAAACATCAGATTTAAGAAAGCCTTAGATAAGAGAGATAGGAAGATAAGATAACAAAAGGCATGTGAGAAACAGTAAACAACTTCTAAATAAGAGAACATTCCAGCCCTAAAGTCAACCAGTTAAGTACTAGACTGATATTACAGTGTTTTTTACCCAAGTTATCTTAGGAGTTGCCTAACCCTAAAGCCATGAATTCTTTACAGTACCCTGAAGCACCATGTAAATATGATATTGCAATATGGTAATATTTTGGTATTTTTATAGAAGTACAATGAAGTACCAACACTGAATTATCACTGAAGAGGAAAACAAAAAAATGACCAATCACGTAGCCTGACATCTTCCATTAATATCTAATGGTGTTTATATATATCAGACTGACCAATGTGAGACACTCAACCTTCCCACAATCATGAGAGAAACACACATGCTGGAGGACTGAATACTGCTGTAGCAATCCCCCATCACACACACACACACACACACACACACACACACACACACACACACACACACACACACACACACACACACACACACACACACACACACACACACACACACACACACACACACACACACACACACTTCCCATCAGCAGGAGGAAACAGGAGCTGGGAATCCTGCTTCACTGAATTAAGAGTGCCTTTCCTGTGTAATCTGCTCTCCTGTCCATTACGCTTCCATACCGGGCTGTTCGGAGATTAATTCAAGATCAGACACTCTCACCGCTGCTCGTGATGTTCCATGCGTGTGATTGGCCCGTTCAGGGCCAGCGGGCGGAGTTTGCACTTGATGGCAGCACTTGAAAGAGGCCTCTTTGTGCCGAATGCGCAGTTTGGATAATCATTGTCTTTTTTAGATAGCACAGGCTTTTTTTTGGGATGTTACAAGCACTGCCAGCACAGAGAACAGTGTGAACAGTAGAGAACAACATGAGAGCTTAAGTGTTTTGTGAGGAGGAAGAAACAGTCAGAAATCAATACACCAGGCTCTTCTTCTACATTCTTCATCTCTTAAATGTTTATGCGTGTGTGTAACACATAAGATACAAGAATGCCATCTCATCTTAAAAACCACAATATCTGGCACGTCCTCTGATGACATATATCCAAAAAAGACCCATGTGTGTACACACACTTAAAAAGCAACCACTTCAGTGCAGCTCTTAGACGGCTGGTCGGGGCGTCCCCAGATGGCACACAATTCCAGCTCTGACGTCAATGGACTGAACTAATTTGCATGCTTGATTTTCGTCCATTAACAGCTCACCGCGCCTCAAGCCCCTGTCCAATAAAACTCAAGAACGTGCTGTAGTGAGAGCTACAACTGTGATTTTAACACAATGCACACATAATCCTGCTCCAAGTGCATTTACGAAAATGAAAGACAGAGGGGTTTGGTAATCTGGATACTGGCTTAATTTGGTGAAGGTATTAATATAGCTGAAAGCCAGTCTGCATTCTGTGAGGGGAGCAGGACTTAACTAAAGGCGGTGCTTTGAGTTAACTTAATAAACAGCAAAGCAGATGCCTCAAAACGTTGCATGTGAATTTATTTATTATAATTCATTATTTAAAGCTGCAGTTTTGCCTCGCCATCTCTTTAAATATTAAACTGCAGGTTACTTTACGTACTTCTCTTTACATACGTTAAAGTCAAATGAAGCCAAACTGACAGCTCAAATTATAAAGCATCATTATAAACTTACAGTCGTGAATCAGGGTAAGGTAAGGAGATGGTGTTGAACACTGATCTGTCGTACTTGCTCAGTAACTAATTCTGTTTATCAAAAAAGCTACGAATTGCAGCTTTAAAGCAGTTACATAGTAAAGTAGTAACAAGTTACTAACTGAAGTTATTTAAGAGAGCAATATAAAACTATAAATATAACGATACTGTCTCATTAAATGACATTTAACTATTGATATTTAACTCAGAGAAGCATTTATCAGACATAAAGAAACGATGTGAAATATAATCACAAATCATGATTTATAAACCCAAGACTGATAAACGGAAACATTTAATGATGTATTCTGCTAAATACTTCTGTGAAAAGTTTCAAGAGAGAAAGAGCCAGAGAGAGACTTTGCATGTTTGACAATTGCTCACTTTGTTCGGCCTCAAAGCTGCATGCGCAATGCAATGCGACAAAGTAGCATTTTGTAAAGCAACACCACTTCTCAGAAAAAGTGGCTCGCTACTGGAAAAAACCACAATGTTCTGAAAACAGCTGAGTTACTGATAAATGCAGTTAAGTTAGCAATACTTTTAGTTGGTTACTTTCAACACTGATAAACACATGGACTACTAAAAACAGCATCTTTCAGAAACCCTTACATGACATTTTGACGCCCTCGATCCGCAACAACCACAATCCAGCTGGTGAAAACCAACCCTTGAGTCACTGGCCGTCACCACGGCAGTATTTTACTATCAACAAACTGTGTTTACACACATTACTTGCTGTTTTTTGCATGCGAGTAATTTCTACCAGGGGGCTGAGCAGGGCATGACAAACCACCCAGCCGGGCCCATATGAGCCGAGCACACGGGCAGCACCAGGCGGGGAGCTGGAACGGAGGAGTTGAATTTCTTGGAGAGGCCGACGAGACGTGACGAGGCCGACGTCCAGCAAGCTGGCTTGAGGCCCAAAAAATAAATAAACAACATATATAAATATCATAAGAGTTTAGAGCACAGCTAGCTGAAGGACAGGTGCTGCCGATTTTAAAAACGATGGTGTCAAAAATTTACAAAGTGGTACACAGAAAGAGCGCCGCAATCAACTGGACGCCTTCTAAAATAATCCTGCAAACAATTATTTTGGTAATGGAACATTAAAACAATTATTCTGGCAATTAGACGACTAGCCATTTTGAAAACAAATGACTTAAAAGCCATACCTCTCAACAACATAGTAAACGCTTAAATCGAAAGAATGTTTGCATCTTCATTCATTTAAATGGGTTAGGTTAGCTGACAAATAACGCATCAATAATTTTTTACCTTTTAAAACGTCAAGATTTCAGAGAAAGTGAAACTACAAAAAAGTGTGACAAACTCATTTAAAACCAGTAAAATATTCCATGTAGTCTCCTAATGAACATAAAGTGATAAAAATGTAGTGTAGGATAAATGGTTAAAATGGTTTTATATTAAATGCTTTACTACGATTTCATGTCAGCTCCCCAGCAACTACAACAGAAGTGGGGGAAGAACTTCTTTTCTTCTTCTTCTCTGAAGAAAACCACAATTAAAAGACCTTTATTTTCACTTGTTACCTTTTTGCGTTAAACATGTTTAGAGTACACAGGCACAAAAATGCAGACTTTGATTGTAAGAGGATAACCTTTCATTTCATTTATAATTGGTCAAAACACTTTGGAGCCATCTAAACATCTGTGTCTGTCTAACACAGTACTCAACATACCCTGAGGATGAACCCGTCACCTGAACCCATCCAGCTAGTTTGTTCAACTATTCGTTCTTTTATGAGTCACGCATTGATTTCTTACACACCTCACCAAGACATCATGTTCAACCAAACTATTCAAATGATCAACATCTCGTGCCAACAATCAGAAATGCATCGCCAACGCCTGTTCCTGCAGGACATGCTAGATTTTTGAAATGCAAATGAATGGCTTTGTCTAAACATGAAACAAAAGACTGGACGTTACCAAACGCCCTAAAAACGTTGGGTGAAAACTTTTGATGATGCAGTACAAACGTTGTTTATTAATGTGCCTGAAAAGACTCTTGGATGATTTAAAGAGATCCACCCAAAAATAAAAAATGTTCTTGTCTTTTACCCATATCATTCCAAACCTGTATGACATTTTTCTGTGAAACACAAAAGATGATATTTTGAGAAATGTCTCAGTGGTTTTGTGTCCATACAATGGAAGTCAATGGGTGCCACTGTTACTTAGTTGCTGAATGTTATTTAGAAACTTTCAAGTTCACAGTTGCATATTCCTTGTAAGTGACCATACAACCTTCATATGATTGTGGTATCCATCATATAGCAAATCTAGGTGTCCAAAATGCTAATGAATGACTGTTGTTTGCTATAGCTGTCCCAAAAACCGCTTTGATGGTGGGTAAAGGCCTTTTATAAAGCTTCTGAAGAATTTTAGCAATGCTTTGAGGACTCCGTTTGTACAGGTTAGCCTAACGCAACATGGCGGGTCTACAAACCAATTATTGACACAACGTTTGGATGCGAAACAAGTTAAAAGCTTGTGTGAAAAGAGACGGAGCCCAATCAATTCAGCCAAGACTTCACAGTAACACGCCACAACTGCAGTGGATTCGCGTCTGCCCTGCTGTCTCCCACTAGAGGTTTGACAAAGGCCTACAAAAAAGAAAAACACGATGACCACTTCCTTTAAACTGATCGGTGGGAAGAATCATTTAGCACAAAGTTCCTCTTTGTGTTCTCCACTGATTCCAGGAAAAGAATTTCATGATTATATTTTAATCAAATCTCTGTTCATTCAAAAACGATACAGTTTAACATTCAGTACAGATTAACACTTAAAACAGATTAATACTTAACACAGTCTCTTGATAAATATTCACTCATCATGTTGGACTTGGATCTACACCAATAATAGTTTTTGCAAAAGAAGCTACAACTCCACATACATTTATATTATATTATATATATTTATATTCTAAAGGAAGTCAGATTATCATAACCAGGCCCTAAAGGAATCAGGGGATGTTTTACACACATTTACGTTTTGGTGGAAATTCTGAGAAATGAAACATAGTATAATGCATTAAAGCTGAGAGTACTACAATCATACTGGCAGCTCAAATCATAACCAAAATAGCAAAGATATTCAGAAACAAACACAACGAGATGGCCACGCACAAAACTTCATAGATGCTGTATTTCTACGTGGGTCTTCTATTTAAAAAAAGAGCAGTACACTACGATCTTTTATTTGTGCTGGGTTCAGTTATACCAGACACAAAAAAAATGTTTATCTGATGGCACAGTACCTTAGATATCTTGATCAGAACACACAATGTTCACAAAGATGAAAGCAAGCCTAAGGAATTTTGCAACACAAACACTTCTAAAATTAAAATGGAAAATTAATTTGCTCTGCCCAAGGTGACTGCTATGGCCATTGCTGGGTTCCTCTCTGATCGACTGTGGTGCCCAGATAACCACCACTTGATTACCGGGCTGTACTTTAGCAACTTTCCAAGTTCTCTGTAAGTCACAATCTGATCTTGATACATGGCGATATCAAGACAAACAGTCAACAGAGTTAGTTTTCTCTCTGAAATGGACAGGAACTGCCAAGCGTTAATACGTCAATGTATCGCACAACGAAAGCCAAGCCAGCGCCGAAACCCAGCGAAACCTACCTTAGAAAAAATCCATCTGACGAAAACTATAATTATAGACCAAAACAGAGCTATTCCCATTGGACCTTGTAAAAACTGTGGGTCATGCTCACGGTCTCAGTTTGCGTTTAGGTGTTACAGTGTGTCTGTATGTGGGTGTATGGATTTGCATACGTGTGTTTGCGTGTGTGTGTGTGTGTGTGTGTGGTGAGTGTAGATGGCCGGAGACCAGCTCAAGGGCCAGACAGAATGCGTGCTGAGCTTAGTGCAGCTGTCTTAGTTGTACACACACACACTCTTAAAAGAGCGGCCCATGTTAGCCCTAAATGTCTCTCTCTCTTTTCTTTCTCTCCTTCCATGTCTCTGTCTCTCTCTCACACACACTTAAACACAGCCGCCTAGCAACAGCCAACCAGACCAGCAGTGCGACTGACGCACAAGGTGGGAGGGGCTGGAAGGAGGAGAGCATGTCAGAGTCTTATCAGCCGTACAGAGAAGACTGTATGCTTTCTTTTCTAAATAAAACACCAACTTTGCTGCGCCACCTTGTAATCGACGATGTGTGCTAGCTATCATGAGTGTATTTATTTTTCATTTGCGATACTGTGGCTTCAAAGACATTTCACGTCTGGAGCAAGATAGTTTTTTACGTCTGTTTTTTTACGTCGTACTGAAGTGACGGCTCAAGGCTAGAATACTTTGAGTGTGTAAACATAAGATGTTTGTTTAAACAGATTATAATTGAACTTTTCCCCCTAGTTTCGTTGACGCCAACTTGCGATTTTATACAATACAAAACAGGATGCAAATAAAACATTAGCACTAAAATTGGTGGCGTTAATTTAACCATACAAATGAAATAAGAACCGATCCTGATATACTGAACAATCTGTTCTGATTTTACTGTATGGGATTCAATCACGTTTTATTGGAACGTAAAACAATATTTGTCTTTGTAAAATTTTAACCTTAAATGTTAAACTTTAATGTTTAATGTTAAACTAACAAAAATCAGTTACGGAGTAAGTACATGATAGATCCGTGTTCAAAACAGTCATCTTACAACGGTTTAATACAAGTTTATAATAATGATTTATAATTTGCGCTGTCGGCTCTAATTTCCTGTTCAATGTAATGAAGACAAACTGACATTCAATATATGCAATGAAAAGTATGTAAAGCAACCTGCAACTCTGTTTCGACGTAAAGAGTTACGAAATTGTAGTTTTAAACTGGATGATGTCACCAAAGGGTTATCTCTATTACCAGCCCCACCAATCAACTACCTGTCATACAATGACCACTTTTTACTGTCCAATCAACTCCTGACGTTTAAACTCGTCATCCCATTTCACTCCAAATTACGTCACATTACAGACACAAAATGAGTTGTGCCAAAGGCAAAATCATTTGTATGTTTTTTTTGTCAAGCATGGCTCGCCTTGTTTTAAGAACAGGTGTAAAACAAGCTTTTTCTCTCAGACCAAAGTTGGCCTATCATAGCTGTGACATCACAACTATCTGTGGAGAAGCATTTCCATAAATAGCAGAATGGCAAGTTGGATGAGCCAAACCCCGCAAACCACAGCCACAGAAAACAGACTTTTCTCGCAATTCAGAAGACACTAATGGCCCATTTCAAAGAAGCAAGTCACACAGCCCTGCTGATAATGTGTGTGTGGCACCTCCGCATTACAATACTATTAGAATATCATTCCTTAATAACATCTCTGCTTAAGGGCCTGGGGAAGCCCCACATCTGTCCAAAACCAACGTCCTCTTTGCTTTGAATGTTCCTCCCAGAACCGAATTACTGGCAGACATCTAAATACAAGACCGATGACATGAGAGGTGCACAAGTCACGTCTGGTAAATGACACAGTTGACTGCATACGAATTTGCATTGGAGATGCTGGCGACTGAAACAGAGCATCGCAGCTGCAGATTCCTGAGTCAAACACAGGAAGCGTCGTGATGGAGAGCGTGACGTGATCCTCGTGAGGTTCCAGTTTCTGACCTCGTGTCTCAGATCCCAGGCCGAGGTCCAAACAAAAAACCCTGACACATGACAAGGGCAGTCGGGTGTATATGCGGCTCGTTTTAGATCACAATTTAATGTGTAATGCAGACAATTGGGACAGAAAACTGTCCATCAGTAAATGAGTGACCCGTTTGGTTGAGCGATTACAGTCACTGTACTGAGAGGCAGAACCGGTGCTAATGTTCAAAACAAAAAGCTTGATGTTTTAATTGTGCAACAATGTTTACGTTTTTCTGAGAAATTAACCTAGCAATGGTTACTTACAGCTGCCTCCATCTTCTGCACATAAAAACAGTTATTGAGCAAGTACGTGCATTATCTCCTTACCTTCTCCTGATTCACTGTATGCAACTGTAAGCTTATTATAATGATTTATCATTTAAACTGTCAGATCCAATTTCTCAGGAAACGTCCATTTTTGCTTCATTTGACTTTCAATGTACGTAAAAAAATAAACCTGCAATTTTAAGTTTCAAACAGAGATGGCGGTAGAGAGGCAAAAGTTACCAATTGTAGCTTTAAGCTGGGATAGAATTCATGTCATCATCAGAAAAAATGATTACAAATATATTACAATTATTACACACACTGTATTTTTGTGAATGCTTCAATTTTATAATCAGGCATCAATACCTTTTAAATTCCTACTTAAAAAGTAATTGTAATTTCAGTAATTTATTTGCATTTGTTTTTGTAATGAGATTCTGGCTACAAAACTTGCTTAAACATCATTAAACCATCATAAAAATCAGTCAAATGAGCAAATTCAACTTGATCCTGAAGACTTTCTATACCCATAACAGCTGTAAAAGGTATACATTATATTTATGTTTATATAAATTGTCCTACACAATAATCACAGGTCTTTTCTTTATACATTTACACCACTTGACTTGGTTTGAAACAAGCAGAATGATTCACATCAGTTTAAGGTCATCTTGGGTGTGCTGCAGGGTCACCGCGTTCCTTCCTCAGAGCATATACCCTCTGTTTTCTTCCTTAATGCGATAGCGGTCAGTTTATCATCAAGCCCCCATTTATTTCTTCCTCGTATCTAATTGCAGGCGTGCAAAAAAATGGGAGTGTGTTTATGATATCACCCAAACAAACAAAAAGAGGACGCCACGCATTCCCATAACATCTTATCCTACATTGTGCTTCTAAACTGACTCAAATTAAGAGAACAGGCCTCAGAGAGGCCTCATAAATTCAGAGCGTCCTCATGAGTTATAACACTGTGCTGTGAGATGCTGTATAACGGTACTGCACATTCCCGTAAGTGCCAAGCCATAAACGCCGCTTTTACAGCGCAGGTTACACGCATAAACCCCAGCTAACAGGGAACGTTTTCAAAACATTGGCTTGTGTTCTCTGAAAGTTCTCTCAAAGTTATCAAAAACATTCATGCAGTAACATTAGAATTACTTTTTTTATTATTATTATATATATATATATATATCTTTCTTATAATCAAACATTAATGTTAATACGCCTATGTCTACAAAAACTGGACGTTTTGAATGTTCCTGGAACTTAACATTAACATTTTTATTATTTAATGGAAATGTAAGGGAAACGTTCGTACAACCTAAAATTGTTAGCTGCATAGAACCTCCATGTACCACCGAGTACTCCTGCACATTATCTGCTCAAGTAGAACATTCATACAGGCTTCTTCCTGTTGAAACACACAAAAGCACAAAAGCAAACAAAGTTTGCCATTCTTTGAACTTCTGTGGTTAAATTTCTCAACGTGTTGCACATCAGAACTGCGTTCTTAACGGTAGATCCGGTAGCTTTGCCGTGAGACGGCAGCAGGAATTGCTGATGGTCGTTTTTGTGGTGCAACAAGGATTAATGTCAAGAGGAAGTGAATCAGTGTCACATTGTAACATCCAGCAACTGCCGCTTCTGAGCCAACAACCTGACTGACAAACCGAGTGGCTCCGCACAAAGACAAAGACACAAAGAAGAAAAAACGAACCGCCACCCAAACTAAAAGAAATACCTGAGGCCCACGTGTAAGTGAAAGACATGTAAGCTAAAAAGTAAAACTTCCGAGCGAGATGTTCTACAGCTGTCAACAAGGGTGGAGATTTTCTTTACGTCATTTCTAAACAAAAGGAAAACTTAAAATACACAAGATCCGCATTCTGTTGAACTTCTTTTAAACGGCGTCTTTGAAACTTACTGACCTGAACAGCAAAATTAAAGCAAACATTACTAAAAAAAAAAAAAACTGCAGGTCTAAACACTACTAACGCAATACCTAAATGTAAATGCAAATTCAAAACAAAGCTTAAGCACACAGTGAATGTTAATGGTGAATGCAGTTCTGGCAGTGCAAGGGTTACTCACACATTTACACGCACCAGCAGCGAGTTGTGAAATACTGAAAACCCTCCGCATTCTTACCACATCCTGAAACTACGTCAGTCCAACAACTCGGCACAAAAAACCTTATCGCATGAGTGAGATAAACAAACGCCTAAAAGAACTCCTCCTCGCCCTGTCTGCACCACCAAACACGGCTGATATGCCCTCTGACAATGCACACCGATGCGGGCATGCATGTCAGCCTCTCAGCTACACAAACATTAACATATGATCTACCTTTGGCTCTCGATGACAACGGCGACCACAAATGCAGCGGTCGCAATGCTTCACACGCTAGATGGAATGGACTGCAATGCCTAAATGGCAAAAGCCATGCTGTCACGCAGCTAGTAAGTTCTTGATGCATTGAAGCACATGAATAAGCGTGTGATTCACCAGCGCAGGCACAACAGATCCTGCTAGACGCAGCAGGAAAACTCACATGCCCTGCACAGCTGGCATAAACGTGTAAGAAAATCAATTCATTAGCATGTTTGTGAGATTCTACAAAACACGTCTCAATTTACATTTACGCATTTGGCAGACACTTTTCTCCAAAGCGACTTACAATGCATTAGAGCTATGCAATTTATTAGCATGTGTGCACCTTGGGAATCAAACCTACAACCTTAGAATTACACACATATGCTAAAAAAAGTTAGGCTGCAAAACGATTTGCTAACAAAAACGATTGCATTCGTCTTTACTAGAAATGATCTAAAACTGGCCCTAACAAATTATTGCCAGTTAATGGTAACTTAATTAATAATGATAACATTACATGGCTTAAAAAAACCTGGTGGCGAAAAACGGTGTGAAAAAAATGAATTTTGGTTACGTGGTTGGTGAAGTTGTTTCAGCCCTTGTTGTACGCTCTTGCATGGTGAAGCATAATCTCACTTCTGCTCTGCACTGACTGCCTCGTTTACAGCACACATTTGTTCATTTACACACAAAACATTTGAGAAAAAAGGGGTGGGAGATCTTTATAGAGGGACTGAACTTAATGGAACAGTGAGATGAATGACGATATAGAAAGGAGAAAGTGAGAGAGACCCTGGCCATCTGTGAGGCTGGCGGCTAGCCAAACCCCTGCCCCCAGAGACCAGGCACATGCTTAACTACCTCCTTCTGCAATGGTAGCCTGCCTCGCCTCCAACAAACACAGCAGTGAGGGGCAACCATACACAAGCACTGCAACAGTTGTTTGTGTTTCATGGCTACAGGAACGAAAAAATCTGTTTACAAAAGCTAATTGCCCTGCCTCTGAGCCTGCAAAGTGTGCGTGTGACCTTCTAAATGTTACTGCCCCAATACAGTGTCATTCAGCAATTTTTTAAAAGCTCCTAACCGCAACTATTGCTGCATACTATATACTTTGCAACACATACTTTGTTGCATATCGTAACTCACAGTGCTGCCTAAATGGTAGCTCAGATGTTGTGGTTTTGTTGAGGGGGCGCATGCTATAAATATTTTGGGTGATAAGGCCTTTTTCACTTAGCAGATGATTAAATAAGTGAAAAACTATCAGCTTGTGCATATGAAAGAAACCATGCCAACTTTAGGTGCTAGAATATCTAGGTGCAAAGAGAGATTTTGGGTTGGACTCTTTTGGTCCAGTAAGAAACAGCCTAGCAACCAGCTAGGACACCCTAGCAACCACCTTACAATTCTCCAGCAATCACCAATAAACCCTAGAAACTGCACAGCAACATGTTAAAAACACTCAGAGCACCTTAATAATTGCATAGCAACACCCTGGCAACACAGTAACTTCTGCACCGGTAAGAACCAGTCATTTTCTTCACAAAAATACACAAATATAGATTGATTTCAATTTATTAAACTTAAGACAAAACTAGAAATATTGCCCAGAACATGACAGAAAACTGAGAAATACACACAGCACTGTCTGATGTAAAGTCTGACCTCATCTTTTCATGGCATTATTTTCTACACGGCTGCATTGAAGGCTGAGAACAGACTGGTTAATGTTGCTTCAGACAACAAGCTTATTTGCCACAACAGAATTCCCAAACATGTTTTACATCCTTATGGGAGCACAAAGGCCTGGATGTGTCAGGACCGAGGGCCAAGAGCCGCTTCGAGTCTATCCCACATTCCACCCACGGATGAAATTCCAGTGAAAATCCAGGGAGAGCTTGGGTAGGTTTTAGGGCAAGCTCTCTGGGAGGCACTCAGTCAGTCATTGTGTTTTCTGTGAAGGTCGTTGTAGCTGCTGGGCATTTTTTAAAGTATAACGCAGAGAGATAAATGCTTTCCACGCAGCTCTTGCCAAAGCAATGCCATTAAGAGAGGGGCACAGTCACAATGCATTCTGGGTCAAACTACCAATGGATTCCAAAATTGACCTATGACATAAGGCCAATTTTTTCATTATTTCTTATTCATCAAACATTAGACACTCACTAATTTTACTTGAAAAGCAGTAGACAAATACATCTGCATGTGTTTGCATAGCATCTCTGATAACATCTCTGAGCCTCAAACAACCAGAGAAGTTGAAGCAATACACCAGACAGAAGGGTTATCTAATCTAACTCCCAATACAAGCGGTCGCCTGGTGACATGACCCTTATTATTGACTGACTACATTTGACATTCTAGGCCCCGAAGCCCCGCAGGGCCTCTTTCACTAGCCGAATACCTTATCTTTCACTATGTGAGCTTGCTGTAAGACCTGAAGATGTGTCTTATCTCTCATTACAGATAAAAGACGAGCACACAAATGGGGACACCCAGGATCACATCTGATCCTAAAACCAAGCACAGTTTAATGCTGCATTCAACACTTGATCACTCCATTTAAATGGGCGTCCGAGCAATGCGTTACAACATTGTGTGCACAACAATTCAGTCTCTACCAGCTTACAAAGCAAGCAAAACAGGATGAAAAAAAATAGATGCAATGCGACTTGCATCTCCCCAGTGGCGACCGTGTAACAAGTTGCAAGAGGAATCCCCAACAAATGCATAAGTTGCGGGTGCGAGTGATACACTTTCCGTCTGAAAGGACCGTCGGCACTTGGTCCACAGGGACAATAAAACATATTTTGTGTTGCCAACCCCGACAACAGAGAATTAGGGACAATTGTAAAGCCTGACACAAGGGAAACACTGAGTAAATAAAGCAACACCCCGCATACGCACAGCACTGACTTGGGAACATGGGAAGTGCGCATTTTTCTCCAAATCTGCCCACTTTGCGCATCGTATAAACCCCGCAATGGTCTCACAATGCTCGCCACACAGGCGGCTCACCAGGCTGAGTTTTCTCTTGTCTTACCTGTGACAGCTGCCTCGGGTCGGGGGCTCCGAATAAGGAGGAACTGGAGCTAAAACTGATGGCTCCCCTCCGGCTGAGAACATGTTTGGGTACCGGCCTGTCTAGAGGCAAAACCGGTAACTGGTAACATAATTCCATTGAACAATATCAACGCTGCGGATCCGGATCCAAAATAACTCAAACCCCCCCGAAACAAGAAGCGAAACGATCGCAGAAACCAAAGCAAGGCGGAGAGGCGAACTTGCACGCAACTTCGGCGCCGTTCGCAACTCTCGAGAAACGGGGGATCTCGTCTCCGGTACACGGCAAATAAAACAAACGCTCAGTCGAAACGCTCAAGAGGCGAAGCGCTTCATTCCGTTCGGCTCGATTCGGTTCTCGCGCGCGCCGCCGTCGGTATCGATGTGCTCCGCGTTTCCCCACGCGCGTGTCTCGTGCTCCATTCCACTCGGTTTTTATTCATCCGTCTCGTTCGTCTCCCGTGCACGGCCTGCGGATCGACGAGGCCTGTCTCTCCTCTATCTTTTGAGCATCTTTAGAAAAAAATGCTTCCTCATTTTTTTAAACTCCGTCCGGTCGCGAATCACCATCACCGTGCAAATGGCTCCGCGGTCTCGTCTCCCGAATTAAAACAAAAGGCATGACCGCGTCAGAAGACCGATGCTCGGGGAGAAAACGGGAGGTATCCCGCGGGCAGATAAGCGGAGGCACGGGAAGTTGACCGGATTTCATTCACGGTGCACGGACATTATTCGCTTTTGCACACGGTCAGTCCGTTTTCTCAATGCGGCTGTCCAGAAGTGAGCGGCGCGGGTGAAATAAAAGCGCGCCGCGGGGACGACGCGGGCGTGCGCTGGCGCATGCTGTTCGGTCGACGTCGCGAAATGAAACGCAAAACGGGAAACAAACGACGCCGATCACGCGCGACAGCCTCGGCGCGTTGCGAGCCGTTCACGAACCTGCACCACCTGCGAGAGATACAGAGAGCGTTCGCAAAACGTCCTCCGCAGCCCGAGCCAATAGAGGTGCAGCGATTTATGTTACGCGGATTCCGATTGGACGACAGAGCATCGGGGTTTTGAAAGGAGAAACCCCATTGGCTGGAGCGTCACGGCGATTCCGAGACTGAGCTTTCGGACCTGAACGAGGGTTTTCCTCTACACCGGGGTTTGCCCTGCAGACGGTCTACATCACTGCCGGTGATTACCTTTCCCGTGTGAATCACTCACCCAGCCACGATTAACTTCTTTCAAGACTCTTTTAAGTTAATAACTCTCTCTTTGTGGGATTATAAGGATGCAGACCTGCCAATATTATTAGTTTTCCTGTTTCCTGCAGTCACGTTCACCTATTATAGCAGCTGTAAATGATCTAATTCTTGCTTTTTCTATTACAGACTCAATTCTGCCAGTTTTACTTTTGAAGTGCATATGTTTGCATGGAATAGAAATGTAAGACATTGTTTCTAAGACTGGGCATTACCAAGTAATTGCATGACAATTTATACAGTTTTGTGTATGAGTGTCACATTGTGTTAACTTGTGTTAACTGCATAACTGATGTCAATATGATGTTGTACCAATTTTAACAACACAAAATGAACACACATGTAGTTTACTAAACAAACTCAAATTCATTATTTTGGTGGTATTTGTCTGGGTTAATCTAATTATGTGCATCTGCTAAGGAGACTGAAATAAAATCATGTCTACTCAGGTAACAATTTTAGGTTGTAAGAACGTTTCCGTAAAACATTTCCATTGGATGTAAGAACGTAACAATTGGTTATAAGAACGTTACTCAAACTGTAACATTTTTAAATCATTCCACTTACTACTTAAGAAAACGTTTTGGATATATGATATATGACAGTAGAAAAACATTGTGCTAACGTAGTGCAAGAACATTTTTAATAACTCAGAGAACTTTTAGAGAACATTAGCCAATGTTGTGAGAATGTTCTCTGTTAGCTGGGAAATTGTTGAAGCATTTTCCTATGGTTGTCTTTTAATGGAGCAACAGTACCCATCTCAGGCAACATGACCAGTGCCTATTTCTACATGTAGTTTACTTTGAAAAAAAAAGTCTGTGAGAGGTTAATCCACTCTTTGGGTCATTTCAGGCTTTGCAACGTTAGCAAATGTTTTAACTTTGGTTGCTGGGGACCGGGGGACAATAGTGAACTGTGCCATGGCAACAGAGGCCATATGCCAGTAGTGAGTATAATTGCTTCCTCCCACCCCCTCCCCACAGCTCACAATACAATTCTGCTAAACCAAACCCCTTACCATGCAATCCTAATCCGTTTCTAGGCATCCTAGCAAATGATGGAAAATAAGAGTGATTTATCCTGTGTACACCAGAACTCATGCTAGGTTTTGGCAGATCATGGAAATACACCATAAAAGCTTTATAATGCAAAAAAATACTTGGGTGTTTTTTAACTAAATAAATGATAAACCATGTTTGATCTATAAAATGTGGGCTATTATTCATAAATCTGCTGTTTATATATTACTGCCCAGCTAATAGGGAACCTTCTTATTATTACAACCTAAAATTGTTAGCTGGCTGGTTCCAGTGTGATTTATAAGTTCACTGGCTCCACTGATACACTAATAAACAGTTGACACTGTATCAAAACACACATTTATTATATCACTTATACATTGCATTAGTGCAATCAACATTTTGTTGGCAACAGTTAAACATGGGGACAAATCCAAGAAAGCACCTAACAAGATCAATAGGTTGGCATAATGTCTCTTTTACTAATCTGGTTATTTATATGCATTAACAAACTGTAATACTATTGAAAATCGGTTTCAATGACGGCTTCCTGTCCACTGCTGGTGGCCCAGCGTGCTGCTCATTTGGGAGTCTCACATTTCCTGACTGAGGGGCAATCATTTTATTAATGGTTTGTTTCTAAGGCTTAGTTTGACACAAATGCTGTTCCCCAGGCAGACGTGCTTTGCAGAAACAGCCTCCTGGGGAGTCAATGATTAGGGGTTATGCACGGCACACCTGCTAATTCCCCTTGAGAGGCCATGTATCTACTCGCAATACGACCTGCACTATGCACAAGTCATCAGGAAACGAGGGGAGCGCCGGCATAATTGATACTGCTGGCTGACGTCAGCAGCATTCAGTCACTGGTGACTTCCTTGTTGTTTTGACTGCTGCCTGGTATTACATGGTATTGTTTTTCCTTTTCGTTGGGGAGGGGTTTATGGGAACATGTGCAAAGTTTTTGTCTTTTGCTATATATATATATACAAATGTGAATACCGTTGTGTTTTTTTGCACTGCAAAGACATTTCACAAAGTTTAAATGAGTGATAGATTTAGAACTATACATAAGCCCTTTGTCCTTAAAGGCAGGGTAGCCTATTTTTTCCTGACACATTTTGTGTTATGCTGGTTGAAAGTCTCTTCACATCCTGATAGCAATCGCAAAGTAAAGCGGTTTCAATATATTTATATAAACATATATCTTAAGTGGATGCCGTAGGAACGCCATAAAATGTGCATCCAATTACTGCATTCAGTCCGAATGAAATGATAGGATGCTCCGCTTGTCTGTGAAATTACGTATGCATCCATGTGCACTCTGAAGGGAGGGCAGAATTTTATGCTTTCAAAGCTAGCTTGCTATTCCTCTAGCCTTTGAAATTGCCTACTGTACCTTTAAGATATGGCAGAATAAAAGATCCTCGGTTGCCATCTTGTGGTGATACAAGGTAAATGCTAGACTGTTTTGCCACCGTTCATTGTTACATCAGAATACCTCATAATATATTTGAGGGAAACACTTTTGGATGCAATGGTGTTGCTCAACCAGCAAAATTTACTGCATTTGCTTGCAATGCTTCATCCACAACATGCTTCTGTATATTTAGCTCAACCTCTGGTCTAATAATACTTACACCTCATTAAAGCAACTGAAGTTAAAGCATAACCTTAATATGCTATTTGTACTTTTATTTAGCATACAGAAATGACAAAAAGTAAAACTTGTTTCTTTAGTGCAAAACTGTTGTTGTTTTTTTAGGTTAACAATGGTTTTATGACTTTTTGTTCTGTCACGCATTAAAGCTGCAATCCGTGACTTTTTTTGGCTTGATCTGTGCATGACAGATCAGTGTCTCCTGACTTTACCTTGATTTACAACACTAAGTTAATAATAATGGTTTATAATCTGAGCTGTCGAGTCTGATTTCCAAGGAAATTCAGTTTGACTTTAACTTCAGCATACATAAAGAACCCTCAAATGTTACCTTTGAAACAGAGATGGCAACAGAGAGGCAAAAGTTACCCAGTTGGCACTGAAAATGGCACTTGCAGTGGGAAACCACAAGATGGTGACTTTGCAACAGTAAGAAAATGTATCAAGTAATCACATTGTTTCCACATTTGCCAACATGAGTTAATAGTCTAGCTAGCAATATAGACATGAAACCTGACCTTTAATGTTCCCCGGTCATACTCATGCAGGTTTGAATGTCACTTGTGGCAGATAACTTGTGCATCCCAGAACATCGGTTAGTGGTGACTAAAAGTCTTCCACCATCACCACTAGCTACTGAAACCTAATGAACCTTATTGGTTACCATGTTAAGATGGCCTAACGTTACCCGAGATCATGACTAGTTCCATCTATTATTCATCTCCTCAGTAATCTACTCACCATCACAGAAGGAACCTGACTCCATTAGCCTGTCTATCTGCACTGAAAGTGGACCAAAGCTTGGAGTCTCTTCCCTTAAACAGGTAAGATAACTAACAATCTTCTGTGTGATTTACGGTAGCATTGATCTAGTGATACCCATTTTAACCTCTCTATTTTCAGCAGTCAGCAACTGTAAACCTCTAGAAAGAGGAGCAGGCTGTATAATTTTTAGAACTATTTAATATTCAATGAAGGCTCATTACAAATGATGGAATTTTTCAGGCACAGGGAGGTTATCAAAGAATCCATGTCGAAACCTTGTGGCCTTTTGGACAGCTATATTATCTCCTCTGCAATAACCTTTATGTGGATACCCAGCTAACAATTTTAGGTTGTTAAAGGTTTTCCTAACACTTCCATTAGTTCCTGGAACGTTCAAAATGTCCGGCTTTTTTGACGTTGCATTAATGTTATTGCTTGGTTATTAGAGGTTATTCAAATGTTTTTTAAATTCTGCAATGGCTGTAAAAGGTCCCACTAACAACTTCAGAATAACGTTTTTGGTAAATGATATATGACATTAAAAATACATTTTACTAACATTACTGCAAGAACCTTTTGGGTAACTTTGAGAGAACTTTTAGACAACCTTAGTTAGCATTCTGAGAATGATTCCTGTTATGGGGAGTGCTTTTAAACTATTGCAGAAAAATAGTCAAGAAGGTGTGTATTGTGTTAATAACAGAGGACACAAGGTCTGGATCTGTGTGGAAAGAGTGACGTTAAAAGTCTCCAACAAAACGTCATTTGTATCTGATTTACCCAACAGCAGAACAGCCTGACCTGGCCTAACCTACTGTCTTATACAATGTATTCACCGTTCCCTTGTTCTTTTGATGTTAAGGTAATGATTTTAACATCATGACTGAACAAAGACAACGGGCGCTGTCCACATCAGGCGAGGCTCTTTACCAGGTTCTTGGTCTTGACAAGAACTGCACCCATGAGGATATCAAGAGGTCCTACAGGTAAGAGAAGATTCGCATGCGATTTCCCATCAGTTGGTATCTGCTAAGACTTCTGGGGTGAAGGAGGGAGCAAGAAAAGTGCAGAAAAGTGCAAAGCTCATTCTTTTATAATCTCAGCCTTCAGCAGAGGAGCTGCATGAATATAATATGACTTCCACAAAGCTAAAATATTCATTACGCCGAACAGATGGCCTACCTTATTTTACTGTGATCAGGAATGATGAAAGAATCCCAGACATACGAGAGCATGTCGTGGTTGTGCGACGGATGTGCGCATGCGTGAATGATTATCCACTTTAACTTGTAGATGACACAGTGGAGACCCATAATTGTGGTAATTGTGCTTTAAAACTGCACAAAAGTGTTATGCAACACAGGACAACCTGGGAAAAACCAAATCATTTCAAAATGATAATTATGGTACTAAATAAAGAGAATTAAAAACAAGTATGTATATTCTTGGCACATATGTAAAGAGTGTGGCTGCAATTTATGTGTGACTTCCATACAATGAAACATGAAGACAACAAGTAGAGAACTTCATTCGAAAAGTTCATTTTAAATGCCATACTGAGGTTCGAACAATTACAGACTCTAATTGCTCTGATTTACACGTTGTTCGAGGAGGCATTTAGATGGTTCGCATTTTAACAGCTCTTGTTTGCAGTTAATGAATATATAATCGTGACAACTCTTGCAGACGCCATTGGCTTAATCAAAAATTAACAAGCGACGTGCTTGGAGCATCATAAATTGTTAATAAGAAATAACATTTTTCGTTGAGCTACAAAAAAGAATATAAATTATACAGAGACTATGGGGCTGTTTCAAAGGTTGAAAAGCTGTTTTCTGTCATCAGCTGTTAGTAAATGTTGAAATTTTACAGCACAAAGTTTCCCACACTTTTACGTTATGTCTTACAAACTTACAGTGCATTCAAGGTGTATATTTTATACCAGCTTATGGGTTTGCTGGGTTTTTCGAACCCATGACAGCAGCATCTATAATGCCATGCCCTATTATTAATTGACCATTACAGGAGCTCTGCACCTATACATTCAGTTTGAAATCACTAAGCTAAAAATGTAAAGTTTGGTATCTGAGATTTTGCAACCATTTTGAACATAAGGATATTACATCTCACAACCTTATAAAATGTCAGATGAACTGCAGTACCGCAGACTTTAGAGTTTGGACATGCTGGCATTAATTCTGAACAGACCTGAACTGAGTCACACACACAGACATTTGCAATGCACGGCTGGTTCTAATGGGAAAAATGTCAAACTTGGTGACGTTCCTCTTCGCCACCCCTTGTGTGCTGAGAAGCTATTGGAGGCACTAATGGGGTCTGCGGTTCTGCCGACACACAGACAGGTCAAGCCATGCATGCATAAGACAGCTAGCTGCTAAAGATCACACTGCGCTGACATCATCAAACAGACAGCCTGAATTTTAAACACGTTAATGAGTCTGTTCTCAAGTATATTTGTTTCTTTTTTATTTGTTTCTCTAAAATAGTAGTTGTATTATGTGACTTTAACAAAGTCACTCATGACTCACAGCCATGGACTACCCAGCTAACAATTTTAGGTTGTAAGAACGTTTCTCTAATGTTTCCATTAAGTAACAAATGTTAAAAATGGTATTTTGAAAGTTCTAGGAACATTCAAAACGTCTGGTTTGTTTTAACGTTATTGCTTTGTTATAAGAACAATATTCAAGTGTTTTTTAAATGTTCCACTAACAACTTAAGAATAACTTTTTGAGATAGATGTAGATTAAAAAAGTTCTTTTAACATGACTGCAAGAACTTTCTTGATAACTTTGAGAGAACTTTTAGAGAATGTTCAGACGTTCAGAGAACGTTCCCTGTTAGCTGGATATTTGTTTCTTTGTAAAATTGTAGTCGTTGTTATGTCACTATCATACAGTCACTCATGACTCACAGTCATGGAATAAACACACATTCCCCCGAGATTCTGTGTAAATAAAAATATTTCTGAAGTCATTTAAGTACATTTGTTAACATAATTATTGGGGTATATCTTTTTATTTGAAAAAGCAGCTAAAGTGTTTGAATGTGTATGACTAAGTCATCTTAGGTCTCATATGATCTCACTTGCCTATAAGCTTTTCTTCTGATTCTAACTCAGTTGTACGAGTCAAGGAACACGCATCTTAAAAATCTCTTTGCGTTTTAGGAAGCTTGCTTTGAAATATCATCCTGACAAGAACCCCGAGAACCCAGATGCCACCGACAAATTCAAAGAGCTCAACAATGCTCACACGGTTCTGTCTGACAGCACCAAGCGGAACATTTACGACAAGTATGGCTCCCTGGGCCTGTATGTGTCGCAGCAGTTTGGGGAGGAGAATGTGAACACCTATTTCATGCTCTCCAGCTGGTGGGCTAAGGTACCGGTTCTCTCTTCTGTCCCTTGTTTATTTAGTTCATTATTATTTTGAAGCTTGACATTAAAAAGTGACGTAAAATTCTGTTACTCCAGGGCAAATAATAACTAATGATGTGTTGCAAAAATGAGTCAGAATTTAAAAGTGCTCATAAAAGTGTGTATTTATGAAAAGAAAAATCTGTCTGTCTGTCTGTCTGTCTAGATAGATTGTAATTATGTAATTATTAATACAATGCACAATTAATGTCCAACAATGTACATTTAATGTACATTTAAGCATTTGAATGAACACTGACTCTAAACCCTTATAATGTGTGTTTGTCTGATTTCGTACTTTCTCATTTACAGGGTCTGTTTGCCATCTGCGGCTTGCTGACAGGTTGCTATTTCTGTTGTTGCCTGTGCTGCTGTTTTAACTGCTGCTGTGGAAAGTGCAAACCACACACACCTGGAGAAGAAGACCCGGAATTCTATGTGTCTCCTGAAGACCTGGAGGAGCAGATCCGTACTGACAACGAGAAGGGTAAAACACACACACACACTTTAGATGCATTTCAATAAGGAATTTAGGTGGTCACACTTAGTTTTTAAATGACATGTGGGTATATATGTTGTTTCTGATGCTACAGCAGGTAAGAAAGGTTTAAAATGTCTAAAACACTTTGAAACCTGTCATACATAAAATATGTTTTGTAAATTGCTCTCTTGATATTGTGATCTTCAAAACAAAAAAACGATTACGGCAACTTCATTTAACAAAACAATTTAGTAAGATTTAAATATTGCATAATCTCCATCTGAGTCATTTTATAATGAATCGCTTTATAGAAAACTGTTTTTAATTAAAAACTGTATGAAGTATTAAAACAGAAAAGCAGTTTTAATGTAAAAGATTGTGGCTTATCAGCTTTGGGAGTTTGTAAGAAGTGGTTCAACAAACACAAGTCGCCCTGCGTACAAAAATAAATATACTTGATAGTTCAGAGCCAGATGTTTGAATAATGTGCTGTTCCTCTGCCAGTGAGCTGTAGGAGGTTTTCTACCTCTTCTGTTGCAGTCCCTCACAAAAGTGATAATTACAGTCTGAGTCATTTCTCAAAATGTGTTTGCATACTAGTTTTTTATAGCATTCTCACAACAAAAATAAACAATGTCTTCTAGCGTGCATTTGAAAACCGGCGTAAGAGATGGTATCGACAAGGAAAATGTTTTTATACATAGGTTATTTTTCCACAGTTACATTTGTAATGTAAAAATACACAGTGGACAAATCAAAGTTTGCTTTGTGTATAATAGTTAACTTTCATCTAAGCAGGCTGACAATATGTAACGTAAGAATCCTGTTTTTTATTTCACATTACATTTGGCAGACACTTTAATCCAAAGTAACTTACAGTGCATTTTAAGCTTTACATTTTAGCGGTATGTGTTCCCTGCAAATCAAACCCACAACCTTTGCGCTTTTAACACAAGGCTCTACCAACCAAGCTACAATAACTTTTTTTAACTAATATGTGTTATATTCATTTCATTTACATTTGTGGGGCAAAACAAACAATACAACTGAATGTTTTATAGTATCATGTCCCATTCATATCCTGCTCATAAGACATCAACAAACTCCCCATGGTTTAAGAATGAAAAACTGTCTCAGCACAGAACAGCAAAATAAACCCTTTCAGTATTAGGTCAAACCAGAAATACAGAGCCAGCTCAGTGAGGTCATGAAAGTGCAGCCAGCAGGGGCAGGCTAGCAGCAGATTGTTGGGACGTCCTTGGAGCGAACAAAACACTTTTCATTTCAGCAGGAAGTTCATTTAGCAGTGTGAAATGGAATGACATTAGATAGAGTAACCTCTTGTATATTTCATACGGATCATGTGTGACCTCTTTTACCTGTGATTTTGGTTTTCCAGAAGGCGACACTCCGATTGTGCTGCAGCCGACTAATGCCAGCGAGAAGACCCAGCTGATTGGTGATGGACATAGAACGTATACCTAAAAGAAACACAGTTATGATAGATATTAATTTTAAAATTCTATTTGGATATATGAATTTGTTTGGATATCTTTTCCAATATACCGCTTATGTAAGGAATATGAAAGAGAAAATACTCATCTTCTTGAACTATGTTTAGCCATGCTGTCTGTAAATAACATTATTCCATGCATATGATTATATTCTTATGCTGCATTTGACATGCAATTTAATAGCACCAGCACAATCCTTTTCCCCTGTATTAATAAAAATATATACTAATATAAAATACACAATACATACTAAAAATGTTTAGCATTCAGACATTTCTGTACTTTTAACAGATGTTTTCAAATAACACCTTTTTATTAAACACTTCATTTGTTCTCTGTAATATGTGCTCTGCATGAATATAAGCTCATGTTTGATCATTAGCTGCACGATGCATACAGACCACCATCGTTTTCTAGTGCACGTTACATGCAAGCAAACAATAACTTAATAGTGTAAATCATAAAGAAACAAAAATGGAAAAACAGATTTCCTTCGAGCCGGATTCGAACCAGCGACCTAAGGATGACAGCACAACCTCTACAGTCCTCCGCTCTACCAACTGAGCTATCGAAGGAACCTGCTTGCAAGAGCTCAGCTTGGAGGTCTTACACATGAACTTTACATTAAATGTTTACATTAGTTTAACTTTACCGTCACTCCAGATTATACCAAATACACCGTTGCGTGCTTTTCTAATGCATGCACTGCAAACCCTACAAACATTAAATATTAAACCATAAATACAGAGAATGCAAAAACTGTAACACATTTCTGCAGAAGCCCTGGAAGTATTTGAAGGGATCTAAACGCGGTTTATTGATCAATGATCCAGGCTGAAGATGTTTAAAGTTACACAAAATGAGAGCTACACTGAGAAGAGTGAAGTCCTGCTTTACATTAAACACAGTAAAACATTACAGTGATATACGTAGTAAAATGAAACGATAGATGATATGTAAAGCACAATATTATACAAGAGTAATGAAAATAATATTTTAATATATATTATGAATAATATATATGATATTATAATAATATATACATATATATATATATAATCAAGTGGGGAGGAATTTCACGTAGCGGGGAATTAGCTCAAATGGTAGAGCGCTCGCTTAGCATGCGAGAGGTAGCGGGATCGATGCCCGCATTCTCCAAACTGTTTTGTGTTTTTAATTTTAATTTCATTTCTTTTTTTAACAAAAATGCAATTTTCTTCAAATACAAGAGACGCAACCCGTACCTTTCTTGGGTTAAAAACGAACACAAAACTCTTGTTGAACAAGCACGTGACCTATCCGAGTTCAGCAGAGTCTCCTGACTCCCAACAGCGAGTTTATAATAATGATTTCTAATCTCGAGCTGTAAGGATCCGATTTCCCGGGAAATGTCTGATCTGGGATATGATCTCGACTTGATTCAACACACGTCAAGTCACCTGCGCATTGATCTTTCACACAGAGATGGCGGTAGAGAGGCGAAAGCGACGGAAAATTGTAGTTTTAATAAGATGCACAGCAAGTCTTACAACAAAATTCAATGTTTGTATTTTTATTCGCACGATTTAAGTCTTACAAACATTTGCATACGCACTTTTAACCCACGATAGGACGCAACCCTTGCGTGCATGCTTGTTTCTAACTTTCCCGATGAATAAAGAGATGCACAGCATGTCTGCAGCATGCTATCAGTTTCACATATGGGCAAGTAAACATGGCAACCTCTGACGTGAGCCTGTCTAAAAACAGCGCACACAGATAACGGGAATGTCATGCCTTGTTATAGACCCGCAGTTGAGCAATGGCGAGGGCCTGAATTCACCCGCGTCGAGAACCGGGACAATTTAATTGTTTCGATCCGAGACGATATCGCTCGTATCGGCCTTTTCTTCCGCGGAGCCGCCGCCCGACAAATCAGGATGGACAGCCTGGAGAAGCAGCTCATTTGTCCCATTTGTCTGGAGATGTTCACGAAACCTGTCGTGATTCTTCCGTGTCAACACAATCTTTGCCGGAAATGTGCTAACGATATTTTCCAGGTATCGTTCTAATAGGCCTTGATAAATGACCGTCATCGTTTATCGCGATAAATATCGCGATCAATATCGCGATCTTCGTTTTTATCAACAAAAGCATTTCGTTGAAAGGGGGTATGGGGTTTCCAGCAAATTTTAAACCAAAAAACTTAAGCTGTCATTACTAAGAAATATTATATATGGCCTGTAATATGTTGTAATTGTTATTTTTAATATGTTGTGTTGTATTAGTTAGTTTAAGTAACTGTACGTTACTTAAACAAACCTTGGTCACAGGCCTCCCTTACATCATTTAACCCCAACACTGACATTTTAATATGAGGGCTGTAAATGTTTATAAATACACCAGTGAGTCCCCACCAGTACATTTATATGGTGTTTTTGCTGTCCCTTACACTATTCAGGCTTCAAATCCATATCTTCCCACCAGAGGAGGCTCAGGTGGCCGCTTCAGGTGTCCGTCCTGCAGGCATGAAGTTGTACTGGATCGCCACGGGGTCTACGGTCTGCAGAGAAACCTTCTGGTGGAAAACATCATCGATATGTACAAGCAGCAGTACATCAGGTTAGAGCGAACAGAGAGAGTAAAATGTCGGACGGTTTAAACCGGCATGTAACAACAATTATAACTGAAGGGGACATGCTTTATACATTTCTAAGTCTTGACACTTTATACATATAATGAATAATCCTGTATTTTGTGTTTATTATATTATTATTTATATTCACTTGTTCTGCTGTATTTGTTAGATATTTATTTCCTCTCCAAAGAAAAACTCACAAGACTAAAGCAGACATCTTGCTTTTAAGAAAAAAATTCCCCAGGGCTAGGGGAATAAGTTCTCAACCACCTTCTCACTTTTGCAACTCACATAAGTGTTTAACTTTATGAGCGCAGAAAAGCTTCTTGTTGGATGGAATAGGGCAAACTGTGTGTTTCAAAGCTTTATGATTCAGTCAATAGCTGTGCAGTAGCCTGTGGCCTGTGACCTGTGACTCAGATGGGTGGGAAGGGTTAGGATGATGGTCAGCTGGCAGGAAGCATATTTTTAGTGCAACACTAGTCAGTGATGAATCTCCTGGACATACTGACACACAGACCCTCAATCTGGCCTTATTAACTCTATAGCTATTTTATTAAAGCTGTAACTTTTGCCAATCTACGGCCATCTCTGTTTGACACATACAATTGCGTGCAGACTTTGTTTATATGGGTGACAAGTTTAAATTCTAAACAACTGCCCATAAGATCAAGGTACAAACACTGCATTATCTACAGTACCCGGACAATATATGCAATATAGTAGACGGACATTACAGACGGACATTTCCTGTGAAATCCGACCCAATCGCTCCGAATAAAAAACATTATTGTAAACTGACTGTTGCAAATCGGCAGAAGGAAAGGTGCTTGTGTTGAACACTGATCTGTCATGTACTTGCTCAACAAATTTTTCATTTTTAACCAGAAAAAAGTCATGAATTTCTGCTTTAAAGAAAAAATCTCATCTCAGAAAAATCTGTTTACTATCTCAGTTGTTTTTATTACAGCCATGAGAGTAGATGAAGAATAAATGAATTATTTTTCAGCGAAGCAGACAGTGGCAATCCTAAGTGTTTGTTCTAGGGTGTCAGGAATGGTCTCAATAATGTCTCAAACTGTGCTCAGATATGCCCAGACGCCGATTAAATCAGTCTGAGACCTCAATAGTACAATAAGTCAGAGATGTCATTATAAACTCAAACAATTCTGTCTCATTTGTGTCTATTTTTGTTTCTCCTGAGGAGTTTTAGAAGAAACAAACAGCTGATACTTCAATTAAACATAACTCAATAAACTCAATAAAATCCTTGGTGCTGTGAAAGAGCAACCTTACAGCAATTAAACTTTCCTTTGGGTTGTGTGTCAGACGGTGGTTACAAACCTTTGAAACATATAAATCTGTTTTGTTTAACCTCAGATGTCAGACCTTGCCACTCATTGATCTGTTACTGTCAATATAACAGCAGCAGACCATCTCCTGAGAGAAAGGTTGACCAGCCCATGTGTGAGGTCCATGAGGATGAGAAAATCAACATCTACTGCCTGACCTGCAGTGTTCCCACTTGTTCTATGTGTAAAGTGTTCGGCTCTCATAAGGACTGTGAAGTGGCCCCCCTTAACAGTGTATACCAGACAAAAAAGGTAAAAACTAGTGCACTTTAGAAGCATATAAATATTTATGCTCGTCTACCCTGGTTTGTGTCAACATGCGTGCCTACACTCCTAAAAATAAAGATTATTACAATTTTCTTCACAGTGATGCCATAGAAAGAACCATTTTTGGTTCCTCAAAGAACCTTTCAGTCAAAGGTTCTTAAAGTTGTGAACAGGAAGTTCCAACCGACTTTAAAAAAATGACGTACACATTAAATCAATTATAACACTGCAATATTTCATAAAAATAGGTATAGTGCATCTTGACTTTATGGTGACTTTAAAAGAACCATTCCTTTCTTAACTTTCATAGTCATATAAAAAACATTTGGTGAAACAGAAAGGTTTTTCTGATCTAGCAGGTTCTTTATGGAGCCTTACAGCCAATATTTGTTCTTCTATGGCATTGTGAAGCCTATATTGTGAAGTTTGTTTATGTACATTTTTTACAGTTGCATGTTAATATGCTCACGCACGTTCTCATCTCCAGACAGAGCTGACGGATGGAATAGCGCTAATGGTGAGCAATAATGACAGGATCCAAGGCATCATCAGTCAGCTGGAGGAGACCTGCAGGACCATAGAGGTTAGTCACCCTGTGTGGGGGCTTCTCCACCCCTCCTTAAACCTGTCATAAGAGCACGATTATTGATGGAGAGCCTAAGAATGGTTCCTCTGACAAAAGATCCACAAACTCTGGCATCAATGAGCCGGGCAAGCAGGAAGCTGGAATCTCTCCAGACTTCACAGTCGCTTTCACAGAGGCTCCGTGATTGACAAGCGAGCCGAAATAAGCAGTCTCAGTTGAACATACGGCTGCTCTGATGGAAAGTCATTGTGACTAAGGTTGAGGGTTAGATGCAGTTCAAGCAACTAAACAATTACTATATTTTTTAAACTATTGATTTGGCGAGTAAACGTTGTTAAGCCTAATGTGATTCTTGGATGATTTTAGTTAGATTGAAATCTTTTAAAGGCAATTTCCACAAACTGGATACAAAACAGGGCCTAAAATCTTACAAATATAAAAACCGGTCATTGAAAGAAAGGGCTTAACCCTCAGAGATGCTGACCATCATCATCAGGAGTTCGAAATGAAAGTAAATGTTTTATGAAGGTTGCAAATGAATAAGAGGGTTAGACGTTTAACAAATTAAGCTATTATTTTTTCTATTAGGCGGGATCGTTTGGGACCATATGTTGGGTTGGAATTACTTTTGAACTTAAATTTCCTGTTTGTTTGATCATTTCCTCCGGAATACTGCTATACAACAGGGTTGAATGGTATAAGAGAACAGCTGTTAATAAGGTTAATTTTACGGAAACTTATATTATTATCATTTAATTTATGTACCGGTATAAAGAACTGTTGATTAATGAACAACTGTTCATTTTTAAAGGAAAATGGAAGGCGACAAAAGTCCAAAGTGTGTGAAAAGTTTGATCATTTATACGCCATCCTGGAGGACAGGAAGAGAGAGATGAACCTGAAAATGGCCAGTGAACAGGAAGAGAAACTAAACTATATCCGTGGACTTACAAAGAAGTATGGAGATCATCTGGAATCCACGACCAAAGTCATGGAGACAGGCATCCAAACGCTGGAAGAACCTGAGATGGCTGTCTTCTTAAAGGTCCTTATTAGTAATCTTTATAAAATTCATGAATAACTAGAACGTCCAAAGAAAGTTAATGGAAATTCATTGTTTAAAATGTGGGAAACCTATAAAAATAAAATTTTCCATAATAACTTTCTTTTTCCTCTCCCACATTCCAAACAGGATGCCAAATCCCTCTTGCAAAAGTAAGCGACAATCCTCCTGCCAATTTAATACGCAATAAGATTTTTTTACATTTTGAACATATTCTTAATTGATTTCTGGATTCTTAGAATTGCTGAATCGTCGAACACCTCTCACCTGGAGAGAGTAGAGCGCGGCTACGAGAGCATGGATCATTATTCTGTGAGCTTCCAGAGAGAGGGCAGGGCCCTGCGCAATATTAGCTTCACCAGAGGTAAAATTCACCTAAAAAACTCATTACTCTGATTTAACTGTACAGGCCTAAATCAGGTTTGCTTGTTGCATGAATTTGGAAAACAGCACAGATTTTAAGTGACTTATTGGCCATTCATATAATTTCTTAAGTTTGGCTTCAAATTGTGACGTAATGAGCAATCAGCTTTGATTTTCAATTTACTAAACGAATGTTTTAATAAATCCACCGGAAATCAAAATACCACAGTTGTTTGCTCAGGTGTACAGTAAATAAACTTAATGACCTGACACTTTGAGTGAATTGGGAGTTCTCTATGTGGTGTTGCACTTACATGGTGTTGATTTTCTGCAGAGGATGAGGAAGAGGAAGATGATGAAGATGAGGTGGCCATTGATCCGGGAGTCCGGGCAGAACAGGCAGCCTCAGGAGGGTCGGACATACTGGGACAGTTGGACGATCCCTTACCACCCCTCCTGCCTCCACAAACCCCAAGCAAACACACACCTGCCAAATCATCTTAATTTCTAAAGCACTATTCACAAAGTGCACATGGCCGTATATACAAATATTAATCCCATTTTTTTCTTGCTGCCTGATAAGAAAGAAATGGAACTTCAGCTATAACTGACTGTGGCTACTGTAAAGATGTGAAAATAACAGTTTTACAAATACCTGAATTTAACATGCTGTCACTGTTTTTTCTGTTAGTGCTTTAGCAAAGTCACTTGATGACTAAATATAAATGTAGGTGACTTAAGAAATCCCTCCAAGATTTGTGGTGTTGTTTACTGCGTAGGGAGTATTCGTGTGGTATTTTCATTGCGGTTGGTACAGCGATGGTATTTGAGTTATGAATGATATGACTTTATATGCTCTCTGGATTTCATATGCATAAATGTCAACGACAAATAAAAGGTGACCTGTGTTTGTTCCAATTCCAAAATGAGCTCTTCATGCAGATACAACAGAAGATATACAAGTAGTGCAATAATTTGTATTGGGTTAATTGTTAACCAATGTAATTCAGTTCAATTAGGTTTCTTTAATTTGAATTCAAAACACTACTGTTTCACATGTAGATGCTTAATCTACTTTGACAAACAGCTGTGGCAGACTGGAAGTAATCTACACATTGCCCTGTTTCTCTCTTGGTCTTGCAGGCCAAGAGTAAACAAGTGTTCACACATCTCAGTGGTCAATCTGAAATAACGATGCCAGGACGTTGCGTAATCCATATATTCTGGCCCAGTGGAGGGTGTTCAGTGACAGGAAGTGCCTCTATGGCTGGATTCACACTGAGCATATCTACAATCAACTTAATTAGGCCCACAAAGCACAACCCTAATCTCAACATGTTGTGGCTCTTACCTACAACCCAGCTAACAATTTTAGGTTGTTCGACTGTTTCCATTAAGTAACAAAAATGTTAAAAATGGTTTTTGAAAGTTATATGAACCTTTTTTGATGTTGTATTAACGTTATTGCTTGCTTTTTTTTAGTTATTTTCTTGGGTGTGAAACCAGATTTAATCCAAATCAGGTGTTCATACTGCAATTAATAATCAGGTGAGTGATGGTGAGTGAACAGTTTGTTCTTCTCTCACCGTTTGCCAACGAAAGTGAGTCAGGTCTTTTGATGGATGCTGTCACTCTCAGAACAGATACAAACTGTTCTTTTTACATTTTTAATTATTTTAATACAACATCTGACAACATCTGTGTTAGCAAATGTATATTGATTGAAGAATACAGTTTTTGTGCAACACACTTGAAAGTCATATATAGATATATATTGTTGTTTATTATTTATGAGCTGAGACTTTTTCATTAACAATTGATACCTTGTCAAAGTTTCCTTCTGGCAGAATATGGTCAACTCAAGATATATATATATAGTTCTCTGTTCACAATAAAATGTGTCATTGTAATTTAAACAATGGATACAGAAGAAACATTAAATAGAAATCTCTAGTACTAGAACCTTTTTAAGGGAAGAATTGTTTTGTCAGTCTGTATCTAGATGCTTTCCGTCTCTGATTTTAGACCACCTAAAATGTTTAACATTGTTTTGCATATTGACGTGTTGCATTGATAACTCTAAATGTCTGTAACTATCTTCAAATATAATCTCTGCGTTGAAGTTTTCTTCTAATTCATACGTCACAAATCTATACAAGAGTGTCAAACTGGCTTTCAAAGTTTTATTAAAAAATATAAATATAAGACATTCTCTTGCACAACAAAAATGAATGGTTGCTTGGTTTATTAACAAACTTAAACAATGTACTGTATGTTACAATGAAACGCAGGTTTGTCAGATAAAATAATACAGTATTTGAAAATATCGTCTTTTTTAAGAAATTCAGACGACCGCTTCGTGTCATCTGCAGTTCTGGATGATCACTTATACAACAACATTGATGGAGATTCGTGACAGTTTTGCGCTTTTTGAACAATTTGATTCATGGTCATACAGCTACTCTATTGGTCTTCTTTGAAATATCTACAAATAAATAAATCGCCGGTATAAATAGATCATGATGGAAAAGCAGCACTATGGTACAGAATATTTATGTTTGTGCTAAATGTAAAAATATCTTTGGCAGATGGGTTTGCGCATGATTACTTCCCGAATATTTCCATCATTTTGCGGTTGCTGTGAGCTTGCTGCGCCAATTGTTCGGCTCTGGCCATCTCCAGTACTTCTCGGAGAAGATGAAAGGTCAGGTCCAGGGAAATCGGCGGCTCCTCCGACCTGCGCTCTCTCTCCACCGAGTCGAGCGCACGGATCGCGTAATTGCCATCTAAGCGGCCGATGTTTCCAACTTTCCCCTCCAACAGACGCTGAGTTAACTGGAGCTGTAGTGCTCTCTTGGAATATTGGGATGTTTCGGGATAGTCGTCGGGTGCAGACCGGGAATTCTGGTTTCTGTTCCCGAGCCGGATGAAGTACTCCTCTCCTAAGCGTGCCAAAAGCGGTGGTGATTGTCGCTCTCCATCGGGGTCCGTGGCTGGCTGGTTGGAGCTGCCGTCGATGGCTCTACATTCAAACGGTGGTGGAAAGGCAACGAGCAGAGCCACGGTGGTGACGAGAACATGGAGCTTCATGTCAGAAAGTGGCGAGAGGAATCTGCGGGAGAAGCGAGTCAATTATGCGCACAATTTAACTTACTTCTGACCGACCAAACTGATCTTTGCGCGCTAGATCTTGGGCGACCTGAAGATCAGTTCCCGACAGAAGTCATTTAAAGCACATTCACTGAACCTCTGAATTCATTTTACAATGAATATCTGCATTGCACCGCTGTATATGTATATATACGTCCACAGAGACAATTACGCACAAGGTGCATTTGGATAGATGGATGCTTTATTGCGCGCTTAGTACGAGAATACAAACAACTCCGCGGGAATTGCATAAACAGAGTAAAACCTACAAGTGCAAACTGCTGCTGTTTAACCTAAAAACTCAAAGACAACTCAAATACAACTCAAATACAAGCGCTCATCGCATGTAAGATGTTGCGTACCTGTGCTATGCGTAATTGATAGTATCCTTGGATTTGTGAACTTTGCGGGATGCGGCGCTCTTCCAGCTGTTGCCTAAAACTTCTTACTTTTAGGACTTCTTCAAAGAAAGGCTGGAGTTTGCGTTTATATAGGCACGGCCAGCGACAAGTGTCACGCATTTGGTGTGTTGCGTCTGCGCAGAGAGGAGAGTTGACTTGAATGAACGTAAGTGAAGAGTTTTCTCGTCTGAATGAGTCATCGAGGGGTGTGCATGTGTGTCCCTTACTGGCTTTCATTCCCTAAGAAGACGCATACAAAACCCAGGGTATTTTAATCCTTTGTATTGATGTTCTGCCCTCAACTCCCATGAATATTTATGGTTTTGGTCTGAAAATATCTGCTTGAAATCTAAAACTACTTTAAATGCCATCCATGAAATTGTTTAGATGACAACGCAGGCAAAACTTTATGGCTTTACGTGCTTATGAATCTGTGCTCTTTACTTTAAGCATCGATTTGTAGCTATTTATGGCAAAAATAAACAAAAATGAGTTATTGAGCAAGTACATGACAGATCAGGGTTCAACACGGGCTCCTTACCATAACCGATTCACAATCATAAGCTTACAATAATGATTTATAATTTGAGCTGTCAGGTCTGATTTCCCAGGAAATGCCAGTTTGGCTTTATTTGACTTCAGTATATGTAAAGAAAGGTACGTAAAGTAACCTGCAATTTTATGTTGTATGTTACATTTTTGGTAATAGAAAGGCAAAAGTTACAGATTGCAGCTTTAATTGCAGGGCTGTAACCAACCGTAATCATTGAGGGAATCAATATTGTCTTCCAAAACATGTTTTTCATTGATTGACTTGCAGAAATGTAACTGCACACATGGTAACGTTGTCACTTAATTGTATATTAAGCTTTAATTACCAGAGACACATTTTTATAGTGGTGTAATTGCAGCAATCAATTCCTTGGTGCACTGTCAATACCCACCTTAAAACCAACGTCAGTTATGTCAAGCAAATCCACGTGGGATGCGACAGTCCATGTTATTCAGTTATTACGGCCGATGTCACGCAGGCGTGGTGAACTTTGGGTTATGTTCTAGTGGGTGTCTCTTATCCAGAGAGCACAGACAGAGCTTTGGGTCTCATTAATTACAGATGCACAGCGGCAGGACAACGTCACTCCTGCAGTCATCGCTGTCAAGTGCTACCTCCTCCCCAACCTCCTACCTCCCCCTCCAGCCAAGAGGGAGACTGAGAGATGGAAGACTTGGCTCGAGCCCCTTTACACCTGCTTTCAGAATCCCAATCAGGCTGAAGTGCAATCAGCTTTTAGACAACACATTTTAACTTCAGCAACGCATGTATTTCCAAATAGATCTGATACTCTAAACGGTGATGCCAATTCTGCTTTGTCTTTTCATGCAGTAAACGTGTTTTTTTAAGGGAAACAATAGGTGATTTTTAAGGGTGAAATTCGTGAGTTTGTTAAAAATAAACAAAAATCAGTTAAGTGCATAGCAGATCAATGTTCAAAACAGTCACTTTATCACCATTCATTGGCATTTTTACATTTATGCATTTGGCAGATGCTTTTATCCAGTGACTCAAAGTGTAACATTCAATGTATACACTGTATCACTATGTGTGTTACTTGGGAATCAAACCCACGATATTTGCGCTACTGACGCAACACTTTTCACAATGGTAAACTTTCAATAATTACTTATAATTTGAGCTGTAGGTATCCGGTTTCAAACAGAGATGGTGACAGAGATACAAAAGTTATGGACTACAGTTTTAAATACTTAAAAATGATTGCAAAATGTGGAAGATTTTTAAGCACTTTTTACACAGTTCAGAATTTAAATTGAAGTCTTCTTTTAAAGTAGGGTAGGCAATTTCAGAGGCTAGCACAAGCAACTTAGTTTTGAAAGCATAAGATCCCGCCCTCCCTTCTGAGTGCCCTTCAAAGCCACGCCTCCTCCAACACTGTTGTATGTATGGCATTTGATTATGTAAAACTGTACAATTGTAAAAGCTGGATACTGTAAATAAATGTAAGCTCTTGAAGGTGGGAGGAGGCCAAAATCGACATTTTGAAGGGGAGGATACATACATACAAATTTTTGATGTGTTTAAAACTAACTTTCAAGCTTATGTAACACAAAGAAAATAGTTAGATAATTTAAAATATGTAATAATTCCCAAGACAAGAACAAAACACACCATGGGATATGTGCATTTTGTATCGTATTTGTGGAAAGTGCCATTACATTTCTAATATGTGGGATAGGGTAGACTCAGGGGATAAGAGCTGTCGGTTAACAGTGGATTCATCCCAAGGATAATGTTATTATGGATAATGACTGCATCCATCTACCATAAAGCTGACAGATGAGGAAGGCGGTCGACATCTTTGTTCTATTTTGAGCCCCTCAAAGCACCTAGTCCTTAATCCGCTTGAATTTACTCTGGTGATTCATTCTATAAATTAATTATTATTATATTCGCTCCACAAAGCGCAGCCTTCTGTAATGACCCTAGAAGTTAGACTAAATCTCTGAAACAATTCTTGCCATTCATTTATTTTGTAGACCGATTACTGTTTCTTCTCTGCGCGGGAGTTTTCATTCTGATTGATCGTACAAAGCGTTCAAACAAATGGTGCGGTCGCGAGCTTAAGAGCTTCTCCGCGAAACGAAGTACAGCAATTTTCCTCCTCCCCTTCAGGCCTGGTGTCAAATCTCATCACGAGACATGGTTGCTTCCTGACACTAATCCAACGTACATCCACCTCACCGCAAAATTCACGAATTCGCTCGTGGTCATCGATGTCACTGCCACTTCAAATCAATGTTTGTGAGTGGATCATAAAACACAGGAAGTGCTTTAGGGCAGGCATACTGAATCCATATGTGTCATTTTCCAATGTGTTGGTGTTTGTTGACTAATGACATCTAGAATGTACCATTAAATTTATATATATATATACATATCAAAAATGTTGTTCTTAAGTTTTGAGAACATTTAAAAAAGTTACAGAATAAGAATACAACTTTAATACGTCTAAAAAACTGTAAGTTTTGATTATTCCTAGAACATTCAAAATAAAATTTTTATTGTTTTTGTTACTTAATGCAAAAATTCCTACAATCTAAAATGGTTAGCTGGGCTATGATTTGTCAGTATGTTTACCAGTGGCAAGAGTTAGTGAACCATTAAATCTCACTCTTGATAAGAGTAGCACTTAAAGTTCATTCGTCTCCTCACCTCATTTGCTCTTCACATCGCCGTAAGACGCTTCATGTTCCCCCTTGTAATTGCAACGGATTACGCCAATGCTAACAACAGCATTAAGCCGCACACAGTTTTCAATAGATATTCTGGTCAATTCAGTCTATTCTGGTCAGCTGAGAGGAGATATTAATAAAGGTTGTCAGTACTATAAATGAGTTCAGAGGCCTAAGGAACCTACCGATTTCCCTGCTTCAAATAAACTGGGGTCTGACTCAGTAGAAAGGCTCATCTGTCTTCTCAATGGGGTGTTTGGTGATATGAATTGGACTCTTTAATTGAATTCTGTGAACACAGTATTGGCTCCCTCCTGGTTTTCAGCAGTATATTAACGCACATGCCAAAGTTTAAAACGCTGTACTCAGATGTTCACAGACCCCATACAGATGTCAGGTGAAAGACTCAGCTGTTTTCTAGGCGTGTGATTTCTGTCATTTTTTATGACATTATTGGCTATGTCCAAATTCCTGTACTTTCAAAGTATGAAGAACTGTAGGTTTGTGGTTTAAAAACATTCTCAGACCATCTATATCCACAATGGTGGCCTTGTCCTTTGACTCCTGCTCATGTTTTTAATCTCTTTATATACGTATTTTAGATTTTAGGTGGCAAACTGTGTAACAAAGATAAAAGGCTAAAACAATAGAACGACTGCAACTACTGTTGTGTCCCCAGGTTCACTTTCAAAGTAACAAATTAAAGGATATTTATAAAAAATATCAGCATGTAATGCTGATATGCCACTTTTTTGGACATATATCCCAACACAAAAAATTCAACAATAACAAAAATTGAACAATTGATAATGATCAAAAATGGTTAACTTGTAAATTACCATGAAGTTTACTGACACTTCAAACAATTATATTGTCTGACTAAATGTATAGCAAAATGTTTTTTTAAAAAATTACCTATTCAATTATCTATTCAAAACAAAACGGCACCCATTTTATAAAATGGACCACACTGCATAGCAGGGACGTACACACATTCAGAAACAACAAAACAACATCAGAAATCTGCGCACATCTAAAGAACTGCACTTGTGTTTAATCCGAAGTGAACTGAATCATAATGCGAATAGGGTGTAAACTTTATTGTCTGTCAGACGTGTCTAAATTCATTAGCTGTACCTTATAAGTTTTAATAAGCTTGTTAAAATCCAATTGCCCATGGCTACGTAAATGTCAGCCAGGATTATAGTCCAAACGGTGGAAGGTTATAAAAACAGAGTGCTCCAAAAACACATTACATCAAGCAACTGTCCTTTACGTACATGCAAAATCTGCACGATTTGGATGTTTCATTGAGGGTAGTGAGTCCATTAAGAGCTCTTTTAAAGTAAAAGAAGCTCTTGGCTGTCGGGAAAAGCAGATGAGACCAGGGCACCGTGCGTCGCTCTCACCCCCTTAGGCCATGATATTCTGAATCTCACCGGATCAACAGTTCATAGCTATATTCAAATACAGCGCCAAACATGGGATCAAAAAATCTGGGTTCATTTCTCACTCAGAAAGAGATGTGATAGTCTCCTTCACTTAGCGTGAAGATCTGACTTGTTAATTTGGATATACTGTCATCGATTGATAAGAAGTTTGTGGTCCTGCGATGTATAGCTTTGTTATATTTATGGTTATTTGGGGGAGACATGTCTGTAATTGTGTAAAAGGAACAAATATTTCCTTCACAGGTTCAGCTGCTTCTTCTCCGCGGACTGAAGTTTATCTTTTGTTCCGCCACCCACTGGGTTCTTCATTAAGACATGTATTGTTTTACAACAGCTAATATGAATTGAATTTGCAGTCTACTTTTAGTCATGAATTATGAAACCTTCAGGGGTATTGTCAGCGCTGTGCTTTTGTGCTGTCTTTACCGCAGGACTTTTGATTGTATTTTTTATTTAAAAGCTGTCGTCCTAATTCTAGGTCATGGCAGTCATTACCTGACAGTGGCCATCACTAAGATCTCAGCAGTTTATGGACGATTTTTAAGTTGTCAAAATCTTTTGTCAAATGTATAAGGCTGTGTGATCAATCATTTGTCAAATTAATCCACAGGGTATATTTGACACACTGTCCAGAAATCTGGTACACTTTAGAATCCCATTACAAAAAGCATTAGAGACACAAATGCCATTCCTTTCTGTAGTGACATACATAAAAAGTAGCTTGTTTTAAAGACATCAAATGTCTGGTCTCAACCCCCAATGAAATTATAGAACATAATCATAATACATCAAAATAGAAGCATACAATCAACTCAGCTGAGATTCAGTTAATTGTAGCAGAAGATGCGCTACTTGCAACCCTGCTGCCCAGTTGAGCTTAAAGGCCTGCTCACACCAAGGACGATAACAGTAACTTTACAGATAACATTTTAAAAGTCATTTAAGCGCAGAGTGCACACCACACCTTTACATTAATGATACAGATAAAGGACATTGTTGGGATCATAGGTGGGAATCGATTTCTGAGTGATTTTTTAAATAAATGCCTATATTTACATCTTTATATGTAAATACATATATGTCTTTGTCAGTGTCGAGTTTCAACTTCCTCACACACTTCATTGTTTGCCTTTTCAAGTCTGTGTGAGTTGTTGAATCACCTTGAGATGATGCGGATATTCTGTCAGGAAGGTCATGCTCCATTGCTCCTGTCCCTCTCTCCTTTCATCTAGCTTGTCTCGTTTTGAGTTCCTGTCACAGACAGTGTTGGATCGCTGCCTTATTTCTTTATCTGACACTTTTGCCTTTGTGATTTGCAGGGTCTGACAATTCATTCTTCACTTGCCCTTGACATGATCTGATTTGACATGACATGAGTAGCCCTCACAAGAACAGTTTGTGTTTTGCATGGAACTCAATCATACATTTTAGTCAACTGCACAGACATCTTCATGCGGAGGTAATTTATATGCGTTTCACAAATTTACTGAACAGCTGTGTCGTTTTCAACACTCTACAAACTACAATAAGCTACTCTATCTGTTTACAGACATTTTCTGCAAACTCAGACCTGACCGATCAAAAAAAGTTATGGATTGCAGCTTGCTAAATATGCAGAAATAGAGCTGTACCAAAATTTAAATGAAAGTAACAGCCATTCTTTTCAATGTAAACACACTTCTTTGTTCTAGATTTATTGTAAATTGTGTCTTATTCACGAAAATGAGCACTATTTGTCTTTACAATTAACGTTTCACTGCCATTGCCCACGGAATCCGGACGGGTACATCCTTCACAAGCCAGCATTCAGAAACTGTCAGCAAGATGAGCCACTGTGCCATGCAAATTGCACTCAGCACAGATATTTTGGACACATCTGCGCCGTTACCTGATTTGCCTAATTTATTTTATGAATCGGGTGCAAAAACAACACAGAGACAAAGTGTGCAAATAAATGGTGCTATAAACAAGTGCAGTTCATGCTTAGCCAAGTGTAAATACGCTGTCAAGAACAAAGTATAAAACAAAAAAAAACGAAATTACATTTAACACAAGCTAATTGTAAAACAATTTATTGTTTAGTTTATTGTATAGTTAAACAATAAACTATACATATTTTACATTTTCTTCAGTAAACAATTGCAGTTTGATAATATATGCAGTGAAACGGCACAGTTTGAAAAACGCATCCTTGTTTTTTGGACCACTTTGTATGTCAAGGTTTTCTCCTGCGAATAGCTTCAGGGCTTCCAATTATTATTCCAATAACAATTGTTTATTGAAGTGCACGTTTCAGGGTTACGTGAAAAACATTTCCTTATCTACTAAGTTTGCAATATGTATATTTTTAATCTAAAATGTACATTCCGTTTAGTTTTGTGAACTCTGTACATTGTTTTGTCAGGTAAACCAAGACATTCTTACGTTGTAACAAAAATAACTTTTGTATTTAAATCAAATGTGTTATTTCATATGACTGAATCAGCCTGACTAGTTTACACCAATGAAAGTATTTTTAAAGATCAGGTCAGGTCAGAAACAGTTCTTAAAGTAACAACAGAACGGGTTTAAATTCTCCATTGTGCATCATTAGTTATACTGTGTGGACTAAACTAAATTAAACACTGTATTGTAGACTACAAAAAACAAAAGAACGTAAATATCAACAATTTCTCTCTCTTTTGCAAAAGTCTCACGTCTTTTCCCTCAACTCATTTGGTGGCTTTTCTAAATAGGGCACTCAGTCCCACAGGAATGTTTCTGGACGATCTTTAATCATGTTTCAGTGATACACAATCAATAACTTGTGGCCTTTTCTTCGGTGACCACTCAGAGAGCGTGCAGCCCTTCCCTGACACTCACCCCTTCACAAACACACACGTGACTGCACACTGATTAGGGGCATAACATTCACTACTGTACTCCATTCTGCTGTTTATCTGGATGTGTGTTATTGTGTCCTCTTTACCTAACATGATTAACAATGAATTAATTCATGTTAAAGCAAATCAATTTTATGATACTTACCATTATGAATAATACCAAAAAATGTAACAAAGTAAAAGTAACAAAAGTAACAAAACTTGTAAAAGTAAAAAAACGTTACTTTTACATGTTTGAATGTTGAATGTTTTAGGAACATTCAAAACATCCAGTTTTTTAGTTACTAGTAATAGGTTATATGTAATGTTTTAGAACATTCCACTAACAACTTAAGAAACATTCTACTAAAGTTACTGCAAGAACATTTTTGATACCTTTAGGACAATTTTTAAAGAACATTAAGCCAACGTTCTGAGAATGTTCCCTGTTAGCTGGGATATCACTTTTCACAAGATGTTTGTTGGCATCAGCACATGGGAACTGAGGATTCGAACATCTTCACGCTTAAAGTTCACTTCACCCGGCGTTGTATCATTTGCATAATCAGACTTGTTTCATTTCACGATGGGTGCGCTTTAAGTTTGCATCCCTCAGAGCAAATACTCAGGGTGTCACGCAACAGTGCACAGAGACGACCCCGAAAAGGCCATTGAAAGAAACACGCCCAGTTAAAAGACCGAAATTTCATAAAACCTAATAGAGTAGCACACAAGAGTAATAACCTCCTGGAGTAATTACCTCTGGTGAAAGTTTCCCGTGCTATAGATAACCAAGGAAAGCTAAAAAAGTATTCACAGAACAGTGCCATTAAAGGATTGTCTAATTGGTGTGTGAAAAGGTCTCCTTGGTCTTCTCCATCTACATCATTATATGGATATTTCCACACATGGACGTACTTTCTTCATCAGAAGCTGCATGTCTAAACAATGGCATACCATTAATACCAAAGTCATTTCCGGCACTAATTGGTGTTCATTAGTTCTAAGGTTGATACTTTAAGCTTTTCAGTGAATCTCAGAGTGAATAGCTCATCACAGGATTGTACCCATCAATCAGATTGGTTTATCCTGTTCATTAATCGGCATCATAAAAGTTGCTAATTGTGTTAAAAAAGAACCTGAAGCTTCATTGTGCACCAAAAGACAGGGAATGTAAGATATCACTTTTGAGCAAATGAGGGATTTTGAAATTTAATTTGGGAAATTGTTCAGATAACTCAAGCTCAAAACAAGATGTTTACAGGCACCTCTGAATTTACCTAATTAAACATTGTAGATTTGTAGGATTGTAAGGTCAGGCATCAATCGGTTCCATGTGGGTTGTATGAGCATAAATCGATTAGACACCTTTCAGCAAAAACACTTTGCTTATGGATGTCAAACAGGGAGAAAGAGGCACTGAAATGCTCAACTTCAGGTTGTAGAGACATTTCACTAATGTTTCTATAAATTATCAAAAACTTTAAAAAATTTATTTTAAAAGTTCTAGGAACATTTCTGTTGTGTAAACATTATTGCTTGGTTATAAGAACTTTATTTAAGCTTTTTTTAATGTAATGTTTTCAAAACGTTTCACTAACAACCTAAGAATGACGTTTATGATACATGATATATAGCGTTAAAAAACGTTTTACTAACATTACTGCAGGAATGGGAGAACTTTTAGAGAACATTAGGAAGCAGACATCTTGTTTAGGACTGAATGACAACAGATGTCAATGGTCAATTAAAGGGAGAAACCAGCTCTGGTGAATTGTGCATGAGATTTATCAGCATATTACTTACAGGCTCTCGTTGGCACTTGTTGGATGAGTCAGCCTCTCTCTGAGGACCAGTGTGCATCTTTATAGTCTAAGCTTAAAAAGTGCCCCTTCTTCAGGCTTCCTTCCAACTTTTAACATCAAGATGGGAAAAGACAAGTTTGATGTTCCCTCTGAAATGAGGACAGAATATGGCACTGAATCAATAAAAATGTCGATGCATTAAAAAGGATCCCCACCAGTCTTTGAAAATGAAGAAAATAAATACAGCAAATTGAGTTTTCCTTTGACGTGTCTAAAAATTGAGAAGGCGGCGAGCGTCTCAGGAGATCCAGTGTTCTCTCTAAAGCGTGCGCTTTAAGCTTTATTATATCAGTTTATCTCATTACGGAGAAATTACTGCAAGATGTTGGTGTAAAAACAAGAAGGTCTGTTTTGTTCTAATTGTATTTTCACACCACACATTAGCAGTTCATTAGAGCAATTAATGAAGATGTTTATTATTTAACAGAAAACACGTCAACACATGCAGTAATGAACAATAATAATTATGTCCCCAAAAGTACCTCAGAAGAATTTTAATTACAAGTACCTGAACTATTTATTTATGCAATCTTGAATATAAGACTTTGCCTTTGGAAATACTTAACATTAATGAATGCGTTTGACAGGAGCGTTTATTAAAAGTGACTTAGGCCTATTGCATTCAAGCTTTTTGGATCTAAGAACATTTTCCTAACATTTCCCTTAAGTAACACAAACGTTAATGTTATTTTTATAGTGCCAGGAACTTTTAAAACGTCCAGTTTGTTTAGCCCTTGTATTAACATTAATGCTTGGTTATAAGAACCTTTTTCAGACGTCTTTAATTCTGTAATGTTTTTAAAACATTCCAATAACAATTTAAGAATAACATTTTTGGTATATAATATATAATGTTAAAAAAGTTAAAAGTTAATGTTACTGCAAGAACGTTTTTGATCACTTTGAGAGAACCTTTAGAAAAAATCTCCTTGTCTCTAGTTCATCTTGTCTCTAGTAGCAGAATACAATGTCCGCTTGTGAATATAGCTATGTAGACTTGGCTTGACGGCTCGCAAAGCAAAATGTTCAATGCTCTCGTCCTTTTGTAAGTCACTTTGGATAAAAGCGTCTGCTAAATGACTAAATGTAAATGTAAAATGTTAGCCAACATTCTGAGATTGTTGCCCGTTAGCTGGGTTACCGTGCATTCAGTGTTTTTATATATTATCAGTACAGACATTCCCTGGGACTCCAACCCGCAACCTTGGCCTGGTTGCTCAATGTTCTTTCAGTTGAGCTACACTATTCCATAAACACTTTTGAAGTTCTAGCCCAACAGAAGAGTTGCTTTGTCTTATCTACATGATGTGAATGTGAAGTGATTCAAAATGGCATGATTTTGTTTCTTGTTCTGAAGACTCTGAAGATTTGTTTTTTTTTTCTATTAATGCTGATGTCCTACAAATCCAGTGTCAAAGCACTCAGAATCTACCTGTTCCATTTCAGACATATACCTGCATGGTCCAGTGGGACCAAAATACAGCTTTGAAATTGTGTTTTGCAGATGTTTAAAGCATTTATTTTGAGCTCACATCTAAAACGGTTCTAAGGTTTTCATTTTTTATGTTCCTTCATAAAGTGTTAACTTCCTATTTAATGTGTCAACAATTTATGCCAAGGACTTGTATGGCTTTATGTATAAACACCCATGAGAGAAGAGAAAACAGTGCATTTTCTTGCCCTGAGGAAAAGGTGAGTATGCTTGCACCACAATGCTGTGGTTATTTTATGTGCCATGTATGTACAATTTATAAAGTAAACAGAGGAATAAACATTTTTACACTCCAGTTTCAAATGTCTATAAAACTTAGTTATATAGTCTGGTAATTAATTTAGTTGTTTGAAAGCTCAGAAGATTTCATAAAGATCTTAAAAAGGTTTTGTTTACTGCACATATGAACTTTGTCTCAAATGTTTCTCATAAAATTCTTCAGAAACAGACAAATATATAATTACTGACCTGCAATAAAGAGCTATAGCATTATTTTGATTATTGCTTTGCACAATCAGTGGAATAGCCAAGATAGTCTGAATGCATATTAAAATCTCTGACTTTTGATTGTTTTGGGATCTTAGCAACAATGAACAGTTTGAGACAAAGCTGATGTTACTTCTGAAACCCCAGAGAAGGTTTAATTTCCATCTTAGAGGACATGAGAGATGTGTAGGTGAAAACATTATGATTGAATCAAACAATTAATATTCATAAAAGATCTCATTTGTGTTTTTTCTTTTCTGTGGGTTACCACAAAAGAGACACATCTTAGAGTTGTTTAGCAGTTACATTCTGAGAGTTTTGTAACAATGTGCATCAAGTTTTATGGCGCTCCAGAGTGATTAAAGAGTAGGTTGTCGATTTCCCATGATTATCTCTGTTCAGTGAGCTGTACCTCAAATGGCTCCATTGGCAATATTGAGGGAACACACTGCAGCACAATAACAGAAGTAAAGTCATGACTCATGGCCAAGAGACACAGTGATTCACATTGTCTACGGCTCAACTGTATATTGCTATATATTGATATATAGGACTACTGGGCTGTATGTGCATTATTGTACAATATCAGGCAATCTTTAAGGGACAGTTACTTCAAAAGGAAAATTCTGTCTCAGGTTGTGACCATATCACTTTATTTCACCCTTGAGCACAAAAAAAATTCTCATAACTAAGCTGGTCACTGTTTTCCATTCAATTACAATTATTGAAGCTCTTTTTTGGGTGAACTATGCCTTTAATTTTACAAATACATAAAAACCACATATCATTTTTAATTATTGTTAAAGCTGCAATCTGTAACTTTTGCCTCTCTACCACATACGATATAGTAGCCAGATCTTCTTATTTCTGCTTACAGATGGACATTTCCCAGGAAATCAACTCAAATTATAAATCGGTATTTCAAGCTTACCATTGCAAATCGGAGTACGAGGTAAGAAGCATTGAACACTGATCTGTCATCAAATTTTTGTTCATTTTTAACCCAAAATGTTACAGATTGCAGCTTTAAACAATAAAACAGGAAACTCTTCCGGAATTGCATCGCATTGCTCGACTGTGAGCTGATATTTATTTAGACTTGAAATTTCAAAACATTCAGCCTACAACCCAGGAAGAGGAAGCCGGGGAGAAATCAACCATGCGTTGCCTGTGGCCATTGCTGCCAATCACCTCTAGTGCTGGTGACTATGTAAACGTGAATCTACTGTAGTGGCAATCCCATGAGCTCGCAATGATATCTATAAAGCACAACAGGATTTGACACACACAGCGCCTTAACACGCTTCAAAGCACTGACTCACCAGCTTTTATTTAGAAGAGATATGCAAATCACATCTCTCAGCCTTCAACACCTCTCCAGAACCCCTGACAAGGCATTAATCACGGCATCCTCAAAACGTCGCCGCCGTCCATTGGAACATGGCACACACCTGGAAATTAATTCAATTTTTTAACCAGAACAATTTAGGTAAGACCACAAGCTGGTAGAAATCATTTCATTTGCATACGGGGCAACAATTTTAGATTAAGCAACAAAAACGTTAAAAAGTTACTTTGAAAGTTCTAGGAATGTTCAAACCGTTCAGTTTTTAGACGTTGCCTAAACGTTATTTGATTGCATTGAAGTTCTCACAAATGTTCTTGTACTGACAGAACATTTAGAGAACGTTGGTGAAGGTTCTGAGAATGTTCCCTGTTAGCTGGGATGCCGCTTTAGTGTACACAGACAATTGTGTAGTCGAGATACGATCAATTCGTTAAGCTATTTTTACAGTTATGTTAGTTACGGTAATTGCAAAAGTAGCACTGTATGGAAATTGCTGTTTTTTTGCCTGGATGAACCAAAATATGAGCAACCCCGTTCATTTTATTGCCCGTTTCTCTGTTGCCGTACGTTTTTAGTTTTATTATGACTAAAACAATTTTCCTATAGAAATCAAAATGATTGTTCTTTAATTAAAATTAGACACGTGAACATACACAAACACACACCATCTCAATTTCAAGTGCTTGTTAGAATGGATTAAAATCAATAATTTGTTGAAATATTGTGTGCAATATTGCTTAATATGATTCCTGTTTATTGTACCCATTACAAACACGTACAATGGGTTAGTTATTGATACTGCCATGTTACTGGCCAGGAAAACACTATTTAAAAAATATTGTACATGAATAAACATTAATACTCATACAGGAATGACTGTTTGTAATAAATTTCAGTATATTTTCATACAATACTCACATATATCAGATGATTTTCAGAGTTGCATACAACAGATAGCGGATAACTTAAGTTTCTCTTGGCTTTCTCTCGTCTTATTTTGATAACAGCGATTAATAACTCGGAAATTAATCACGCAAACATTGTGAACATTCCTCGCACTCATAGTTTATGTAAAAATTAAATGCATTTTTTGCTGAATGTATGAATCTTTCAGTTTGGACGGCGCGCTAGATTACTGCGCGAAGAGAACTGACACGCTGAGGGGACAGATGACCGCATCACCTCTTCCGCCGATATGTCGCGTATGATGCGGCGGAGCGATATTTAAACACCCTTCGAACGGCACGTAGTCCCGGTAAGTTCTGCGACACAACCATTTAATAGTCTGAGAAATTAAGTTCGCATTTATTAAAACAAAACAACCCAACAAATTTATATGTAACATATACTTTAACATTTTCCTGCGATTTGCAGTGTTTTTAATGTTAACATGCACATAGCAAAACAGCAGACAAGGACACAATCCATTACAAACTTTACAAAATAATCTGCCACTGGTAAAATATCTATTTATATATAACAAAATAGTTTTTATTGTACTTTTCCTGCACAATGGTGTAGTTATGACATCTACAAACAAACTGCTAACTCGTCCACGCACCCAAATGTTGCATGGTCCAGATAAGCAACAAAAAGCAAAGCATGCATGCATGCATGCATCTGATGCAGCATTTTAGTTACATAGACCCTAAAGGCTGAAAGTTTACCTAAAACATCAACTTTATTTTTTGCACCATTGCAAGAACTGTTATTTTTTTATAGGAAAATCTAATTAAAAATTAATATTCCAGCATAAAAATAGAGCCATCAATTCAAAATACAGATGGCAGGAACACAATCAGAGTTCAGTTCAATGAACAAGCAAGCTCAGCCATAGCACAGTCCAAAAATCAGTAACAGTAAGATAAGGAATAAATGCTCCAAAACCGCTGTTGTGTTACCCGAATTTCTATAAGAAATTATTCCAAAAGTCATGCCATTTAAATAGATACAGGAAATAAGTTGCAAGTTCATTATAAATCTAACAATTATAAAGTTTTCCAATCTCTGTATATTAAATAAATTTCCATAATTTGAGAAAGATCCTATTAACAGTTAGATGGTCTAGTTTTGGCATTTATATTTACCAGCATATTATTATAAATATTATTCATATTTACCTTATCTCTTGATTGACATGAGTAGTCAAAATTTGGAAGAAGATGTTGTGGAGGTATCACATACACTAAAATTGCAGTATATAGCAGAGGTCTCCAACGAGGTCCACAGACCTGCAGAGTTTAGCTTAAGCCTAATAAATCACAAGGTCTTTGGGACTGCTGGACACATTCAGGCAGGTGTGTTGGAGTAGGTTGGAGCTAAACTCTGTGGGTCTGTAAACCTTCAGTAACATGGATTGAAGTCCCCTACAGCATCATTATGAAAACTCTACAAACTAAATATTATTAACTTTTATCACTATTAATCAACTAAGTTGAAAATATACACGGATTTGGGGCACCTGAGATGTATTTATCCCTCAAAAATTATCCTACATAGAACAGGCTTACTGTTTACATATTTTCTGGATCAGGTCAGTCTAAGACCTTTAGCATTTGATGTCACCTTCCTACCATAACTGTGATAACAGTCTTTAGGGGACTTTTTATGAACTTCATCTTAATTTTTGTTGAAGGCCAATTAAAACAGAGGCATGGCAGAGGGTCAGTCTGCTGTTCATCCAAAACACTCACCATCCCATCAGAATATCCCATTTCAGATTTCCAAATTATGCTTGTGACTTTTTATTTTAATTGCACTGGAAGGTAGCTAACTATTTTAGGTTGTAAGAACGTTTGCCTAATGTTTTCATTAAGTAACAAAACGTTTAAATGTTATTTTGAATGTTCTAGGAATGTTAAATACGTTTAGCGTTTTGACGTTTATTAACACTATTGCTTTATGAATTTTATTCAAACATTTTTTAATTCTGTTTTTAAAACATTCCACTAATCACTTTAGAATAACATTTTGATATATATGATATATTTTACTAACGTTACTGCAAGAATATTTTTGTTATCTTTGAGAGAACTGTTAAAGAACATTCGCCAACATTTTGAGAACGTTCCCTGTTAACTGGGAACGACTTTCAGTTACACATTATAGTATGGGGGTTAAGACACCCTAACGTCTCCAAAGCATTAATTTGGGGTGCTTTCATCTCACAAAAATTCTTAACATAACCCTAAGTTTTAGCAGTGGTAATAGTGACACTCGCCTCAGTCTGCATTATTAATATTAGTACAAATGAGTGAAAGAATTTGTTGGATTTTCTCTGAGAGAATGAATTCTTCATGTTATTTTTTACCTCTGTTTAAATCACTTATTGCAATCAGGAAACACAGCTAATTAAATAATGCATGATCTTCAACTATTCTTAGATTTCAGCGTGAGGCTTTAGCAGCAAAGCAGAAGTAAAGCTCTTGGTGTCCAACGTCTGGTTTCCACTCAGTAATCTAATTCTGAAGAATGAATTCAGTTCAAGGTGTCATTTGCATAACAGGCTGTCTTGCATGCATATAGTCTTAATTATTTATGGCAAACCAGAGTGGCTCTGGATTTTACACAGTTCCAAAGCTTTCATGCTCACGAAAGTGACGGTTCAGCAACTTAGCAAATGTGGCGGCTTGTCTCAGTTGAGAGTATTTAACCCTACATTAATCACTGGCAGCGATGGCAACAGAATATCACAGGTGGCACCAAAGTGCAACATCAATACTTGACAGTCATCATAGGAAAGAATTGTAGATTCTGCAACTGATCTGATTGTTAACTTTTAATTGACTGTGTATGGTCACCTTTAATACATCCCTTTGCCTTTCGTACATTTATGCATTTGGCAGACAATTTTATCCAAAGCAAATTACAGGGCATTTGAACTGTATACTTTATCAGCCCAGCTATCAGGGAACGTTCTCAGAACTTAGGCTAACGTTCTCTAAAAGCTCTCAACGTTCTCAAAAAAGTTCTTACAGTAAAGTTAGTTGTACATTTTTTAACGTGATACGTCATCAAAAAATGTCAAAAATGTTATTCTGAAGTTGTTGGTGAAATGTTTTAAAAACGTTACAGAATTAAAAAAGATTGAATAATGTTTTTATTAAACAAGCAATAACATTAGCACAATGTCTAAAAAACTGGACATTTTGAACGTTACTAAAGCATTCAAAATAACACTAAACGTTTTTTTTTCTTAATGGTAACATTAGTGAAACGTTCTTACAACCTAATATTGTTAGCTGGGAGTGTGTGTGTTCCCTGTGATTCGAACCTGTGACCCTTGACCCTGTGACCTTATCACAATGATCTACCAACTGAGCTACAAGAGTACTGGCACACTAGCGTGTATGTGGGCAGGTGAATTTCAGAGAACTGTGAAAGCATATAGCAGTTCTAAAAGCCCCGGTGTGTCACATAGCATTGCGTTTGTAGGGGTGTCGCTGGTCCATGTAGCCAAAAACCAGCTGTGTGGGAGTTTCGTGAAAAATATGTTGCTTGTTTAATTAGCCTGGTCAATGTGTTAAAATAGAGCATTCTGGTACTAAAGGGTTAAACTTTGTTGGACTCAGAACAATCTCCTGAGGGGACCCTGTCTTAAAATTAGCTGTTGATGAGGTATCAACAGAGTCTTTCGCACATTGATTTAAAAACATCTGCGTCCTTTTCTTTAATCATATTAGTCATTTTGAAGTCAACACGTATTAACAGATGGCCTGACGCGTGTTGAAATACAGCACTTTCCGAATCCTTAAAGGTTGTGCATATATGAAAAGAGTTTTTCTTTTGTATGCCCATAAATGAATGAAAAGTCGCAATCAAGATGTCTGCATTTTAAGTGCGACTTTGCACAAAGCTGGATGTAGAGCGTGGGGTAAACGTCAGTGCGGTCTCTCGGGATGCCGTAATGGCCTCAGAACATCTCTCAAAAGGCTAATTTGTCACTTGTCAAATGCAGATTTGGTGCGAAGTAATTTCTTTCGGATGTGCTTGTTCCCGGAGGTCTTAGTCTGTCAGTTCACATAGTGTCAGAAGAGGGTGTGCTGACGACCAATTAAATGTTTAAAACTCCCCCCAACATCCCCCCCACACCATATTCACCGAGTTATAACAGCTTCTTCGCATGATTGCGCAGAGAACGCACTAATCAAGTCTAAAACTTCTGCAGCTTTGCATTAAGCAGGTGGTTAATATTTGTTTGAGGTAAATCATGTTTGCTTCCACATCCTGGCAAAAATAACAATACATAAATCATATATATTCTATTGCATTATTATTGCATTATTCTACTGCATCAATTTTTTTGGAATGCTTTACAAAATATTAAATGGACGTATCAAATCTCTTACTGTGGTGCCATCAGCCAATCAGCTTTGTCATGACGTCATTGTACTGTGTGATAGGTCACTTGTCATTAACGGCTCAGGTGATTGGTTCTTGTCAACTTTTATGCCCAGAACTAAGTGACCATTAGCAAAGATTGCAGAATTCAAATCTAAACCCCTGAGCTAATCCTGAACATTCTCAGAACACTGGCTAATGTTCTTTAAAAGTTCTCTCAAAGTTATCATTCTTGCAGTAATGTTAGTAGAACCTTTTTAAAATTATATATCATTTAATATCAAAATGTTATTCTTGAAATTGTTAGTAGAACAAAAACATTACAGAATTTAGAAATCTTTGAGTTTCTCAGAACCAAATTCTTCCACATTCTTAGAACCAAACAATAACATTAATACAACATCAAAAAAATAACTTATTTTTTCTTAACTTATTTTTAACGTTTTTATTACCTGTTACTGAAACTGTTAGCTGTGAAGTAACTGCCACAGTGATCTTTCTCCAGGTATTATAGACCTTCTTGGTTGGAACATTTTAATCTATGAGTCCACTTTCCTGTTTAATGAAATTTATTGGACACATTACAGCCTCATCATCCTCCAATTAAACAGCAATTAATAACAAGCGCTTCTGACCTCTTTGGTGCAACATATTCTGCACTTGAAAGGGAACTTCTGTGGGCTGCGCTCTCCGCAGCAAACGTCAAATATTTGCATACTTGTAATTTCCGTTTTGTCTTGTTCTCCGGCAGAGATTATGAGGATATAAAAAGTGTTTAGCCCCCAGCTGTTTGACAGCCTTGTGTAATAATAGTCTGATTTCTCAGCATTATTGACACTGTGAAGATTAGTCACAATGTTTGATTTTGTTGTTTAGAGAAAAGTGCAAATATGTCTCATAGCTAAAATATCACACTAGTGCACTTGTTAGTGAGTGATGTCTCTGTTTCTTTTTTTAATAAGGCCTTGTGTGGGGGTGGGGTGAGGGGGTTGGGGAATGACCTCTGCGGTTAATGCTTTTCAGCTTTTTAGTTATTCCAGGTCACAGCATGCAGTGCATGACATTCTGCCACAGAAGCACGTTCTAGATGGACGGAAAAATATTCCTCAGACTGTAATTTCAAGGACGCATGCTTCCATGCTGGGATTTTCTAGGAAAGCCGCCAGATCGTGCAGAATGTCAGACATGACAAATGCGGTCAGCCTCTCTTCAGCCCCTCTTAAATCTGATCTTGTGAGAAGCAGATGTCCTATGAAACACGCAACATCACCTAACATACCCTGTGAGAGACGAGGGCACATACATTAAAGTGGTTACCAGGGGATAAGTGAAAATGTGTCAAAAGTGTGTAAATATAAATGTAAACATAATATGACATACTGGTATAGACTTCATGATTATGGACTATATATATTTTAGTCTTTGAGTCTATATTCATTGTGATGCAAACATCTACATATATGTACATACATACATACATACATGCATACATATTTCTATATTATAACTAGCTGTGTATAAACACAAACAAAGTCTATGGAATGTCCCCATTTAGATACATAAGTAAACGTGTGTGTATGTATGTGTATGTGTAAAAATGTAAATGACTGTGTTTAATACCCTGTTAATAAGAAGCAACTCAGGTGGAGGACACATACTGTAGAATAATATATTTCACAAATGGTTTCCTGGAAATTACCTACACAATATATCCAATACATTTATTGAGCTATATAAGTTATGAGTTACATATAAAGTTTATTCTATAAACTCAATGTTAGTAATGTAGCACTTTATTAACACATTATTTTTGTGATCTTTACTGGCAGTGTCACTGAATGGAGAAGTGTGAGATGTTCAGGAAATCCGTGAACTCGTTTTGGACATCCTGACACAGATTCTCCCTCTATGAGATTCTGTCTTTCTCTGTGTAATCGGATGTCCCCACCCCCAACGTGGGTCTGTTTCATTTACATAACACTGGACTAAAAATACAAATGCACAACCAAGAGTGTCTTTTGTTGGATGGTCATTTGGATGAAGTCAGATGGGCATGAAATCATTGCCCTTTTATTTGTTTCATTCTTCTGCCCATCCTGCCCTCTGATTGTGACGGGTCAACAGTAATCTCCCTGTAAAGTGTAAAGTCAACAAAACATCCCTTAACTTCCACTTATCCATGATTCACAGCACGACAAATCAGAAAGTGTTACAGGGGGAGCTTGATCGAGCCCAGCAGACACACAATGACAGCATGACCTTCAAGTATGTAGTAGCCTTCTCAAAACCGCTCATTCTTTGCTTCCAAAATATATGACTTTTCTGTAATGCCTTGATGCATGTGAAGAAATCCCAGCTAACACTTTTAGGTTGTAAGAATGTTTCCCTAACGTTTTCTTTAATTAACAAAAACATTTTTAAAAATGTTATTTTGAATGTTGACCCCTCAAACATCAGACTTGTGTGTGTCACCAAACAACCAGTGGAGAGTCCGCTAAAGTACCATTAACAAAAAACTTAAACCCTCAGACATAAATAATCTCTAATATCTTCTATAATCATCTATTTAATGTAGTTGTTTCTCGTAGATACAGTAGCGATGAGATTGTTTTGCTTCTCAGATTTTTCTCCATGGACACAGTAATCTCACGTGTCTCCTCTAGCAGAAGAGATCTCAATAATGTCTCACTGTGCTCAAATTTGCAATATGTACTCCAAGACCAAATGATCTTGGCTATGCTGTGCACATTTATTCCATAGATTAATAGTTTTTAATGTAAATAATAGTTTTTATGTAAATAATTGTCTCATTTATATCTATCTATAATTCATTCAAGGGGTTTTGAAGAAAACCCCTGAGACAAAGCTGATACTTAAGGGAGAACTCAATATAATCTGTGCTGTGAAATAGCAACATCTGAGGAATAAAATTAGTAGACAAACAAACCCAGAGAAAAAACTTTTTTCTAAGAGGTTGTTCTTTTATAGCTCAGGAGAGTCTTAGTTTCATTTATTTATCAACTTTGTCTCAGACGCTTCACCTAATATTGCTCAGGAAATACAAATAGAAACAAATAAGACAATTGTTAATGTAAATTGCAGCAAAAATAATCTGGATTTTGGTACATTTGATAAGAAATGTTTGAGTTCATATTGAAATCTTCAATAATCTTGACTTTCGATTGCAGACTTGGCAAATCTGAGCTCATTGTTGAGATCTCTTCTTAAATTCTGATGGAGAATTCTGGGTCTTTTCTCAGGAGAAATATGTACATGAGACACAGGAGACTTAAGCAAACATTTCCATTTGATTTCCATGTAATCTTAGTGCTGTCTAGAAGAAATATTTAAGATATTAAAGAGATTAATATCTTCTTTTTGGGAAAGGCCCTGCAGAAAAAAGTTTGTGACTTGTAATACAAAAGAGGAACTTTGAAATGGCACACAGCTTGTCTGGAGCAATCACGCTCACCTCTCATTAACATTCTCGCCGTCAATTCACCTGCAGGCGAGCACGAGAGCGTCATCTCATCGTTCTCATTTTCACAGCTGTCAGCAGCCACACTTCCAGAGAAAGGCTTCAAAACCAGGTATAATTAGTGATGCCCAAAATAAAACGATACAATGATGATCTGTTGACATTGTTAAATGCAGAATCACAGCCTGGGGTGCAAAGATTCTTCATGTACCTGTAAGCTACACATAAACAATAAGAAGGATGCTGGGCTGATTTAAGGTTCTCATCAAATAAATGCTGTGTGATGCTGGCTTGTTGATCTTGCTTGTCAGGTCCCAGAGAACAATTTTAACTTGTAAGAACGTTTTACAAGGTTTACGATTTAATGTTCCCGTTGAATCACAAAACATTAAAAATGTTATTTAAAAAATTGTAGCAGTGTTCAAAACGTCCAGTTTTTAGATGTTGTATTAATGTTATTGCTTATTCAAACATTTTTTAATTCTGTAATGTTTTTAAAAACATTTTACTAACTACTTAAGGATAACAGGTTTGATATATATGATGTATATCGTTAAAAAAGTTTTATTAATGTTATTGCAAAAACTTTTTTGATAACTTTAAGACAAGTTTTAAAGAACGTTGCCCAATGTTCTGAGAACATTAGCCAGGATAATAATGCTTAACCAGCGCAAGCCAGACGTCTATCATAATTAAGCTCTGTCCTCACGCAGAGCTTGTCTGATCGGCCCCTCAAAAGTCAGGAAATTACTCCTGCTGTGTACAAGTTAATGAATTTATTACCACTAGCTGGGTTCTGTTGCTACATCAGTTCTGCGACATGCAGTTGGACCTCCCTGCAGAGCTCTTCAAACCAAGGCAGATCCTTTGGCTTTAGTCAGATTGTTCTAAATATATTGCCTGAATTGCTATACATAGGTCTGACAAAACAATGGGGATTTGTTCTCAAAGCTCTCTATAGCTGTCACACATGTCAGAATAAATACACATCATAATGCAGCGACATCAGCTTCCTCCTGATTTTTCCCGCAATATGAATGTGTGTCTCCCACATATTGGCATTGGTAAAAAACAAACAAGAAACTGAAGGAAAATTGTAGGTTGAATCAAAGTTATAGAGACCCAAAAAACAAATCTGGAAAATGTTATGGAAAATGTTTTTGCAGTAACATTATTAGAATGCTTTTATAAAAAGTTATTCTTAAGTTGTTAGTGGAACATTTTAATAACATTACAGAATGTTCTTAGAACCAAACAATAATGTCTAAAAAACTGGACGTTTTGAACATTCCAAGAACATTCAAAACAACATTTTGACAACAACGTTAACATTTTTGTTAGCTAATGAAAGGGAAACGTTCGTACAACCTAAAATTGTTAGCTGGGTAGTGACTGACAGTCCTCATTCACTTTTATTGTATGGAAAAATAAATGTTCTTTTGTTTTTCTATTTTGCATCAATGTACGGGGTACCGTGGACACTAATTAAAATTTAAATTGGTTATGAAGCTTATGAGCATGCATTTCTGTCGCAGGGTATTGTTTTGCATCTCTAAATTGGAAATTAATTTGTTTTGTTTCTAAATGTTTGAGACCATGTGAAATTACTTGTGATGTTGCTTAAGCAAATTACGTCAAAAAATACTCAAGGGAGACTCAGTATTCAAGGGAAATAAAAGAATATTCTTAACCTTGAGTCGGCACACTTATGGCACAATGCAATTGCCTCAAAAATGAGGTCTTGATTTTTCAGGACCCCTCAAAGCCTTAGAGGAAAGAGTCTCTTCTCCCTGTAAATTACCTTCCTGTTTATTCTCTGTTTGATTATGACATAGACTGATAACCTTTTAGAGCTGGAGCACAGCTGCTTCATGAGCCGTCAGAGGAGAATCTATTAGCTACAGCTCAGCTGATGGAAATGTTATTCACAGAACTGTTGCCCTCTGAGTCTCTGGAGATACAGCAGTCAAAAGCACACACGCCCAGTCAAAGAGGAAAATGATACCCGGTCTTCATGCTGATGAGAAGAGTATCTCACAGGAAACACAAAAGCGTTCTCAAATCTCCTGCCACCTCTCCTGGACCACACCACCATCTCTCCGGGGATTCTTCAAAGCTCTTTGGTTCCTTAACTGACTGAAATAATTACAGCTAGAATCAATGTGAGGAGCTCTGCCAAGGGGTAAACACAAGAAATGATCATGAAAAATGTGGCCATCAGAGGATCTGTTCAGTTTGAAGGAGTTTTCATGTTGAATAGAAACTTTTAGCTGTTGTTTTTCTGTTATGAAAATGTTTTTCTGTTAGAAATGATCAGTTTGGTTGAGTTTTGAGTTGAAAAGCTTTACATGTTGGAAAGGACAAACATGATGTAGGAATGTGCAGGATTTTTTTCCTACTATTTACATATTAAAACATGAACACAAACTGCTTCTGAGACTTTCCTGGAACAATTTTTTGTCCTTTAAAAATTAAATAACACCCTTTAGGCCACGTTTAATCACACAAGCCGAAATTGAGACAATGGCTCCACCATGTGGAAACAAAGTGAACTGCTTGAAGAGGAATTAAGCAATACCAAGTATAAAAGACAGTACGTATAAACCGCATAAAACACCAAAAAATAAAAAAAAACAGAATTTAATGTATGCCATATGTATATTATGAATATATAGGCTACACAGTGATAATCAGGTGCATGTATTTTTCATATCTACCTTTCAGATAAATACCATGTATAGCATACATTGCACCATGTAAAGAATTATTTATTTGTTTATTAATTATTATCTTTAGATGGATTTTGGCGTTTGGTCACTGTAATAATCCATCATCTGATCTGTTGTGTTTGTAGGAGTGCAGCCACAATGATTAAAAAAGATGAACAATCAATGATGCTCAGCAGTGGTCCCATAGTGATGGTGCTATGGCCAGCTCAGCCAATCACACCGCTCTATGTAAATTAGACACAAAGCAGTGTTGCTGATTGGTCCTCTCCGGCCTTGCCATTGTCCTCATCAACAGGCGCTCTTCCTTATTGTTGTTGGTCCTGTGGGGGCGTGGCCGAGTGCTCTTAACCCTCTTAAATGGGCGGGGTTAGTGAAGGAAGGGCGGAAAGGGGCGGGATTAGTGGGGAACAGAGCTGATAAGGGGCGGGTTTAGTGCGCAGCAGAGCTGAGAAGGGGCGGGGTTATATTAGGGAGAGCGGAAAAGGGGCGGGTTTTGCATCAGTAACAGAGTAACAGAGGCTCGGCTAACAGCTACACGGTCGCGGTCGCAGACTGATGCTGAGTCAGGCAGAGGTTGAGACGCATCCCGCTCGGCTTGCATCCTCCAGAAATCATGGAGGAGCTGGAACATACCTGTCCACTGCCACGAACGGTGAGACGCCAGTGTGTTGTTATAGACATCATCTGTCTGTTGGGAAGATGCTGGATTATTGTTATTTTCATTTTATATATTCTGGTTCATCTGGTGCATCTTTCTCATATAATGCATGCCGTATTTATGCTTGTTTGTCAAATGCATTATCAGATGCTCTTTATAAGCCATCGCTTTCCCACATAACAACTGTAGGCTGTAATGTTTCCAAAACGTTTCTGTTAAGTAACAAAACATTATTTTGCAAGTTTTATATACGTTGTATTAACGTTGTTGCTCGGTTCTAAGAACGTTATGTAAACATTTCTTTTAATTATGTCATGTTAGTTCTTAAACCTTCTACTAACCTCTGAAAAATAACAGTTTTGATGGACGTGATTTATAACATTAGATAAACGTTGCACTAACGTTACTGCAAGAAGGGTTCGAGAACTTTGAGAGAACTTTTAGAGAACGTTCCCTGTTAGCTGAGTTGGCAATTGCTTTTGGCTGATGCAGTTCCTCACCTTCTGGGAAAGGTCCACAGCATCCTCCAGCACGGTTGCTATGGTAATAATCATGTATTGCTCTCCATGGAGATTGTCCTCCAATGAGTACTCAGACTTTTCATAGGAATGACTTAACAGAGGAATCATTTCGCTGTCAAAAAATGTATAATATAAAGTGAGTCTCGTGGGGGATGTACTTGTACTTCCTGTTGACAAACAGGAAGAAGCTCTCAGTGTATTTGCTGAACAGATGGTCACCATTGTCTGATTTCCCAAAGGTCACTGCAAGGTTAAAATGGAAAATATTTCTGTAATTTGTTTGCCTAGCACACTTTTAAAATGGCAAATCACTTTTAACATAATAACTGCTGGATGTATCTCTGGTGACTCCGACCACGTTTATGAAAACACACACCAGGGGTAGTTAGGGTAGATGTCACAAAGACAACATCTCAGTAACTGTAAGCCTAATACATTCTTGATTTGTCTTGAATGTATATCTTGAACAGTTTTATAAACGCTATCCTTCAAACTTAAGTTATACTTGTAATTGTATTTACTATATAAAATGAAATAAAAACAGTGTCAATAAACAGCAGGTTATCAATGTTAAAACTGACCCCATAGTGACTTAATAAAAAACCCTCAGAAATATTCACAGGAATAAAATGTCCATACATAGAATATGAGAATTTACCATTATTGGACTTTACCATTGCTGTTACATTTGAACTAATTCGCTGAAAACACCAGAGTTGGTGCAATAGTGCAAAAACGTGCAATCTTGCTATACTTTGAAATGCTCTTTCCGGGTGTGTTGAAATTGAATTATCTGTGTTATCTCTGTGTTATGTCTGTGTCTCATCCAGCCTGTGTTGCTTTGAATGCACAATCTGTCTTTAGAAAGTGACATCCGAGATCCTTCTTCTGAACAAATCAATATCCAGCGTAAAGAGGCTGTTCCACAGACTGAGAATCAATACACCAGATAATAACCTCTGATAGAGCCAACAGGGAAACATTTTTGGAATGTGTAGTAATGTGTAGGATGTCATGTCTGCCCAATGTAGGCCTGTTTACCTGAAACTGTATTTTATTTGAGTTCAGGAGTCTTCAATGTCCTTCTATTTTTTGTCTCAAACGGATATTTTTTCCAGACTCTGACAGAACCAGCCATATTTACCCCAGAGACGAGTTGTGAGTGTCTGGCCCCACACGAGAAGCTCACGGTAGAGCAAGCTCGACTGGGAACACCAGGTCAGTCTGTCCTTCGTCTGCACTCTGTCCCCATTTAACAAACAAAAAACAAAAAGACGCAGGAAGGTGTCCAATAACAAAGTCTAAGATTCTGAGTTACTTAAAAGACCAAACAAACTAAACTAATGGATAAGCGCTATTCTTGTGTACAAAGACATCCCATAAAATGATTATAAAGCTTTGGCCTCTTTACTTCCATCTCTGTTTAAAACATAGAAATTGCAGGGTACTTGCAGAGTTATTTTCTTAACATGGATGACAAGTTTAAATTCTAAACAGCTGCTGATAAAAAGTCACAAACGCTGCAGCATCTACAGCACCCGGACATGTGATATAGTGGCCGAATCTTCTTTCTGTTTGTTTCCTGTGAAATCTAACCCGACCACTCAAATTATAAATCATACTATAAACTTACCGGTGCGAATTGGAGTAAAGTTAGGAGATCGTGTTGAACACTGATTTTTTGATTATTTTTTACCAAAACAAAAAGATTGAAGCTTTAAGATACTTAAACAGATCCCAAGTCAGTGGCATTGGGAACTAAAGTGCTGGTAGGATAACCCACCTTTGAGGTTGGACGCAGCGAGAATCAGGGATTCCCTGATTATACAGTGTCCCAGATTCTCACAGTCACTCCACACAAAGCTTCCACATACCAGAGTTCTGCTGGCTGGTAATCCTGAGCATCACTACAGCCAAGAGAAGAGACTAGAACTAGAAAAGAACTAGAAAACAAATGATCAAATACAGTATCTGTAGGGCAACTACTCGGATAACTCCATAAGCTTTTCAAAGTTTTCTAAATGTGGGTGTGAATTGCATTTTCAGTGGACAGACCGGTGAGAGTCTATGCAGATGGGATCTTTGACCTTTTCCACTCTGGTCACGCTCGTGCCTTGATGCAGGCTAAGAATCTGTTCCCTAATGCCTATCTTATAGTTGGAGGTATAGACACATTTAGTTTACTCATCTATGTACAAAGACTTCTTAAATCCATGAAAGATTCTTCAAATTATTAATTGCATATTCATAACTCATTAAAATGTGTTTGTGTGAAGTATGCAGTGATGAGCTCACTCACAAGTACAAGGGCTTCACAGTGATGACTGAAGACGAGCGATACGAAGCTTTGAGACACTGTCGATACGTCGATGAGGTTTTGCGTGACGCACCCTGGACCCTGAACCAAGAGTTTTTAGAAAAACACAAGGTCGGTTATTTGGTCACTGTGCTGTAAAATACCCATAAATTGTGTCTGGTTAACCCTCTGGTTCGAATCTTCCAGATTGACTTTGTAGCGCACGACGATATCCCATACTCCTCTGCTGGATCTGAGGATGTGTACAAGCATATAAAGGAGGCAGGTAAAGAACAGTGGCTTCGCTTCAGAGCTTGTGTACGTTTGTGTTTCAGACTAGTCTAACGTGTGAGTGTCTCAGGTATGTTTGTGCCCACTAAAAGGACAGAAGGGATCTCAACGTCCGACCTGATTACTCGGATAGTGAGAGACTATGATGTGTATGCCAGACGCAACCTGCAGAGGGGCTACACAGCTAAGGAACTGAATGTCAGTTATATTAATGTAAGTAAACATTATCATGCTCTTTCATGTTAATGAAGAGTTTAATTTAAGTGAAACATTCTGGTTTAATTTATAATCTTGCCCTCTACTCATAATTTTCAAACACACTCTTGAAACAATATTAAAAACTGCTTCACAATACCATAAGAGAACCAGTTATGGCTGTATGGTTCCATAAAGAACCTTTAACATCCACAGATCTTTTCTGTTTCACAACAAGGTTCTTTAGACTGTAAAAAGGTTTTTTTTAAGAACCTAAAGTTTCTTTTAAGAACCTTTAACTTAATGATTCTTTGGGGAGCCAAAAATGGTTCTTCCATGGCTTTGCGGTGAAGAACCTTTTAAGAGCCTTAATTTTCAATGGTGTATCATTCACACACGTCCATTCAAATTATAGTACCTTTGGATGTGTTGCTCCAGGTTTTACATTACTGGTATCAAATGCATCAAATATAGGTGGAAACAGAGTCAGACAGGTTTGGAACCAGGTTCCAAAACAATAAACATTTGCATTATTGGGTGAAGCATTCTTTCTAAGAAGAGCTTGCTAAACTGACTCTGAAATGATTTTGGACAGGAGAAGAAGTACCGCCTGCAAAATCAAGTGGACAGGATGAAAGAGAAAGTGCGGACAGTAGAAGAGAAGTCCAAACATTTTGTGTACAGAGTGGAGGAGAAGAGCCACGATCTCATCCAGAAGTGGGAGGAGAAGTCACGGGAGTTCATTGGGAATTTTCTGGAGCTCTTTGGCCCGGATGGAACATGGGTAAGTCTGGGAATCATGGAAAGACTGCAGGTCTGAGGGAATCCATAAAGAAGGTCTTTGTGGCTTCACTAAGCCTTGGTGTTATATAATCACATTGACCTGTCATAATCTCCTGTGATCATCATCAGTGTTTTCTTATTGGCACAGAAACATACCTCAAAAAAAAAAAAAATTGTGATTAATATTATTAAAAACGTGTGGGTAGAGCTCAAACTTTTGAGAAGTTTTGAACAACTGTGTGTTTATATTACATCTGCTAAATCACCTTATAAATAGTAGCTAAAAGCTGCAATCCGTAACTTTTGCCTCTCTACCGCCATCTCTGTTTCAAACATAACATTGCAGGTTACTTTAACTACTTTATGTATGTTGAAGTCAAATGAAGCTAAACTGACATTTCGTGGGAAATCAGACTCGACAGTTCAAATTATAAATAGTATTTATAAGCCTGTTAAGAGTAAGAAGACTGTTTTGAACACTGATCTGATGATTTGTTTTGCTGATTTTTGTTCATTTTTAAATCCAAAACGTTACGGATTACAGCCTTAATGCAAAAGAAATTAACTGATTTTGGTGAAGGATTTTACTTTATCTTTAATCTTTCTCCAGAAGCAGATGTTTCAGGAACGGAGTGGACGAATGATCCAGGCTTTCTCCCCGCGCTGCTCACCCAGCAACAGCCCTCCAAGAGACTTCTCCCCATCGCGTTCCCCATCGCCCCCCTCCCGCTGGGCCATGCCCCGAACCTCGCCACCATCCTCCCCGAAAGGCGCCTCCGCGTCCATTAGCAGCATGAGCGAAGGGGACGAGGATGAGAAATGAAGAATTGACCATCACTGACCACACTCACTTAATAGACTGCACTTTACCCTCTCATACATACACAATAACACACACTGGTGGCCAAGAGAGGTCCACACATCTACCCCCGTGTACACAGTTTCATTTGCTGGTATTGCAGCAAATATTTAAAAGCCATTGCAGCTCCTTTTAATCCTGAAAGCAGATTTAACACAGTGAGACAGTCAGTAAGAATGAATTGTGCTCCCGGATAGTGCCGTTATTCGCACACGCTGTTTGCGTCGTTTTAGCACTCTACTCACTAAACAAAATACACAGTAACGTATCATTTTAAATGAAATTTGTTTAGTAGGTTGACGGTATCTATGTATTTGCGCAATCTGTAACAAGTCATTATTTAAGGACAAATTATTTACAGGCGCAGCTAATACAACGCATTTATCCGCAAACTGGATTATGGGTGCTAAGGGGTAATATTCTCTAAAAGTTATCAAAAAACGTTGACAGTAACGTTAATAGAACGTTCTCAACGTCATATTTCAAATGAATCAAAAACTTGACTCTCCACAAAGTTTTTAATGGAACGTTTTAAAAACGTTACATAATTAAAACGTTTGAATAATGTTCCTATAACCAAGCAATAAAAAGGTTAATACAACATCTAAAAACTGGACGTATAACATTTTAACATTTTGGTTTCTAGTGGAAATGTTAGGGATACGTTTTAACAACCTAAAATTGTTAGCTGAGTGGTTATGGAAGCTTGTCTGTGAACTGGACGAATGATTCTGTCTATTGCTCAGGTCTGAGACATCACGACTATTGTACTGTAACACACACCAATTTCTGTCCATTGTTTTGTCAATGTCTGATCCACCTCATGAATTATATCAATGTAAAGAGCAGATGAAGAGGCTGCTGGCTTTCACTGTTTAGTTCTCATTAACCTGTTTCTGTCCTGCGTGTTACTGCATTAACAGCTAATCTTTGAACATTACTCAACTAGTCCGATAAAATTAATGTCATGAGAAAAAATCCAATTTAAATCCAACATTCTTCTCAATGAGATTGAGGTCTTGTAACTTTTTGATACGTCATATTTAACGTAACCTGCTCGTTCTACCCCACGTTGTTAAACTTTGTGCATTGTCTAGTTACATCATTATAGTTATGTATTAGCCACATCAATTTTTTTTCAACTCAAAATGTATATAATAATATTAAATAATAATTGAGAAACATGGAACATTTGTCAGTTCATTGGGAGACTCCTATAATAACACAACTGAATGATTCTGGAATATCTCTTTATTTATGTTTTTTTAGGTACTTCTGAGGGAATGTCACAAGTTCAATAGTCCAATTGTGATGATTTAATGTCTGTATAGAATATCAGGCTCCAAAGTATCAGGATCACAATATCAGCTAACACAAAATCAGTTTTACAGTTAAAACTTTCAAGTTGAACATGTTTAAAACAGCATTTATATATATGCAGTGGTGTTTCACTATCATTTAACAACACATAAAATGCCTACTGGAAAAATGCCAGAAAAGCTTGTTTTGCAGATACAAGATGTTTGCATGACACAATGAAAATATCAGATCATTTGAATAAGACCAACATTTTTTGTGGTAAACAAAATCAGGTTTTCTTGTGTTGTAAATGAACTTCCTCTTTTCTTCTGAGCGTGTGGAGTTCAAGGCATTAAAGTGCTTTCTTCATTGAGTAAATGAAACACAAACTAACAAACCACATTACAATTTTTTAAAATAAATACTGAAATCTATACTTCAATAACATAAGTGACAAAGTACTACGTTCTCATGACCAAAAATGTTCCCTTGAGGTCTCAAATGTGACCTCTGGTGTTAACTATAGAAAGATTCTGAAATGTGGAACAGTAAGTGAAAATCAGATCACAATTTGATTTACAGAGATCACAATAACATGCCTGCAAGGTTGAAGGTGGTGGATCCCAGGAGGATGTGTTGTATGATTGAATGTCTCAATCACATTTAGCTCCAAAATCAAAAAGAAAATATGTATTTGCATAAAGAAAATACAACTTGTTTTACAATCTTTAAACTGTTTTTCTTTTACATTTGTGACATTTTAATACAGTAAAGCAGCACAATTTCCTCCCAAATTACTGTTATTATTACGGTAACGTTAAACATATTTATGCGACTAGGATATATAAGGGTTTCCTTTGATTTTGGGGTGAAGTATGACCTTGTTCTCGACAGGTTTCAAGGAATTTCACTCAGGAGCATTGCAGTAAAAATACGTAATGTGAAGCACTACTGAACAAAAGCAAAAATTCACACACACAGCAAACAATTACACCATTACAGAAAACGTTTTGTTCGCTTGTGCGTACAAAAGAATCAAGTGATCAGTTTGTGAAGGACTACTTGGGCTCAGTGCTGTAACAAAGTAAGACACGTACAGAGCAACTAGCCTGGCCAAAGTTAAGCTTGTAATTGCTGGTCCCTGTAAACCAGACAAGTTGCCCTGTAATTCATTCGATCGCCCCTTCAAAGTGTTATTGCCCTAGAACACTCCCAAACCCTATGAGGAACTATTTTAAGATCCTCTGTAAGAACATTCTTTCAGCACATAAAAAAGAAATTCCATGAAAAGGAATGTTTAAAAAAATAGTGGTGTAAAAAGAATAAAAATTAATCAAACTAATAATCTGACTTCATAAATACGACAATTATCAGAATTCTAGTGATGGCCACTATGTGACACAGTTACCAACACTGTTAATAAACTCCTAGTAAGTAAAGTTACTTCTATAAGGTTATATGTAGCTACGCATTTACTCTGAAATGGATTCTGCTGTTACGCCCTGATCATCTGGATCTCTGAACATCTAAATGGAATGACGTTTCAAAATGGAATATTCCAAAGCCTTCAAGCTCATTTCTTTTTATCCTCTATCCAATGTCAGCATGCAGAGCCAAAATATTGAATAAAGCAGGATCTGCTTTTCTTTTTTAAGACAAAAGGAATGTTAGCGTATACAAAGAATGTTAACGATAGCACGGATGCTATGATAGGCTGTGTTGGTGTGTGCATTCTTCTTTCACAGTTTTGCACTGTCTCTTCACTTACATTAACAGGAAGCGTTGTATTGCTGATCTACACATTAACGTATAGCTCATACACTGCTATTTGCATTCAAGTAAGACTGCAGCCCTGGGCAGTTTCTAACAATGCAAAAACAAACATCAGCACATCTTTACACAAATGCAAAAAAAATTAAAGGAGAACTTAAAATAAATGGGGGTCAATAAATAAATAAATAGTTATGAACTATTTCGATTTTGTTTAAAAGTGCATTCTTCCATATTCGAAAACATCCGTTATGCATATTCACTCAATTTACCTGAAAGAAAGAAAAAAAGAGGCTATTTTTAAGACCATTAAGACATGCATGCATTGTGACTGTAAAAATAAGTAATAACTGACATGAAAATCACAATGCAATGCAAAACAAAATGAATAAACAAAACAACAATGGCCAATGGCCCTAATGTTGTTGACAAGTGTCATAAGATTCAACCCATTTACCTCCCAACCAAACAAAATCCTTTCAGAATAGTTCAGGGAAAGTGCCAGGAATTGCTGCGGTAGCCAAGAAACAGTAGACAAACCCTCACTTCTATTGCCTGTGAATTTCTGAATGGCAGTATAAAACATGGTCTTTGTTTTGACCATCTCAAACTTCAACCTTCTTTCTCCAACTGTTTTAGAAAGTTAAACAGGGGCTCTACTGTGTGGCACAATTTGAAACATGCATCTGGGCATGAGTTTTACCCTTTTGCCCTGGAAGACATTATTAAAGGGCTGTATATCTTACATGCGTAGCTGCACACAGAAGGAAGGAGCAGAGATCTAATGACACTTACATCACATGCTCTGCTCTGAAGATGCTAACATGTATAGAACACTCAGCATTAAGGTGACGTTGCCATGGCAACAGATGCTAGGCTAAAACGGAGCGGTTCTGTGATGGGTGCAGTGGGACCTTTTGCTAGGGTGTGGCAGGTGCAATTATCTCTTGGCCTTGTATTTTGAGGCATCTCTCGGTTCTTTGCTGGGGTTGCTCCAGTCATCGGCTCCCGGGCCTCCCTGGTAGTGCCTCCAAGCAGATTTGTTAAAGACAGGCAGGCGCTCGAAAGATTCACTAGAGAGGGCCTGGTGAAAAAGGATGTAATTTAAAGGCATAGTTCACCCAAAAATGTACTAATTTCCCCTCATGTCACTTAAAAGCTGTATGACTTTTTGCTTCTGAGAAATACAAAAGAAAATATTTTTAAGTATGTTGGTAACCAAACAACAGTGGCACCCACTGACTTCAACTGCATGGACACCAAACCACTGAGACATTTTCCACAGGAAAAGAAATTCATACAGATTTGGAGCGACATGAGGGTGAGTAAATGATGGAATAAAATTAATTTTGGGGTAAACCTTTAAACCCATTTACTGAAATAAGGAGACCATTAAACAAAGGCAGATTCTGGACAATTACAGCTTCTCTTACCTTCAGATAGATGACCGCATCTGTCCCCACCCCTTCCATGGAGTACAGCTTCAGATCCCCTTGAAAGTAGCGTGCATAGAGTCTTGATATCGGTAAACCGTGCCCAAATCCAGCCTACAGAAGCATGAAGATCAGATTACCGTAGACGACATGACATTTGAGCTGTAGGTTAGGTGAACGTTGACGTTAGCTGGTTCATCCAAAAAAGAAAATTCTGTCATTAAATGCTAACCATCATGTTGTTGCAAACCCTTCATGAAACACAAAGAAGTTTAGCATAATGCTAACATAGGTCTTTCATAAATAACAAAAGCGACCGCAGGCTTGCATGGATGACAAGTTTAAATTCTAAACAACTGCTGTAAGAACAAGCTATAAACGCTGCACCATCTACAGCACACGGACATGTGATATAGTAGCCTGATCTTCTTTCTGTTTACATATGGTGAAATCTGACTTGACAGCGCAAATTATAAATTATTATAAGAATGATCTGTCATGTCCTTGCACAATGACTGTTTTTTTGGTCATTTTTAACCAAAATAAAGTTACTTAGCACACAGAAATCGTATACCCTTTCCAAGTCTTGTACAACACACTTTTCTGGAGGTTGACAGTCTTTGATCATTTGAATACTTTCATTTTATAATGGACACCAATCTACTAAACTTCTCCTTTTGAGTTCCACAAGAAAACAATTTGGGTTCGGAATAACATAAGTTTAAATTTTGATCATTTTCATTTCTGTGTAATCTATTCCTTTTGGTTTCATTTTTCAAGAATAGCCATGCTGCTTCTTACCAATGGCACTCGTTTCGAGTCCAGACTGGGCGTTGGTGCAGTAGAATAGGTGTAGTTAAACAGCCTATCAATCTTCCGTAATGGCACACCTCCTCCTCCATCACTGATCTATGAAGGAAAATGTAGGACAATCAGAATCAAGGCATGCCGTGAGCATGTTTACACAGAACACTGACTGACAAAGAAGCTGACCTTCACAGAGAGATCTTCCTTCCCCAGGGTCACTTTTGCTTTTATAGGGGGAAGACCCTCCTCGCTGCCCTCGTGGAGCTCAACTGTGGCTCGCATTGAGTTCTGAAAACACAAACACAACGTTACAGCAACACATCAGGACCTTGTGAGCAAACCAAAGATATGCAGTGCATAACAGATAAACATTATAATGATAATGACGTCATGCTGGTGTTTAAACACATCCAATTCAACGTTTGCAGGAAAGTTTTGTAAAACTTACCTTAAACAATTCAAACAGCATGTGGAACAGGTGAGAAGGTACATACACAGCTTGGATGGGTTTTTTAGGAGCCTTGGCTATGTAAAAGGATTTAATTTGCATAATTAGATTTGCTAATTTAATTTGCCAAAAGGAATTTGCATAATTGTTGAGTTAGTAATCTACAAATTAGAATTAGGATATAAATCCATGCTGGAAAAACAAACATGTAATGCTAGGAGAAAAGACACTAAAGCTTTAAACAATACAAATATACACGAAAACTTGGTTGAAAAAAGAACTGAACAAAAAGCAAATGTACCATTGAATTCCTCTATCTTCAGATCTGGGGCAGCTAGATAATACTGCTCACACACCATCTTGGCAGTCTCGTATGCATCTGAAAATAAGATCAAGCTTTAGAAACAGCGGAGAAACCAAATCCAAACAAAGACAAAAATAAGGAAAGTTTTCCTAAGGGACAGAACAACTCTGAAGTGTCCAAAAACAGGCAATTTACCAGTCACGACCTCGGCCACATTGCAGTTGGGATCAATACTGCCGATGTGTTTGGGATGGGCTGGATTGATGTCATTCCCGAAGAGGAGAGCTGTAATGAACAAAAAAGCAATTAAGCAAATGCTTAATTAAAAACTGTGCACCAGTCTTGGGCTGTGACATACTGTGCTGGTTGATGAGCATACGAAAGGAGATTCGGTTGGTGTAGAAGCGGTCCAAAAAGTACTGGATGTTGGAGCTGATAAAAGGGTCGAAGCCAAACTTTTCCTTATACTCGATCACGCCCTGGGCCATAGTCGGAACTACGTCATTGTGTCTGTTTCTTATGTCAATAAGAATCTCCAGGAAGCTACAAAGAAATGGGTTGATACAGCGTTACAGAGGTTAGCTGAACACGATTTGCCATGTGGAGAAAAATATTAACAACTGCTTCATAAATTATTACACCTAATTTACAAAACCATTGCTAATACACAACAGAGATCAAGCAACCTGCACAAACCTAAATGTTTTGGAACCATATGTGGGAAAGTGCATGTGGGTAGGATTTATTTTTCCACTTGCTAAGCATGCATACTTGTTTTTTTCCCACTGTTAGGACAGCCATCAGCATGACTTTGTCATTTCAATGTCCTTAACTCTGGCCTGAATACAGCACAATAACATTCTTCGCAGAAACCAGCAGAGCAGGAATGACATAAACTGCGCTGAGCAAATACTGTCTTATATACAGCGAGAAATCACAAAAGGCAATGCATATGAATGATTAAAAAATGCCCCACTCACTCATTCAGGGCATGCGGGTCTTCTGGCTTCCTGTTTTCAAACTCCAGTAGCTCTACGAAACTTTGCATGTACCTGTGGAGAGATGCGTGACAGATCTGAATCTGTTTCCGTGCAGTGTGTGAATCTGATCTCCGCTTCAGTTTTATCTGGATTTACCATTTCTGCACCAGTCTGACCGACGGCTGACTGAGCAGTTTATCCGGCAGCAGGTTCACCTCTCTCATTGTGTTTGCCAGACGCACTGGAAGTTCCTTCCGGAGGAACATGTAGGACGTCTTCTCGCATGCATTATCCCTGCCTGCGGAAACAAAACGAGTTGAAAACAACAAGACACGGGTGCGGGAGAGGGGCCTTGTTTACAAATGGGAGAGAAATGAAAAACAAGTCGACACCTATACCTGGATACTGTTACACCAGCAATGAGAAAGCAATTATGTTGAGGAGGGACTCAATTACTTGAAAAGGTTTAACATTTAACACACATTAAAACAATTACATAAGACTAATTGTTGCTGGTGAGGTCAGAAGCTGAATAAGACAATAATACACATCAGAGCTTTAAGAAACCAGAAAGGCTGAATTATTTCATCATTATTTCATTTAGGGGGTCGTGCATTATGCAAATGAGCACGTGACGTGGCAAAGACTGACCAGCAGCTCCCGTTTTTTTTATTCCCTGTACGGAATAAACCTCAAATGTTTTGCCGTCTCGACAACCTTCAATTTCGGCAATCCTTCACTTTTTGCATCCGTCTGACAATCGTCAACTTGGACATCGAAACATCAATAATAAGCAATAATTAAAAACGTCACGTGTATACATTTTCTCCGCATGCACACGGCTTTTTTTTTTTTTTTTTTACCAGTTTAAGGCGTTTGTCGCATTTCAACTCAGGCCATGTTTTAACACTAAACACGCACAAAAAACACATTATAAATATTATATATTTTATGTACTATTTGTGTAACGCGGCCGGGTAACCGTTAGCAGCGACCGTCGGCGTTTACGTCATCGATGCGCTCGCACTTACCAAATTCCAGAAATTGTTTGATTGACAGGGGCGATGGTGAAAACTTGGAATAATACTCTATCTTTGGTAAATTATTCTTCAGGAGAAAGGCGTACAGTCTCATTTTGTGGGGGTAAATGTAAAACGACCAAGGCCGGGCTGTTCGGGAAAAAAAATCTTTAAATTAAGACCATGGTAACGGGACCGTCCGAAGGGTACAGCTGATGGCCACGTCCGCATCCGAACAATCAGCTCCGGTGGATGGGATCAATATATCAATCAGGCCGCGACATTAAACGCGACTGCGGGCTTTCCAGCACGACAGCCGGGAAACATTTGCTGCGCTAACCAGCACGTACACAAGAGTGGACGCACAACCGACCCTGATTTTTACCAGCGCGAACTCTGATTGGCTGAGAATGAAACGAAAAAAACAGACGGTGCTTTGCGATTGGTCGACCCGTTTACCTGCGTATAGATGACGACGCCTTCATACGTTTGCGTTTGGTTGCGACGCAGCGCGTTTGAGGTTTTAAATGACGTTTACATGTTGTGCATATGCATGCCATTTAAACAGCATGACTTTAAAACCTTCAATAAAATACATATAATATTGAAAGCACGAAAAGATCCGATATAAAGACAAAGATCGGAGAGGTTTACGGATTGCAAAAGATATTAAACAAAATCAGCTTTTGCTTTAAATAATGCATACTGTTTATTTTGTATAGAAAACGTAGTGTTTATTTATACATTGTTTTTTGACAGATGCTTTTACCCAAAAGCTAAAGTGCATATAAGTCGTACAGTTTTATAACTTTGTGATCTACTGAAACAACAGAATATAGTTTAGACTACAGTTTAGTCTAGCTGGCATACAATTTAAAGCAATTAAACATCACTGAAGTTTTCTTAAGGTTGTATTAAAGTATAAAATAAAATTTGGTAATGTATTAACATAAATGAATCCATCTGACCTTTTAACAATTCAAAGTCCCAGTATATCATTAAGCCATATACACGTTATCAGGAATATGAGCCATGACTCAGAGGATTTATCAGTGTTTTGTGGCTCCATCCACCAACATTCTTTAAAGGAAGTTAAACAGAAACTTACATATAATATAACAAATAATCTGTCACTTTTCCCAGCTAACAGTGTTCTCAAAAGTTTGGCTACCTTTCTCTAAAAGTTCTCTCAAAGCTATCAAAAACGTTCTTGCAGTAATGTTAGTATAACATTCTTAATGTTATATATCATATATCAAAAACACTATTCTTAAGTTGTTAGTGGAACATTTTAAAAAGTTGCAGAATTTATAAAAGTTTGAATAAAGTTCTTATAATCAATCAATAACGTTAATAAAATGTCTAAAAAAACTGGATGAACAGAATATTCAACATAACATTTTTGTTACTTAGGGAAACGTTCTTACAACCTAAAACTGTTAGCTGGGCTGTCAATATCCAGACAGCTGGGATGCTGTAGTGCACTTAATACAAAGTCAATAATCTGTGTTTTATGAATCCATAACATCAATATCACAACCTCAAAGTCAGGACTCAACACTCACATTGTGATCCATTGTGATAACTTACAGTAACATCAATATAAAATTGCTTGGCATAGTACAAGATACAACCACACACATACATATAAAGAAAATACAAAGGTAATGACCATCTTTGTTCACAAAGTTTTTACAAAATTGCCTCATATATTTTATCTCATTTACACACTGTCTGTTCTTGGCATATCCACAGATTTTTCTGAAGAAAGGGACATTTTCATCTCATCGCCGCCCTCCACTGGTATGGGGTCATACTGACGTCTGTATAGAAAGCGGGCCACTAGTGTGATGATGAACATCTCCACGATCAACAGCTTTTGATTCATCGCTACCGGAACATTAAAGGAAAAGATAAAGAGCCATTAAATCAAGAATAAAGAGAGGGGTTTTATAAAGCTGGATTACACAACACAAGAATGTGAAAACATTTAAAAATACTAAGCAATGGCTACAGTAAACACTGGGCATCAAGCAACAACTTACTGAGCATCAGGCACTAAGTGCTCCTCAATACAAAGAACGCACACAAAAACGCATTGCCCTCCATTCCCACTCTCCCAACTACCACTGATTCTCCCCAACTGCAGATCTGATCAAAAGTGGGTGTAAGCAAATTAAGCTCAGTGTTACTGTTATATTATTTATTATCAAAGCTGAAAAATATGTAAATTAACCTGAAATTGTATGTTTCAAACAGAGGTGGTGGTAGAAAGGCTAAAGTTACAGATTGTAGTTTTAATTAATGTTAAGTCCTTTACTCAAACATTTAGCAGAATTAGCAGTATTTCCATCTTTAATTTTTTGCTAACAACCCAGATCCTAGTAATTGAACTTCCATTGTCGCAGTTTAGCCATCTACAGATACTCACAGTATCCACGATGCTGGGAAGAATATGGCGGTGAGCAGGCAATAGCGCCGTTCTTTGCCAGTATGTTGATGATGGCCGTCTGCACCTGATTCAGAATCAGCACCATCTATGGGCAAATATGATCACTGACTCATGGGCCACATTAATCCAAGCAACACTAAATATAAGGGAATGTGAATAAAAACATAAAAGAATAAAAATCACACACAAACCTGATATATGGCATATTTAGGGACGATTTTAAGGACTCGTAAGGACTCTTGCAAGTGGATGTATATGATTGTAACAGGCCAAAGTGCAATAAGGGTGAGAACACCTATAAATGGGTTTATCCATATGGCTCCTCCATTTATGGCCATCTGTAAACCAGAGAGAAGACTGACACACTCCACATAGATTTCTCAATTTCATAAATAACATTACGCAAACAGCAAATCTATACCAAGATTTTAGACTGTAAGAACGTTTCCCTAATGTTACCATTAAGTAACAGAAATGTTGAAAAGTTATTTTGAAAATTCTAAGAACGTCCAGTTTTTTAGTATTAACATTATTGCTTGGTTATTTTAATTCTGTAACATTTTCATTTAAGAACAACGTTTTTGATGTATATAATATATAACATCAAACCCATTCTGCTACTGAAAACATTAACGTATCATATTTTTGGTAACATTAGGCAACATTCTCTACATTGTCTTCTAGCTGGGTACTTACATCAGCTGGATTATAGTTGCCGTTGGTCCAAAGGACTATAGAAAGGATGCTCAAAGCCAGTTTCAAAAGAGCAAACTGGAAGGTCCCCAGCTTCAAAATAAACAGAGTTCGCCTGAAAAGCAACACACAGTTGTCAATAACAGTTGGATAATTCTTTTATCATTTTCTCATCCTCATGTCATTCCAGACCTGTATGACTTTTTTGCTTCTGAGGAACACATAGAAAGATATTTTGAAGTGTGTTGGTAACAGTGGCACCCATTAACTTTTTAATTGTATGGACACAAAACCACTGAGACATTTCTCAAAATATCTTCTTTTGTGTTCCACTGAAGCAATAAAGTCATACAGGTTTGGAATGACACGAGGGTGAGTAAATGATGGATGAACTATCCATCATTTGGATGAACTATTTTTGGGTGAACTATCCCTTTAAATATCGCTGTTTTAAGTTTTGCATGAAGATTATATTGCATTAGACTCTCAAAATGGTGGAATTTGAGATCTTACATAACACTGATCATAAGCCAGCGGTTCTAGGAGGAGCATGCATCTTCTTTCATCCACATTCTCAATGGGTACAATGGTCCTGAGATGCCTGTTACAGGTTACATACTAACGTAGTTGAAGCCCCAAATTTGAGTTGAATGGCCAGAGGTGTATTCATCCTGACCAGTTAAAGATACAGACATTTAATGACCAATTAGCAGATTTTAGCTGCAATGTTTACATTTGTAGTAAGATGCAGGTGCAATTCTGGTGGAATAACACAGACACTAGAGGGTGGATTATTTTCCCAGTATGCAATACCCTAGCAACTACACTAACAACACTCTAGCTTGTGACAGAGAGTTTTGCACACATTAGAGGTCTTCATGGGTTAACTTGGATCTGAAAACCCGAGGTCCAACCCGAGTGGGTTTGGGTCCAAAACTTCGACACACATACAATTATATTCGAATGTTGGGTCTGGCAGTACACAGTACAGCATGTCATGCACAGTTTACAGTAAGATCTGGTTACCGTGTAATGGCGATGTTCGGCAGGCAGAGGCAGCAGCAGCAGCAGGGTCCCGTGCTGATGTTTAATGTCTTCTTTTTAGAGTGCTTCAGAAATGCACTGTCCCCTCCAACCTCTTCAATCATGAGTATCAGGAACTTAAAAATCACAATCGCAAAATATCTGCCAACAGAGTGGGAAATATGTTATTTCTCTGAATGCCCCGTCCATTTCTTTGTGGTTTTTAATCTTTCACACACACATAACTGAAAGAAGTTTGGTCTATTTGGTCTGCTGCATCCCTCACTATATTCAAGAAACAGCTAAAAATACCTGGTCAGGTATTTGTGGTCTCTTCCACAAACACCTGACATGAGTATGAACTTATGTATGACACAAGTATGAAAAAATTCTACCCTTTAACCCTTTCTTCTCTCTCCTAACAGGGACCATCTCTATCACGCACTGTGATGTTGTACTGTACTGTAACTGTGTATAGCTGATGTTATTGTTTTCTTATGATTTATTGCTTCATTGTTTTCCTCACCTTGTAAGTTGCTTTGGATACAAGCATCTGCTAAATGCCAAGCTCTTTTTGTCTGGGAACATTGCTTAACTTTCTACAGTGCTCTTTTTTCTGTTCTTTGAACCAAAAAAGTTCTTTGTATCAGTGAAAGTCATATATGAAAGTGACATATTTGTCAGATATGATAACCCATTCCAAAATGTGACCTCTGCATTTAACCCATCACTGGTGAGGAGTGAACACACACACACCCGGAGCAGTGGGCAGCACACTACTGCACCAAGGGTGCAATCGGGGGTTTGCTGCCTTGCTCACAGGCACTTCAGTTGCTACCTGCCAGCACTGGAATCAAACCAGCAACCTTCTGATTACAATTCTGACTTACTAAGCAGTAGGCCACAACTGCCCCACAGTGTGTCTGAGAGGGGAGTTGGTTTCCTCTGCCTTTTGGAAAATGATCAGAGCATTAAACAGTTACTCTGAAAGCCGCCTTGCTTTCTACAGCATGTGAACTTTGACGAACAATTTAAAAAAACAACGTTATTATGTTATTATATTTATTGTTATATGTCATATATATTCTTAAATTGTTAGTGGAACATTAAAAATAAGTTTGAATAATAATTTTATTACTAAGCAATAATGTTAATACATAAAAAAATTTGTTCCAGGAACTTTCAAAATAACATTTTAATGTTTTGTCACTTTTATTATCTTCAAAATAGTCACCTTGTGCCTGATGAAATTCAATTATAATTGTGGAACAACTGACTTTAATTTTAAAATACTCTCTGTATTTTATTTCCATCACATATATGTATAGAGCCCTAACTTTAAACTCACGTGGTTGATGTCATGTCAGTGAACATCGTGGCCTTTGGAATCCACATGCCCAAACAACACATAGTGGCAATGATCTAGAAAAAATAAACTTCTTAAGACTTATAATTACTCAAACAAGTAGTGATGCTGGACTCATTAAATCATTGTTACTGCCAAAACGGGTGCAATATTGATAAAGCTCAAATTTCTTACAACAGTTCCACCCAGCTAACAGGGAACGTTCTCAGAATGCTGGCTAAGTTCTCTATAAAATAATTTATCAAAAATAATAAGTTATCAAAAATAATTTTGCAGTAATGTGGCAGAACACTCATACATTAAAATGTTACTTTAAGTTACAGAATTCTTATGTTACAGAACTTTAAAAAATGTTTGAATAACGTTCTTATATACGTTAGGGAAACGTTCCTACAAACTAAAATTGTTAGTTGGGTAATAAGCACTGATGAAGTATTTACAAAAGTTTTTTGAACAGGACGGCACACGGAGACTGGCGTGTGATTAAGACGATAAACAGGACAAAATAAGACAAGATATTCTTCTCTAATTCAGACAAGATATAAATATAACAGTGCTCACCGGTGCCGCTCCAGTTACCCAGACAATAAGACTTTTCTTGTTTGGAGGCACTTTTTTATAGATGTAGATGCATTCTTCAATGAAAACCAGCATGGACACTGTAGCCATGATGGTCAGAACGAAGTAGAGAACTATGCCAAACATGTCCAACTCTGAAAGAACGTTGTAAGAACGTTTCCATTAAGTAACAAAATGTTATTTTGAGTGTTCTAGGAATGTTAAAACCATCCAGTTCTTTTGACGTGGTATTAACAGTATTGCTTGGTTATAAGAGCGTTACTAAAACATTTTTTTTAATTCTGTAATGTTTAAAACATTCCACTAACAACTCAAGAATAACTCAAAAAAAAACCTTCCACTAACATGCACTAATGCAAGAACATTTTTAATAACTTTGAGAGAACTGAAGGATAATAAATGATTTCCTGACTACCCGTATGTTTTGATTAGAAGTACGTTGATAAAAATCTAGGGCGGTTCGACTGAATTTCAGGAAAAAGCTGTTGTAAACAGACAATTTATGGAATTGCAGCTCTAAATGGAGTGGGAATGGTATGCTTTACAGAAACCAAGTGCCTTTCATTGTATTACCTAACCTGCAAGAATCAACCTCCAAAAACAGTCACAAACATAATATATATATACTGTATAGTCAGTATTCAGTCCACCATTACTTTGGCAGTCACCTCACATCACATTATATGGGTAAATATGAGGACCACACAGTCTGCTAATACAGTTGCAGGAGGGAGACACTTGGATATGAGAAATATTATTTTCCATGTGTGCCAAACTCAAGTCAAGATACAATATAATCGTCTCTTATCAACAACGACTGGTATGTCAGCAGATCAAATCAATGCAGTTAAATGGGGCTGATAATTTGTGTTATCTGTTTAAAGAGAAAACTAGTTTTTTCCCTTACAAAACACTACCCAACTACTAAAGAACGTAATCAAAACGAACGTTTTTCAACGTTATATATATATATATATATATATATATATATATATATATATATATATATATATATATATATATATATATATATATATCAAAAAGTTATTTCTAAGTTGTTGGTGGAATAAATCATTTGGCGGAATAAAAAATAAATAAATGCATTTAAATAATAAATTAAATAACAATCTAATAACCAAGCAATAACGTTAATACAACGTTTTTTGTTACATCATATAATTGTTAGGGAAACGTTCTTGCAGCCTAAAAGTGTTTATTTGTGCATTTATTCGAGGTCAGTAGGATTGCCAATTATAACAATATAAGACGCTTTCAGATGTTTTCTTTTGTTTATTGTATATGTTGATAACTGCAGTAACTTGATAATCAAGCTAAACATAGTTTGAGTATCCATCTGATGAAACGAAGACGATAAATGATCACGCAATGATGACTTTGAGAGACACGAATCACAAACGCTTATCTTTTAGGAAAATAAAAACAAAGGAGCAAAGTTTTGGTACAGGACGTGAACTGAAGCAACTTACGCACGAGAACGTCGATCGCCAGCGGAGCGTCTTTCCTGCATCTCGGATCAAACGGAGTGTGATTGCTGTCGTTCATCTTCACACCGGCTGTTTATTTACGAGAAACTTCACCGAAAACTTCACCGTCTTCACCAACAGCAAGTAAACGCACCGTATACGTGCTGTAATAAAGCCTCTTGTACGGTGAGACGCAGCGCTTGTTATGAGCCACCCATCATTATTCACTGGAATATATAGCGACTGATTCTGACCAATCAACGTGAGGCACCCGAGCCCACTGCGCCTGCGCAATAGCGTCGCGCTTTCAATTTTTTCCCAAAATTAATCAATTATAATAATTCATAAATTAATGATATGAAATCATATATGTGATTTATGATATCATATATGATATACAAACTTTGTATTTAAAAGTTGAAAAATTGTAAAGGGAGACGCACTCCAGCTCTATGTGAAGTTATTGAATTATTTGGACGAAGTTTTATTGTATTTGTTTCTTTTCCTGTTTGTTATATTTGTTTAACAAACTGTTGTATTATATTTTTTAATGTAAGTAATTACTGTCTTCTTTACGGATGATAATGCGATGGCAGTCGGGGAAAAAAGGGTTTATTTGTGCAGCTCTTCCAGACGAAGATAAAATTATGTGGTAAAATTCCAAGCCCATATCTGAAACATCATATTTCAATTATTCAGAATTAAATTATTAATTTACTCAACATGTAATACACATATTCTCTATTGTGTTATACAATAAAATTGTGATTCAACATTACAAATGAATAATAATTAAAAAGAAGAAACAAACAAAATGACCAAAATCTTAACACTGTAAGAAGATATAATATTGTAGAATTACTGTATGGGGGGATTTGCATGGTTATTTCTGTAAGGGCATCTTCCATGGAAAGCAGTTTGTGTAGAATTGGTGGTGTAGGAGGCACCATCCAATGCTCAGCTTTGTGAGACACACAGATCTGAGGACAGTGACAATCTACGGTTATCAAATGCATTTCTGTAAAGACTATTTAGATCATGTGATTTTAATGTTAGGTTAATAGTTCATATTAGATAGAACTATTAATAATAGTTCATATTAGCCAAGTTCATATTGGACAACTTTTTCAGAAAGCATATATTTATTTCCAAAGGAAATTATTAATGTCTTATTTGTCATAATGGCATACAGCCATTCGAAAGTCTAATTTCTCATATCTCTGATGTCTCATCATGCTATCTCTTTACAAAAATTCAGCCATGCTTTTGTATTAATCCAAGATATATCCCAGAACTCCCAGATTTTAATTAATAGTTCTAGAGTGTTGCGCTAATTAGAAGTCAGATGTTAGTTTCTAACATTCACATTTCTCACTACATCCAGTCAGTGAATATTATAATTTGAAGATATGCGTCAAACATAAACAAAGTGTAACTGAGAGAGTTATACAGATCCAAGTTCACAAATTACTGACAATAACCACATAAAGTGAGTATGAGAGTGTGGTTAACATGCTGAACTTAAATAGCCTGTGTTAATGTACCAGGCAGAGCTCAGGGTGCAAAAAACAGCCCTTGCAAGAACACACACATTCATTACAAATGTACTAATCTTTACTAAAGATAAAAGAGTGGACAGGATGTTACAAAAGAACATTTATTCTTCTTACATATAAGCATGTACTCATTCACAAAATATCACTGTTAATCAAAATGAAAAATATGGCGTTATTTTAACATTATCTGTAATGTTTATTTTAAAATGTAATTAAATCAAAACTCTAACCCACCAGGTCAAGTAAAACATAACGTTTTACTTGACATGCAGTGAAGCTCAAGGTTTTATTTTGTAACAGAAAGTTGAAAAAAATAATAAAACAAGACAACAATTGTTCTACAATTATGGCTTTATGTTTTCTGTATTAATCAGTATAAAAGGTAAAGAAAGACAAAAGTTGTAGTAAATAAACCAAAAATGGTTTCAGGGCCATGCTTTGAGAAAGACTCAAGATGCATAAAAAAAATCTTTTTATATAACCACAAGGCTGTATCATTTATTTAAGAACTCTTTCCAAAAGACCAAAAAACCTGTTTTGTACCACTAGGTACATTCATTAAAACCACAGAACCAGTTACACCATGTCTTGAACCTGCTGAATTTTTGTTAGCAGCAATGCTCTAGAGATTAATCTAGATAAGGGAACCATGAATCAAGATTTTCTCAGAAAATAAACAGTCACAAATACTTGAAGAATAAAAGCACCCATTCCAAATCTGGTAGTACTTGAAAACCGCACAAGGTCAGATTTTAGATACCAAGACATTCTAGAAGTGTCACAATGGAACTGCTGTTTTGAAGGGTAAGGTTAAAAACACTTTCACCTTTAGATATTCTAACACAGAAACTCTGGCGTTTGCTTGTGTGCCTCTCTTGATTTGTCAGGCAGTTCTTTAAATACGTCAGAACACAAAGGACATAAGGCAGCACTTACTGCTGCTCACTTTGTAGCACATAAACACATTACATTTCCACACGTAATTTCCACTTAATCTTACTCTACAAGTCACAATTTGACACCGCGTTCCACACCGGACCAGACTTGATCATTGATCATTTACGACAAATATAAACGCACAAAAAGAACAACATATTACTTTCACTGCTTCGCCAAAAACATGGTTACAAAATTTAGCTTCTAACAACATATATGTACAGATAAAGAAAATGAATGCTTAAAAAAAACCAATACTTTGGATACAATATTTCAATACTTTGCTTAAATACACAGTCTGGCTATACAATACCCAAAACCACTGACTTTAGGACACTGAATTTATAGTGTTGCAAGTGCCGCCTGCTGGCCAATTCTATAATTGCAGGAGGAGCCTACAAAGATTGGTGGACGGCATACCAGTTTCATTTGGTTTCAATGTGACACTGGCTACACTGCCAAAGCAGAGAGGTATTACTAGCATTTTGTAAACACTCCTGTAAGCTTCAGAGCTCTGGTATTAAGCCCTTTATTTGGCATATGAAAAGTGGCCAACATATCACACCTGAATCATCTCAAAGACAGAACAAAATAAAAAAAGTCACCATACAAGTGGAGCAGCTTAAGAATACACTTAAGTACTACTTTCAAAGTATTTTGTGGGCATCCTCTTTCTGGTCACACTCTGTTGCACTTTGTGAACGTGTGTGTTTATATCTTTAAAAAAATGAAGTTTTAGAAAACGAACAAGAAATCAGAAAAGAAACAAGGGTTTCAACTTTTAAAGTGCGAATGAACCATCTTGCAGCTTTGCAATCTTTAACCTTCAACTTTCCACCCTCAGTGCTCTCACTTGGTTCTCATCCATGAAAAGTCATAATCGTGTCTGTTCCCCGCTGCCCCCTATGTAAACAGCGGTCGGTACCAGATGTTGGCAGCTGCATTGGATTGACTGAGGGCTGAGGAGCAACTCTGGTGCATTTCTTGGTAAACACTTAGGAAACAGTTTCGATTCGCATGCACGGTTGAGGAATCTTGCGGCCTGAGCAACAAAACATGTTTCCACAAAAATGGATGCAAAACGGCAGCCGTGCAAATCTCTTCATTAAAAAAAAAGCGACGCTGCTACAGCTGATCGGGGATTGAGAGCAATTGCACAGACATGATGTAAAGGACAGTTGTGATTTGGGACCCTTTGTAAGCAATGGGCAAAGGAAAGTGTTTCTGAGAAAAAAATAAATAGTGCTGTATAAGGCATCAGCTTTGATGGCTGTGATTCTCCTCAACAGTCCCCTGTACTGGGAGTCAAAGGCACAAGACTGCTGGGGACTCACCCCTCGCCAGCTTCAGTCCTAGGAAGGAAATGACATCATCATCATGAACCCATGCGTCCCAAAGCCAAACAACCAATCAGAGCTTACAGACAAGCGATCTTACCTGGCTATGACTCACTCTCGATGGCGATCGTAACGGCCTCACTTCCATCTGAAAAAACAGAGAGAAGGTTCATTCTCAAATGCCTTCAACCTCAGTCTGCTACAACAGAACACATATAGATGTTTAAAACATACCAGCTTTTACTGCATCTATCTCTTTGTGATCTTCATCACTGTGGTAATCATTGCCGAGCAGACGGTTTTGTGATTCACTGAGAGGGTTCGTCTGCTCCGCGCATCCATCACCAGCACTAAGCGTAAGAACAGATAAAGACACATTGCTCCTGTTCTCAACTTTCATTGGTTTAAAGTTGGTTTTGGACAAACCCCCCCCACCCAAAGGTGACACGAAGAAATAGCACCTCACCCTTTATCCAACCCCTCTGGTTGGAGACATTCAGTGTGTTGCTCTGGATCAACAGCCACCAACCGAGTAGGAAAAGAAAAGCCGTCTCCTTGACTATAATAGACAGTAACAAATGGATTAGAACAGATTCATCAATGTAAGTGCTGCTTGCACATGCAAAAATCACTTTGTGTGTGAGTTTTTCTGTTTGCTGTTTGGCTGCTATGGTGTTCTAAGGTGTTAGAAATCAGTGTTTACCCACTCAAGTCAAAAGGGCCACATCCTTCTGAGAATTTAGCATGTCCGGTTCACCTAACCTGCATGTCTTTGGACTGTGGGAGAAAACCTGAGTACCCAGAAGAAACCCATGCTAACACTGGGAGAACATGCAAACTCCACAGAAAGGCCTCCTGGTTCAGCCAGGACTCAAACTGGAGACCATCTTGCTGTAAGGCAACAGTGCTACCCACTAACCCACTCTGCCGCCCCATGTCGCAAGTAATACCTGCAACCCATGCAAATAAAAATAGATATTTTTAACATTCAGACTCACCTGGTGAAAACAGGAAGTAGCCAGTATTTTTTCTGGTCTCCAAACACCTGAGCAATGTTCTTGCTGAAGCCCAGGGAAAATCCATTTTTATCAGGGCCATTTCTGAAGACAGGAGCTCTGAACGCTTCTGGATATAAGGAACAATCCCAGAGAAAGTTAAAAAGTAAAAATATCTGGCAAACAACATGAAACAACTGAGCAGTGGTGACTGTAGCTGGCTGGCTTATGCTTTTAAACATAGTCAGAATCCTGGCAGTTTTCCAGGGACTGATGGCAAAACAAGCTGAAAATTGCTTCAAAGACTACTGACGGAAATGTGAATTACCAGGTCACCAAAACGAATCCGAATAAGGTCTGCACACAGCAACACCACTATTGTTGCTATGGCAACTATATGAGCAAGCTCAGCTCAAGATCTCTACAAGCTTTGCCAGAAACATCAATCTATCTATACATGTGGACCAAAGGTACAGAGAGTACGGTCTGGTGTGTTACCTATAGTGGACCTGTTTTTTCCTACGAGCCACAGGTGGTAAGTGAAGAGTGAAAGAATGCTGATGCAGAACATGGCCGCCACAAAAAAGAGAAACAACACATGGAATTTGGCGTGAGATTCGGGCAGGTCACTCTGAGAGAAGGAGAGAAAAAGGAAAGCTGTGAGACATGGATCAACAACAACTGAGTCACAGACAAACACAATGTGTCACTTGGACACAACCTGACAGGCACGTAAGGGTAAAAAAACAACAACAAAAAACTGAGAGGCATCTTAACCTACTTCTAACACCGACACGTGTATTTGACACACACTGCGAGAGATTACCTTTGGACAATTCTCTGCCGCTTTCCTCCGACAAAGCTAAGTGCAAACAGAGACAGACTGTTAGGCACAGGGACAGCATAGCAGGAAAGCAGCACATTAGACAGAAAAAGCACACGCATGAAGTGACAAGGTCTATTTAGCTTAAACACACGCATACATGAGCAGCAATGTAAGCAGTGCTGCAGCGCAACTGCAACAACGCATATTACAGTATTTGTATTGTGTAACAGAACTGTGGCTACATACAGAATATGTGTGCCCATGAATTATTTTAATAAATGGCAATAAGGAGGGGCCACTAAGAGTTCTACCTTATTTGTCAGAATATAATTTACGAGTGGGGATTTAATTTTTTTTCAACCTTAAATGCATTTCTTTGCATTTAAATACATTTGGAATCCAAAGTGTAGCAATAAACTCCTGAGTGTTTCTGTAGCTCAATTGGTAGAGCATTGGGTTTGCAGTGCAAAGGTTGTGGGTTCAATTCCCAAAAAACATACATAAAGAAAACGCTTTGAATAAAAGTGTTTACCAAAAGCAAAAATGTAAATGTAAATGGATTGATTGGTCTGGATTTGGTCAGATACATAACCAATCATAAAATGACACATGGGTTTACAAGAGAATTTTTTTATTTGCTGCTCAGTTCAGCATGTGACGTGCAAGAGAATTAAGTTTAGAACAATTTGCATCTCTGTAGTGTGAATACTGTAACCTGCTAATACTAATAAGCACCAGAATAAATATCTACTGCTGGTGCGTGTTGTGTGAAACAGGAAAGACAACAGGTGGAGGAGAAACTAGGAAATGTGAAAACAAAACAACGACATTGATGGAAAGATGAAAGCAGCAGAAGAGACAATGTTTGCATGATGCTGTAGACAAATATGACAAATGTAAGTCACATAACACATGGAGGAAATGCAGACAGGAAACCATTGATCTAACAGATCATGTGTCCATCCAAACATATACCACATACTGACCTACCTTTATACTATATAACACACGGTGGTGATCAGGTTTACGTAAAAGGCAGTCATATGAAACTACAGGGAGATCTACTCACTGTCCAGAACTTAATGAAGTACTGAAGGACAGAAGCTGCTATGAACAAGCAGTAAACAAGTGAGTAGGTCAGGAACAAGATGAAGAACTTGTAGTTGGAGAAACCCACACAGTTATTCACCCTGCGGAAAGATAGAGGGGAGAAGTGAGCATGAAGTTCTACAACCAACAAATCAAACTTCAGCATCAGTAACCCACATCTCACTCACCATGGACAATGATGGTCCATCTTTAGTACACACCTAACAAACACAACAAAGTAAAAAAAAAAAAAAAAGTGTGAGATCTTTAGCACAACCCATGCCTGGTCTATCATTACACCATACAATACACAATATTTACTGTATTATGTTGTATACTGAACACGATGTGGAAATTTATTTACTGTATATAAAGTTAAATCATGAACAACTCAGTAAGATAAATTGTTAACTGTCATTAGCATGAAGCGTTAATTAAACAAACCAAACAAATAAACTTTGGTGTAACGTGTAAACAATCCAAACGTGAAAACAAAACAATAATTTTACCACAATTGCCATAATCATGGAGTGTTGTGAACTCACATGTCACATGCAGAACAGTGATGACATCTGTCTGGTTTGATCACTTGGCAGCGGTCACAGTAACGGATTGCTAAAAAAGAACCGACGAAAAATGAATATGAATCAATGAAAAGTGTGATAGAGGTCTGGACTCCCGACAAAACCTGATTCGATTTGCTGAGGTGTGGGACTAGGTTTTATTTACAGTGATAGATGAATGTGGGCAGGCAGAAAATTGTTTAAAGGTGAAGTAAAAATCTGCTGGAATGCAGCTTCTTCAAAGATTCTTTGTAACAAGTTTGTAGACCTTTATTTACATGGCACTCCATAACTCAAGTGTCAACTCCATATATGTGAGTGGTGATCTAGAATATCTACTAAAAACTGGCCACCAGCTAAAACAGATTTTTTAAGACCTTTAACGTGCAGATTTACTAAAGTTATGTATTGTATCACTAGTGTCAGTGTGGCAATGTCTGGTCCTTTTTAAATGTTTGAGGGGCTGAGAGAGTCTCACCTCCAGCCCCTGTGCGGGTGTAAAGGGGCAAACTGCTGACTACTCTCTTCAAGATCTCCTGCTGGGTCTCTGGACGTTGCTCCTTTTCATACTGTTCCTTCTCAGCTTTAGGTAGACAGAACTAAGACACAACACACAATCGCACTTATATCAGCGCAAGAAACTTTCAATAGGGTCCCTTTCAATAACAACATTAGGTCAAAACATGGCCCACACAAATACAAAGAATCAACTAAACAAATAATATGCTCAGGGATTCATAATGGCTAGATTGCCATGCATACTGCATACTACAGGCTGCACGTACAAACAAACGCAGGTCATATACTTTCCGCACCTCTTTGGAAGGATTGGCTGGGCGCGTAAAGATGGTCTTCCAGTAAGACCACACAAACATGATAAATAACAGGTGAAAGACCACCAGGTAGATGACTGCTTGGAACAGAGAGAGAGAGAAGTCAATAATTTCAAGACACTGAGTGCTTCAGACCGCAAAGAAGCCTGCCCAGAAACAGCCCGAGTATAAATCAGTCACTCTGAAGGGGTCTGTGATTACTAATGCAGTCTTTCTGGACTGGACACTGTGCAGTCAGCACCAACAAGAACGAAATAAAGTTTAGTGGGAATATTTAGGTATAAATGGTTCACTCACCTTTTTCGCCAGTGCTGGGAATAGTAACTGAAGAAGACAAACAGAAAGAGAAACTTCAGAGCAGACATGATTCATGACACGTCTTGTTATTTGAAAGCACACAAAACATACGATCAGACATGTACAGAAATGAAGGAGTGATAACTAAAGAAACATACATGTACATACAGGTCAGTGAGGACAAAAGAGTGACAGCCGCCCATGAAACTAAAGATTTACACAATAATAAACATAACAGGCATTAACCTTATATTGAAAATATTACTCATCATTATTAAATTATACAAATGCATTATTAAATTAATTGTATATTATTTCTCAAATCTCCAACAAACAAATGCACAAAACTGTAAGCTGACAAGCAGGGCGAAGCCCTAAGCACGCCAAAAAACATTTGTGTGGGGTTTCTACTCTAAATAACGCAGGAAATAAAACATATTTTAATATTTATACATTTATATAAGTATACACAATTGTGACTTTGTTAAAAAGTCACAGTTTTCCTGGTGGCGTGTAGCTGAACGTAAACACTAGTTTGCATATGAAACCGTGGAGCGACCAAACAAGGCAGCTTATAATAAAACGTATGCGTACAAACGACACGAAAACCGTGTCGTGCATTTGTTTTCAGCGTAAATAATCAATAATCTCGTTAGGCAGCTCATGTAAACAGATCATTCACTCATTATGTAGTTATGTATGTGTACCAGTTATGTGTATTAGTAAAGCGCACTTACACAGACACAGCTCCACCACGTAAGCATAATACGACCAGCACACTACTAAGGCAATAAATATCACCGGTATCCAAGCCAAACCCCTCTGGCAGCATCTCAGTACATGTGTAGGCGCCATCTTTCTTCTTCCTTGACTACAAAAGAAGGGAAGGAAGGGATGAGACGCGTCCATTCAAGCCCCGCCTCCCTGGACGGCTCTTACTCGTGATACTTATAAATATTAATGACGTCGAGCAGTTCGGCTTGCTGATTGGCTGAAAACCCCGTCGACAAGCGTCTGCGTACAGGCACGTCAATAAGTCGCTTATGAATATTAATTAGGACGCTGCACGTAAACATATCGTCATGCATTTTGAATTGTGTTAAACATCTTTCGTCCGAAACGCCAAAGCTGCAATTCGTAACTTTTTGGGATGAAAAAAAGCAAAAAAAAATTACCTTAGAAAATCAGTTACCTACATTACTTACCTTACCCCAGTTCGCTATGGTAAGTTTATAATAATGATTTATAATTTGAGCTGTCGGGTCGGATTTCGCGGTAAACGTCAGTCTGTAAAACAGAAATATCTGGATATTGTATGCCTAGTTACCGCAGTTGTTTATTATTTAAACATGTAATTCACACTGCTGGCAGTAAAGAAGGAAAAGTTACATATTGCAGCTTTACGAGTGTGGTAAAATAAAAGGTGACGTCATATTGTTCACTGTCTTTTAATAACAAACAGCTCTGTCAAGTCGAAAAATACTGTGCACAAAGTTTCCTTAAGAATAGACACGTTTTCACTGTTCGGCAATGAAAACAGACTGAATGGCGTATACAAATGTTAACATTCTCATACAAGTTCACAACTATTTGGTACAATTTAGCAGAGGACAAATGGAGACATTTACAATGACAGAATACACTGTTGAAAATAAAGCCATAAACACAGGTAAACTCGCAAGAATCTGCAATACCAAGAGCATCTACATTGAAATCTGTGCAGGACAACACACACTGCATTGGATCTTATGCAATTCGTCTGACACTAACCAGGTCAGCTAAATCTTAATACAATCTTATCCGTTCTAACAAGATATCCGTGTAGGACTGTATCCTCAGAGTCAATGGTAAACAGAGAGACCACAGCACAGTCACAAAGGTTAAAGGAACCAAACATAATCCCAAATATCCCTTTAATGACATCCAGCAGAGAAAATATATATATATACATACAGACAAACTTATATATATATAAAAATAAAGATCTGAGACACATTGTCATTACCTCATGACATTTCCCTTTTCCCCCCATACCAACATGCTGTTTTATCTCTTGCCCCTCTTGTTACCCGCTGGGGGCTTTTTGAGCTGTAACAGGGGTCCTCCGGTTCCAAAACCAGGAGTCTGTGTGTTGGAGACCCCAAAGGTCAGCCCAGCTGATGCGTTGATGCCTGGATTGCTGAAGTTGAAGCCTGAGGTGTTAGAAGTTCCAAACCCTGAGAAGAAATGAGAAGTTCATGCTGGTGGTGAAAACAGTCATTTTTGCTGCTGTACACAAGCATTTCAAAGTGGCACGCATATACCGTGCTACTTAAACATTTTCAGCTCTTCGCTATGTAGCCATGCCCTTAAAAAGCCAAGCCAGCTTTATACTGAGGCATTTTGGGACAAAAGGGTATATGAACTAGTTGGGGAGTGGTTAGTAATGGTTAGTGTTGATAAATTAAGAGGGAAAATGGAGGAAGGTGCTGTGGAACACACCTGCGCTCAGGCTCCCTCCAGATGGCTTGCTAGAGGAAAACCCAAATGACAAACCTCCTGTGGCCACGCCCCCAAACCCAGTGCCGCTACCAAAAGCTGCCAAGAGACAGAGGGATCATTTACGTGCTGTGACTTCATGTACACCAGAGTCAGGGTGGGGGATGAGGGGCAGGAATGAGGAGTTACAAGTATAAATTAGGGGGGAAAAAATGGTGGATTGGGAGAAAGGAAAAGGGTTTCAAATAAACTAACCAACACTCATCTCTCCATTATTACTATATATTAAGAGTCCTGTCTTGCTCCATTTCTTCATTTTAAGATTGAGAATCAAAAGAATTAAATGGATAGTTCATTCCATGGAACACAAAAGCACTTAACTAGCACAATGTTGCAGTGGTCACCATTTACTTCAGAGAAAAGTTCAGAAAAGAATTGCTGGATAACTTCTTGTGTTCCACACATGAGAGAGTGATGAGTTTAGAACAAAACGAGGGTGAGAAAATGACTGAATTTTGTTTGAAGAGTGTTCCCTTTAAAAAGGTCAGAGATAGAAAGGAAGAGGAGAGGTAGATTATAGGAAGTACCTCCGAGACTGGATGAGCCCATGCTAGTGCCAATACCCGAGGAAAAGGGAGCGCCAAAGCTGGCCCCCAGCGTCGCCTGTGGTCCTGGGACAGAGAGAGAGAGCAGAGAAACTTACTCTCATGCACACTGTAGCTCAGGGAGTCCTTTTCTTACAGCAGATGCCTATTTGTTTGAGCATGCTCAGAGGTTGGATAGAAACGCAGGCTCTGAATTTTTTTAAACACAATCCTTATTGATTATTGACTGAGGGAACGACTCAGTGTTTGTTTTAATTGCTAACACAAGAGCTGTGCTAGGCCTGTAGAAAAGCCATATCAGCATGTGGTCTGAAGGAACAAATATAATGCAATTAGAAAAGTTTACTATATGCTACAATTTTGATTCCTTTTTTATTTACTAGATTATTTGGCGTTCTGTTGTTTCGCACTTACCTTGTTATACTATTTATACTAAATATATTGTCTATTTTATAAGATACTTAAGATCTGTAACATTTACGTGGACCTACTGTTACCAAAAGTATAAAATGTGCTCCTGTCTCGTTTCCTTTTAGCTGGTTTGAGTTGTATTTCTTTTAATTTGATTGGAATTTTAATTTAGAGATGTGATGTTCAAATTAAAAATCAGCATCTCACATTTCTTTTCATCCAATTAACTGAAAAATCTGAATTATCAGTCAAAAAGAAACAAAGACAAGGGCTTTTCTTTAAAAAAAACTGATTTATTGTCAACGTAAAGCAATTCAAATTACATTAAACATGACAAACAGTTGGACAAACCGATTCCTAGTAGCTGTGGCATTAACACGGCTCAGAACGATTTCAGATTAAAGCCAGCCGGTGTCAAAAAATGCATTTCAAACAATGGTTAACTAAATGCTGTATCTAGATCAAAAGGCACACCATTTCATATGCATCATCTGAAAACAAAATTAAAAAATTATAAGTTAGATTTTTAAATTGAAACAACCAAAATAAACCCTACGTGTGTTCCAAGGAATGGAAACGTTATGTATATACTAAGAACCAGACATGTCTCTAAACAGACATCCTGTGTAAGAGCTTTGTTCCAACACACAGAAGCCACAACGTTCTGAAAGCGTTTTAAAAACATGACATGCAGTAAGAGCATTCATTTGTATGGTAAACAGATTAAAAGCAAAACGAAGCCTGTGAGATCAGGATATGCAAACGTCTTTACCAGTGGTCAACATAGTAACTGCATGACCATGTGGCTGTATGTTTTTAATGCATACTTCTGATTCTTTGTGATATTACAGCCAAACAGATCTCACAGAGATCTTTGCTGAAAGTGAAAGGGGTGTTTTGTTATCTTGTGTAATTATGATGACCTCTAAAAACGTTCAGACCTCAAGAGTTATGACAGCCATGGCAGATAAACATGGATTAGCGCAAAATAGCAGCCTGGAGGCACAAAATTGTCACAAAAACTGCATGTACTGAAGTTTGGCACAATCCTTCACTGTGGACCCTCAACAGTCCCCTAAAGCAGCATGTGTACTCAAACTAAAGACTTACACTGTAGCCCTTAAATAAACAGAACATGAATAACTACTGGTTTATGTAGAATCTTCATTCTCAGATTTGATTGCAGTGCCAGTTGTGATTGGACTGATTCTGAGAGGAAAAGTCAGGAACAACTAGCATGCATGCATGCATGTGTGTGTGTATATATACTGTGCAACTAAATTAGCCATGCCGTTGGTTTAGCACACTACATATTTACAATGTATTTAATATGCAAAGCACCCACAACAGCCTTGACTTTCTTAGGCACAAAGGTACAATCATATTCCATTTCTAAAAATATTGCGGTACTGTAAAAAAAACCAGTAGATACCAGAAAACAAAATGCCAAACAAATGAAAAAGTTAAGTTTTCAATTGAGAAATTTGGCTAGTAGTGTATTTAAGGTAAAAAAAAAAAAAGCCCTTTTTACGTCTACTATCACAAATCAACAATATCAGTAATTGATCGGAATATGATACACGAGGATTCTTCTGTGTAGAACAAGATCTAAGATAAAAGCAGAATTCTGTGGCAATTCCTGCTTTTGGAAGTGAAACATCTAACACTGTTTCCCACACCTCTGCCTTGCTATTATCGCCAGCTCATCTCCAAGGAAACCACAAATGCAACCATGGTTACAGATGGATGGAGTATGCCACCGAAGCAAAGATGCCTTCAATAAAGAACAAAACAGAATGTCTCACATTCGTTAAGATTTGTCCTATGAAATACAGTAAATGACCTTAATGCCTACAGCCCCCATGTCAGTAGCTTACACACCTCCTGTATAAATATATAAACATTAATATGCGTGTTCACAAATACTAGTGAAATCCAGTTAATTCAAATCACCACAACCCCAAAAAAGGATGAGAAAGTATATATATTTGGGAATAAAACCGTCAGCCATCGTCTTTCAAACGCCCATTCGAAAATGTTCTGCATTTCTGATCATGTGAGAAACAACCTAAGAAGCTTTGCTTCATGGTCGTACAGAGCAAGACAATTAAAAGCTTGTTCTCTGTATTTAGGACTTACACAAATTGATAGGAGTGAAGGCTCCTATATTAAAAGCTTCATGGCATTTAAAAAAAGAGTTATAAATGTTCATTAATATCTAGAAGACAGATGATGTCCTCTTGCAGTGGGGGATATGGAAAACTGAACTGGTTCCAGTTAATGTCCATCAGACAATCTCCCCATAGATACACGGCATGTTTATCCCTAACAGAATTACTTCACCTGTTATCAATCTATCTCCCCTATATTGCTCAGAAATTAATTTAATTAGTAGAAAAACGTTTGTTAGCACTTCAATAAACATCAACGTCCAAGTCTACAATAAAGGACAGCAGATATAACTGATTATGCATATAATAAACACAAGCTACGCAAACAACTGTGAGTCTTTAGTGGGTGCGAGCCTTTTCTGCAGTTTTTGGCTACTGTGAGTAGTGACCGCTACATTAGTGCTGTTGAAATATCAGAGCCAAAAAACTCGGCAACTATGTACAAGCCAATCGAAACGGGTTCCAAAACAGAAGATCCCTCCTTCAAAACCCCAACAGACCACTTTATCCTTCAAGACGACAAAGACTCATCTAATTGAAACCATGTCATGATCTAAATTCTGCTCAAGATCATGATTCAAATCTATAGACTGTCTCCAAACAGCAGTATATGCTGTCATCAGTTTGCTTTGAGCTAAATGCTAATCTAATGTTTGTTTCTCAAAGGAAAGAGAGAAGACAGAAGGGTGAGAATTGGATTGGGCAGGACAGTCAGCAACTACTATAAAACCTCACAACATGCTAGTTGGCACACGCAGTCACATGGCAGATGTTAAAGAACCCTGTTGCTCCGTATCTCTATTAGAAGTTTAGAAAAGAACAGAAAACTGATAACAGACATGGCACTGACTGAATTCACAGTTTATTCTTGAATCATTTCACTCTATCTGCCTTTCTATTCATCTCTCCATCAGTCTAGAGGTCTAGAACTTGAAGGCGGTCAGACCTGGAGCCGGCTGCTGCTGCTGAGTCAGAGTGGCAGCCATTGCAACGGCCGTTGCGTTGGGAACACTGCCGAAGGGGGTGGGGCCTGTGGTGACGTGCGGGGAACCCTGCCACTTCTTATTGGCTGCGCGTCTGGACGCGAACACGTCGGTGGAATCGTCGAGAAAGGTTCGTCTGTAACTCAGGTACTGATGCTTTAAGGTCTAGAGAGAACCAAAGGAGGTCAGAATGAGACTGGTCAAACGATCAATTACAGTTTGTTTTGTCTAAACTTGCTATTTATTTGTGGAAATTGGCATTACATATTCTTAGAGTATACAATAACAATGTACAAACACCCAGTAAACTAGAAGAAAATAAACATGACAAATTTCATTTAATGAATAAAATTAATGGATCAGGATGAGGTCCAGATGAGAAAGAGAAGTTCTGGACTCACCTTAACATTCTCGTGAATTCCCTGCAGCTGTGCAGCAAGAGCCACAAATGTCTGGTAGAGTTTCTGCATGGCCAGGGACAAATCTGCAGGATAAACATCATAACATCAGAAGAACTACATATAATACAACAATAATATTTACATTATATACATGAGTCACGGTGAAGTGTTTGTTTGATGGAGTGGATTAGAACCTTGAGGGGTGATGTGGGAGCCACTGCTCTGAGTGGTTAGATGATTCTCCAGTTCTTCAATCTGCTGACGGTACTGTTGTAACTGCACCTCAAACTGTTCCACCAGAGCTCGGAAATAACTGCAGTGAGAGAGACATACAGCTTATTACCGGATTAACAGTAACAACTTTGCCTGCTTACCAATAGACTTCAAAAAGGAAGCAGTTACTCTGTAATGGCAGTTAAAGGGATAGTTCACCCCAAAATGAAAATTCTTCCATCATTTACTCACTTTCATGTCATTCCAAACCTGTATGACTTTTTTTGCTTCTGAGGAACACAAAAGAAGATATTTTGAAGTATGTTGGTGACCACACAACAAAAAAAAGGAAAAAAGAAAAACATCAAAAAAAAAACTCCAAAAAAGAAAAACATCATATAGGTTTGGAATGACGTGAGGATGAGTAAATAATGGGAAAGTTTTCATTTTTGGATGAACTATCCCTTTAAAATCCGAGCTAAGAAGAACAAATTAAGAACAGAAAAAACAGGCTAAAACACACTTACTCAGAAGGGGCTGTATTCTCATGCTGGAGTCCAGGAGGGGTCTTCTGTGTGCGGAGCGCAATATCTGCATTCTTCAATTCCTGCATGAATAGCAAAACATTAATAATGTTCAAAAGAAGTGTTTGGGTCTTGGTGGGTTCTGTTGGATTTTTTTTGTTTTTTCTAACCTGAGAGGTTTCCATCTTCAGTTTGTCTATGGAGAGGGAATTTCTCTGCAGGCCACTGGCACAGACAGACAAAAGCTGTTTGAGGGTCTTGATGTCCTCCTGCACTTTGAGAATGGCTTTGGAGGACATCCGGCTGATCTCCTCCTGCACCTGCTTCTGTTCCTTGACAAATTTCCTGTGGAGAGACAGCATGGCAAATATTAAAGAAACAGTTCACCAAAAAATAAAGATGACCACTTACTGAACCTCATGCTGTTTTAAACCTGCAAGACTTTCTCTTATTATTAAACAGGAAAAGGTCATTTTTAAAGAATATCCTGGTTTCAGAAGCTTTAAAATATATAGCACAAATTTGAAAGAATACGGCACAAATACTTTTATGGTGTTTTTGGTCATTTTGAGAGCCCTGGTCCCCATTTAGTTTCATTAAGTATAGAATAGTGTAGCCAAGACATTCATCAAAAATTCACCTTTTATGTTCTATAATGAAAACCAGTCACACAGTTCTGAATGACATGAGTAAATGACTTTTACTATACTAAGATTCCCAGACGATATCACTGTTCTAAATCCAAGAACTGACCTCAAATTGTTATCAATATCCAGCATGAAAACACAGCACTTACTGGAAATAATCCACATCTTGACATATGGGAGCTGGTAGGTTTTCATCTTTGAGTGCTTTACTATCCCTGCAGAAACAGATGGGAAATAAACTTATTAAACCATGTTGAGTTTAATTTTATCTTCTGTTAGCAGTGGTTTTGAGCTGTTGTTCTTACTCTGGTCTTGTGCTGGATGACTTGTCGTTATTCTTTTCAGAGGAAGTGCTGAAGTCAACACCTCCCAGTCCAAGACTGGGGGCAAGGCTAGAAGCAACAGATGTAGAGACCAACCCACCCAGACTCAAACCCCCTCCCAAAGCGGACTGCCCCAAACCTGCATCACAACAAATCGCACTTTAAGTGCACAGAAAAATAGTAAGCCTACTACATTACTCCAAACTGTGAAACAGAAGCTGACCTGTCAAAGCTGAGTTTGAGAAGAGACCAGATCCAAAGGAAAACCCAGAAGCAGGAGCAGAGGAGGTGGTGGTCGCTCCTCCCAAGTTGAGAGAGAAGCCGGTGGAGCTGGTCTGAGGGGCTGTGGAGGTGAAGATGGATCCCAGAGTCAGGCCTGTGCCAGCAGGTGCGGAGGTTGTGGTGGTCAGTGAGAAAGGTGTAGCTGATGCCGCTGGCTTTCCGAAGCCCAGACTGAACCCGGTGGAAGCGGCAGTCGAGGTTGTAAGACTCCCTGAAAGCAGGAATAACACACCCAAGAACTAAACTGTGCTGTTTTCATCAAAAACGACAGATTACACAAATACACAAAAAATCTGTTTTTCTTTTACTAAAAAACGGTTTACCTAAAGTAAGGCCAGTAGATGATGTGGCAGCTCCTAGAAACGGTAAACTGATGTTAATAATTGAAATAATGTCACAAATCAATGTTATTTACACTTACGATAATATCTTAAAAGAAACAAAGTGACCAAATCCTGAAAAAAATTGTTTTTATAAACAATAAAAAGTCATTCTTGGTCTTGTGCTCCACTGATCAGTCTGGTCTCATCCTCGAATAACTTTCATTCTGACAAGCAGTCACGTACCTGAGGCAGGCGTGTTCAGTGTGAATCCAGTTGCTGGTTTCTGGGCAAATAAACTGGGCCCAAAGCCCAGTGTGGAGGTGGTACTGGTATTAGCCGGTGTGGAGGTCCCGGTGCCAAAAGCTCCAAACGTGAATCCAGCCGTGCCAGCAGCAGGTGTACTGGAAACGATACAACACTGCACTGATGAAAATGTCAACAATAAGCAACAATCAGCTTTACTCTATAGAAACGCACATCTGGAATAATGACAAGCAATACGCAACAGTCACAAATGTGAATTTGCAAATGTGAATTTAGGCACGATCGTACCTGGTCGCTGCTCCAAATGTAAAGCCCCCGCCGGTGTTGGTGGGCCCAAAGTTGCCAAAGTTTAAGCCGGTGGTCATCCTGACATGAAGTTTCCAAACCGCGCTAATCTGAAGAAGCAAGCGGGTCCCACCTCATGGAGGCCATTATACACGTTACTTACGACAAAAGCATATTTCACTGAAATATTAACTTATTCATACATTTTAGACATTAAAATGGGGGTACGAGGTAACAAAAAACAATGTTTTTGGGTTTTTTTTATGAGTTCTGTGTTTCTAATTGCTAATAATATCTTAGCCCCGTTTCTGCGCACAATGTCTTGTTCTTAGGTTTCGCAGTAACATTCAAGTAATATTTGTTGCGCACTAGTGCCACCTATCGGCTTGGATATATATATATATATATATATATATATATTTTAACTATCGAGAGCATTTCTTTAATTTGTTTGTTTTTGGTGCTTGTTTTTTCTCCTCAACAACGATTTTAGTTACACCATGAATAACTAAATCGTATTAAACACACACTGTTAAGTACACTATAGTGCATTTGTTATTTACTCTTTTTTAAAACGGAGATAGTTTAACCAAATGATATAAAATAAACTACGACTATTATTAACGTTACAGTCGAAGTTACGGTAAAAAATAAAAAAAAAAAACAACAGCGTCCATACACGTCATACACTACATGTCCCAGAATGCACCAGTCCGCTTTTCACACGGACACGCCCCAAGCAGGAAGCGCGGAGCAGCAAATACAGTTTGCGGCTAGAGATGATGTTTTTAACGTGGTTTCAAACGGAAACCGAGTTATTCTTCATGCACTCATCCGATGTGTGAACGCATCTGTTGGGGATATTGTCAACACGCTAAAATAGCGGCATCATGGAGCACATCCGCACACCAAAGGTAAAAACCGGACGTGCAAATGCTGGGATTGTGCGAAATTTCAGTAATGGCTTCAAAGTCACAAACAAAGTCCCGTAATACATCATGCAAATTCATTACGCTCTTTGCGTATTTGAGCATACGTCCTTTTCATAATATAACATAACGCGGGCGCAGTCGCTTATCGATCTTTATATTGATGTCATCTGGTCTTGCATGAGCCATTTGCACGTTGAACTGGTTTTTAGCTTGATCTGGTGCCAGTGATGTAAACATGGAGGTTTAATTTAGCCTGTGTGGCCATTTTAAATGAGATTCCGGGTTTCGTGGGCCTTCCAGACTGGTTCTGCATTTTTATATTGCCAGACCAGAGTGATGTAATGCAAGTCTAACTCATCTGCCTTATTGCCTATTGTTTATTTGTTCTTACTTGTTGTGGCATGCTTATTAAGGCCTGTCGCTTATTATGATTGAAATAAACAAGCAGGGTGTTTTGCAACACTGAAGAGAGATGGTTGGATAATTCTCAGTTAGGACTTTAAGTCTGTCTGTATATTTTCTTCATGCATATGTCAAATCTTCCTGCTGACTTTTTGATATGTTGTGATTTATCTGATCAGGCCATTGAATTGTTTCTTTGTAAACCATCCATTTCTATATGAAGTTTCTTATGCACTGCGGCTGTTGTCTAAGTTGACCTCAACAAGTTGCATTTCCTCTTTTCTTAATCTGTTTTGTGAAGTCTGCTGATTTTATGGCAGACACTGGAAGTGTGTGATGTCCGAGTTAGGGGCAATATACAGTATTTGGCAATGTACTTACATTTGCTATATTGCAAGATAGTCTGATGTGATTGTAATACAAAAAAAACATTTAATTTAAGTCTGTTGCATTGATGGTTTTTTAGCTTTGAGAGTCAGTCAGTGTATGCATGCAACATCATCCATAAAACACAGTTTATTGTGCATTACGTACAAACATCTCATGCTTTTAATACTGACAGGAAGATATATTAGGCTTGGTTAGTTTCCCACAGTTAGTTTTCCTCAATACATGTATGAAGTGTTTTGTTTCACTACTAATGTAACATAATCTGTGGCATTCCATCAGGCTTTAGGATCTTCCCACAATTCCATGCTGTCTCATTCAGATATTGATATTGTGTCACATTGAAAAGATTGTGTTGATTCATTGTTGGCTGCGACTGGTGTTTGCTCCACAGGTAGAACAAGTGAAGCTTCTGGATCGCTTTAGCAACAGGTCCACCACGGGAACCCTGCACCTGACCGCCACACATCTGATCTTTGTGGAGAGTAATTCTGCCAGTGCCCAGGAGATATGGGTATGAACGTCCCTTCAAACGTCTGTATTTAGTGCTAAGAGCGGATGATTGAAACCTCATGGATGTGCATGTTAATATCAGGTGTAACGGTGCATACATAAACTGTAAACTGTAGGACAAACATGCACAGAAAGAGAGAATATCTGCATATCAGTAACATATTTGAGGTACATTAATAAAAGTACATTCAAATAATAGCTAAAATATAGAAATTATTTACACAAATTCTTGATTTTTATGTTGCGAAAAAAATTATATGGAATAATTACAAAGTTACTATTCGGTATATTGCTCATACCATAAAAAGCAGGGTAGGTCATTTCAGAGAGGCTAGCAATAGCAACCTAGGTTTGAAAACATCCCTTCCAAAGCCACACCTCCACCAAAACACACATGATGTGGTGCGCGATGGTATGCAATAGTTTGACAGGCAAGTAGGACATCCTATCATTGCATTCAGACCGAATGCAATGATTGGATAAACACTTTATGGTCCTATGCCTTCCACAGGAAATATCTGAAGAGACTTTCAACCTGCATAACAAAAAAAGTTTCTGGAAAAATTGCCTACGCTGCTTTTAAGCTGACCTATTAGCCTACAGGATTATAGTGAATTAGACTTTACAAAATGAGGTTACTAGTTTCTCACGTTGGCTGTAGACATTGTTGCTATGGAAACCGGTTGTCTGAGCTAGTCCTGGAGGCCAAGTGAATACGAGAGTGTAGGGCAGGCCAGGAGAAGACATGAATACCAATGACCCACATAGCTGATGACATCATCCACCATGTTTAAAGTCCATTGAGATGTCCATCTGCTTGTTCGAGGTCACCGCAGATGATTAACATCATCTTACTTTTTCCCCACACAGGAAGCAGGTCAGAAGTTAGTGGTGAGCAGAGTTTATCAATGTAATATACTAGTGTTAGTGGTGCTTTCTAAGCAAGAATCGCTACTGGTAATGAAACCCTTCAAGAAACCCTCGGTCCTAGGTATTAAACTTCTGTGTGTAGCATACCGCGCACTTTGGACATGTATAGTACCACAGTTTGTGCAACTTCTTTAAATGATTAAACAGGCAAGAACACCACATGAAACTTTTCTATAATAAAAACTAATCCCACTTACCTTGAATATGGACTCTGTTGACTTGGGTCATTATGTAACAACCTAGTAACCATCCAGAACATCCTAAAAGTTACCTAGCAACACCCTAGTAACCACCCAGAATTTTCTTAGAACTGCATAGCAACAAGCAGAACTCAGTCTAGGCCAGTCTAAGCTGATCGATTTGCTTAGAAATTTGCTTCTGAAAATGTACATTTACAAAAGCATAATTGGATATATAATGAATTCTGTATATAGACTTTAAAGAGACACCCAGATTTCTGGAACCCCTTGATTCTGTTTCAGTTCATCAGCAGTCTACATCTGGCATCAGGCCCAGATTTTAATATTTTGTTCAACTAACTTCGAACTAACTAGATGATTGGTTGTCTGTTGATGTTCATCTTGAAACCCGATCAGAATGAATTCTGCATCTGTGTCTTTGCTCTTAAGCCCCATTTACACAAAACGTCTTTCTGTCTACATGCAGTTGTGCCTTATGTTCCTTATGCATTATGCATTGTGTGCACAATTCAGTAATCAATGACTACAGGACCCTGAGTCACGGTGCCAATGCAAATGCAGATATATGCACATTTTAATACCTTTCCAGATTCTGACCTTCCATACAGTGCTGTGTAGTTACTTGAATATGGTTATCACGTCTTTCGAATTCCCCTGATCATGTCCTTGCAAATCACATTCATATGCACATCTGAAGAATGACAGCAAAAACTCAAACAGAACATTCACCTTTGTGAATGTTTGTCAGTTTGTCAGTGTACGGTAACCCATACATGAAATGTTCTTGCATTTAACCCATCTATTGAGTAGTAAACACACACACTGCAGGTCAGCTGTGGGAAACAAACCTGCGACCTTTGATTTACACGTCAGACGCTCTAACCATTAGGCCACAATATACAATGGTCCCATAACCCACACAAACATGGGTTGCACTTATTTTACATTACATGCAGTTACAGTGTACTTACCCAACAAAATACTGGTAACTATCTGTACTTAACTACGTGTTAATATGGGTTAGGTTGAGGGTTGGTAGCTAGTAATTAAACAGTTACACAGTCAGTACTTGGTATGTACATGCAGAACAGGACTGTAAAAGTGCTACCCAAACATGCATGTAAAATTATATCTACAAAAAAGCATAATTGTTCAGAATTCTGCATGTTGCATTAGCAAACATGTGAATTGTGCATGTGTGTTTAGATTCTGCATCATCACATCGCCTCCATGGAGAAGCTGCCTCTCACGACAAGTGGCTGTCCGCTTCTCATTCAGTGTCGGAATTTTCGGGTTGTCCATTTTGTCATTCAACGAGAACGCGACTGTCACGACATCTACAGCTCTCTGCTCAGACTGCTGAGGCCAGGTGGGTCTTTAAATTCCACAGTTTTCTGCAGAAGTTTTCTGAAAGTCATAGAAAAGGCAGTTTGCCATCATCTGTCCTGTGATTGGACGAGAGATATCGTGGTCATGTTTTGTTTTTGGCATGAGGTCAGGGACATGTGTGTTTTAACCTGAAACTCCAGATGGCCATTTGAATGCTTTGACTTTTGCTATCACCTCTATAAAGTTTCTTAATTAGTTTTTTTTTCCCTCAGAGTCCTATGAGGAGCTCTATGCGTTCTCCTACAACCCAAAACAGAACGACCAACAGAGAGAGGAGGGGTGGCAACTCATAGACCTCGGGGCTGAGTTTGAACGAATGGGTGTGCCATGTGACCAATGGCAGCTGACAGATGTTAACAGAAACTACAAGGTATGATGGGAAGGTTGAAGCATTGAATTTAAAGGGATAGTTCACTCAACAAGGAAATTTTACTCACCCTTGTGTCATTCCAAACCTGCATGACATTTCTGCAGGAATACAGTAGAAGATATTTTGTAGTACGTTGGTGACCAAACCACCCGGTGACTTCCATTGTATGGACACAAACCACTAAGACATTTCTCAAAATATATTTTCTCCACATTTTCCACATTAGAAAAAAGTCATATAGGTTTGGAATAACATGAGAGTGAATAAATGATGGAAAAGTGTTCATTTTTGTGTGATGTGTCTCTTTAATATTGGTGTTGTGTAAGTACAACATGACAATAGGATCTCATATGTGTGTGATAGCACGTGTGGTTTATATTGTGTGATTATTAATAATCTGACTGCGAACTCTGTGTTTAGGTGTGTGAGACGTATCCCAGAGATTTATATGTGCCCATTACTGCCAGTAAACCCATCATCGTCGGAAGCTCTAAGTTCAGAAGCAAAGGTCGCTTTCCTGTTCTGACGTATTTTTACCAGGAGAAGAAGGTAAGAACCTTTCTGCTACAGTGGACCAATGGAGGAACATTCATCTTGCTGTGTGTTTTGTGTTGCTCCTCCAAATATAAAAAATGAATATTTGCTTACCTTTATGTAGCTCTACATTTGTAAAAGTTTTGTCCTCTGTGGAGCACCAAAAACATATATTGAAGAATCTCTTCCAAATTTCTCCTTACGGGTCTTACAGGTCTCACAAATTTTGGCTGGTTGAATTGTTTGTTTAGGGCTGATAGACATACAGATATCTGTTCCCACAGTGTGGTAGTTTTTTCTGTTTACACTGTGGTGTTAGAAGGAAACAGGTAATGATACAGGTACTGGTCTGTCAACAAATGAAAGCTCATTATGTTATATGCACACACCCTCAAGCACATGCAGAATTGTGGTATTTTCAGATAAGGTGTCATTTGACTGGCAAAGCAAGGTGGTTTGTCACCTCCTTTTCTCCAACAACTGGACTGGTCTTGTTTACTCAGAAATCTGTCTGTTGTCCTCATGGTGGAGGTTATTTCTGTCACATTCCCACCTTGAAAAAAATGTAGGTTCTTAGCAACATTTGTGGAACTAAAGAACTGAGAAATGAAGGCTCTTATTGTGACGTTTATTTCCTGTGGGCAGGCGGCAGTGTGTCGGTGCAGTCAGCCTCTCTCTGGCTTCAGTGCTCGCTGTTTGGAGGATGAGCACATGCTTCAGGTCATCAGTAAAGCCAATCACAACAGCCGATGCATCTATGTGATGGACACACGGCCTAAGGTAGCCCATCATGGTGTTCCTTTGGGTTCCTCTGTACTTGCAGTAGAACAGTCAGGTTCCCTCAACTCCATTTGCGTTTTTCATTGGTAGTTGAATGCCCTGGCGAATCGTGCGGCAGGGAAAGGGTACGAGAATGAAGACAACTACTCTAACATCCGTTTCCAGTTTGTGGGGATTGAGAACATCCATGTGATGAGAGGAAGTCTGCAGAAGCTTCTGGAAGGTCTGAGTAATTGCATTTTGATTCCTTAGATTCTCATTTGTTGAAAGCTGCAATTCGTAACTTTGACCTCTCTACTGCCATCTCTGTTTGAACCATAAAACTGCAGGTTACTCTACGTACTTTTGATTATGTATGTTAAAGTCAAATGAAGCCAAATTGGTGATTCCTGGGAAATTGGACCTGACAGCACAAATTTTAAATTGTTATTTTAAACGTACTATTGTAGATCGGGGTACGATATAACGCAGATATATTATGTACTTGTTCAATAATTGATTTTTGTTCATTTTAAAACCAAAAATATTACAGATTGCAGCTTTAATTGTGGTAGACTGTTAATGTCTCGATCACTATCTGTCTATCTTTATGCTTCTCGCAGTGATCGGAACGCGATCCCTTCCTATGACTGATTACCTGGTTGGATTGGAAAACAGTGGATGGTTGCGTCATATCAAAGCTATTATGGATGCAGCCATATTCCTCGCCAAGGTGAAACTTAATTTCAGTTTAGTATTAATGCTGCGTGGCTGATTCCAACAGATGACATCTGAGAAATGTTTTTGTAATACAAGGCGGTGACCATAGAGGGCGCCAGTGTTCTAGTGCACTGCTCAGACGGATGGGACCGCACGGCTCAGGTCTGCGCTCTGGGCTCTCTGTTGATGGATCCCTACTACCGCACCATTAAAGGCTTTATGGTAGGAGACTATCTATTATCATTGCTTAATGGTGATTAGTTTTGTGTAGCCCAGGTTTGACTCAACAACAAAAAGTTTGGTTATAGATTATAGAATTCAGAAGATGCTTCAGTTCTATTATTGTGAATGGGGGAAATTGCAATGCTGAATTTGGTTGCTTTGAGCTTAAAAAACAGAATTAATGTTACAGTTGATGTCAGGTTTAATAGTTAAGACAAATTATTGGGGCCTTAGCGAATTTAGAGATATATGTCCTCACAGCTGTCTGGAAGTGTTGCAAAGATGGCCGCTGTGTGCTGAGACTTTCTTGAAAGGACTTTGCAGTTTATTTTGGTCCCTGGAATTTTTGTAAAGTCAGCCAATCAGATAGATTAATGTAGAGCTTGCCAAACTGAGAATGTTTCATGGGCAGAATGCATCAGAAGGTTAGTAAACAGACTGAGAGAGGCATGAGCACTCCATCTGAGGCTAAAACTAGATTTTGATTGGCTGTTAGATGGTAGATTCAACCTATATCAAGCTGACATTATCATCCATCTCTTTGCTGTCTAATGTATCTTCTTGTTCTCAGGTTCTCATTGAGAAAGACTGGATCTCTTTTGGACACAAGTTTGCAGACAGGTTGGCATGTTTTCACAGATGATCTTGGTCAAGTTTATGACCTTGTTTTCTGCAGGATAATCATGGCGACTGTTTCCTTGCAGGTGCGATCAGTTGGATGGGGACTCTAAAGAGGTGTCGCCCATCTTCACCCAGTTTCTGGAGTGTGTGTGGCAGCTGACCGAGCAGTTTCCTCAGGCTTTTGAATTCAGTGAGTGGTTCCTCATTCAGATCCATGAGCATGTTCACTCCTGCCAGTTTGGCAACTTCCTCGGCAACAGCCAGCGACAGAGAGAGGAGCTTCAGTGAGTATCGGAGAAACAAACAGCATTTCATTAATGTCTAACTGATTGTTTGCTTTAGTGTGTCAGTAGGAAATGTGAATATGCAATATCGGTCAACAACTTATAAACATTTACTCATTCGTTATTATTTTTCAAGTTTTAGAATAATATTAAAATCATCAAAACTATGAAATAACACATGTAACTTTGAAAATTATGTTGTGACTAAAGAAAATTGAACATAAATTCAACTAGGTTATATTCTAGCATATTCTTTGTAGTCACCCTTTGAATAGAATTTATTTACAAAAATGTTTTCTTGACGTTTTCTCACCCAGTTTCCTTATCCTGAGAAGCGCTTTAAAGAGTTTTGAAGGCGTTTTCCTCTGTCCTCCGCTGTTATTGGCTGCTTTTTCTTTATTATTTGTTCCAAATATGTTGGCACAATTATATTTTGTCTACGATAATAATTTTAAGCATTAAGCAAACATCTTCAGATGTTTGAACGAGTTTTAAGATGATAAGTAACATTTCTTTCACGTGTTTCCAAATGTTTGACTGGTAGTGTAGATTTCCAGACATTTTTAGCCACTTGAATGGCTAAAATAATCAAGTTGGAATAATCAAGTGAGATTTCTTTATGAATAGAAATAAGAACTGTATGAGTCCAAATACAGACGTTATGGCCTATACAGAGATCTGATCTCATCAGCAGCATCTCCAAGGTGTTTGAATTACTCTGTGTGTGATTACAGGTTGAAAGAGAGAACATATTCTCTGTGGGCTCACCTGCTGAGTGAGAAGATGAACTACCTAAACCCCGTGTACAGCCCGAGCTTTGCAGAAGCAAACCCGGTTTTGGAACCGTCGACTCAAGCCTATCACTTCAAGTACAGATGCCCAGCCACCTCATTATATTAGACCACTGCTTTGGACTAGCGCTCATTTAATAAGTGGACGTGCTATATAATGCTATATGCTACGAGTGTACGTAGTATAATGCTAACACTCATTTAATGTGAGTGTTAATGAGCGCTCATTTGTGTTGCAGGTTTTGGAGAAACATGTACCACCAGTATGATCGTTCCATGCACCCTCGACAGTCCATCCTCAAACACATCCTCACTTTAAAAGACAGCAACCGAGAGCTCGAGGGGACGGTACAAGCCCTGAAGACTGTAAGTTTACCTCACCAAAACTGCATTATCGGTTAAAGACTGTCTTGGTTCTGAATGCTAACTTAGTTATGGATTTCTGTGTTGGAGAAATCAGTCAAACTTCCCCTCAGGACTCAAAAGACATTGATAAAACTAGATGCAGTATTTAAAGCTGCAATAACTTAAGTAACTTTTCTTGGTTAAAGACAGTTATTGAGCAAGTACATGACAGATCAGTTGATATAAACCTTAACCTGATTTGCATAGTTATGTTTATATTAATGATTTGTAATGAACTGTCTGTCTAGAGTTAGCAGTAGAGAGGCAAAAGTTATCAATTGCAGCTTTAATGTAAACAAATTATTGTTAGCAATGGAAATGTGGTTTGATCAAAATGTTGTGCTGTCCTAGTTCACATCTAATTTTTGTGAAGTTTGAATTCTTATGGAGCTTTTCAAACCAGACACAAATATTTATCCGTTGACAGAGACAAAGTTTTATCTATGAGTCTTTCAAAACAAAAGATAATTCACCGACCAGTGAGATACTGTATAAGCTGTATAATCTTGCCCTTATTTGTTACTTTCATCCATCTGAAACGACACGTCCTTTCCTGTTTCTGTTTGTTTCCACAGAAACTGCAGAAATTAGGGGTTAGCACGTCTCCACTGAAGCCCCAGACGCCAACAAGAGAGCGCAGTCTCCCTCCTCGACCTCAGTCTCTCATCCTGGGAGCTCCTGTTCTCAGCAGGAAGGAGGTTCAGGGGGAGGAAGACGAGGAGTTGTTTGGCGAGGAGGCCAGGGAGGATGTTCCGGCCAGTACTGATGGGGAACGGACTGTAGAGGGCAGCAGTGCTACGGAGAACGGCTACGGAGAGCTGCCAGGATCGTTTGGTTCTAAGAGTGAGCCGGCAATGGTCACCCTGGAGTTTGGAGTGGCCAGGATGACCTGCTAAAGACGCTATTGGGACCTTCTGAGAATTACGGAGTCTTGGACTGAAAAAATTTAAGATTTGTATATTCCGTTGTAAGAAAGGTGAAGTCTCTGCTAGCATGTCTGCGTGTGTGTGCGTTTGTAAGCGTGCGTGCCAGCGTGCGCACTTCTTTACTCTTTGATTGGGCTGCACTTGCTGTGACTTCTACGTGTACAATAGCTAAAGAGGAACAATAAATCAAGAGGTAAATCCCTTTCATGTAAATGTATTGTCATATCTCTCCATTCAAATGTGTCATTTAGAAAAGCTTGTTTTTGTTTTGTTTTCTTTGCTCATTTTTTAAAGATGTTAATAGCACTGAAAAAGATTAAAAAAGAGACAAAGGACTTGTGACTTAAACAAATCTTTTTGCCACATATAAAACATTTGAGTCGTTCAAACTCAAAATGTTCTTTTGTCACACACTTTTACCTTGAGGGGTGGATGGAGCTTGTGAAAAGATTGATGATGTTTCGAATGAAGCATGACTGTAGAAATACTCCATGTGCGGTCTGGTCGATTAGATGGGTTAGGAACTCAGGAGGTTAATGTGAGGTCAAGGGTCTTATTTCCTTATAAGTGATTATGTGAGCTAATAATAAATCATGAAGGATTTTAATCTGACAAAACCTACAGCAATCTGTCACTGTCACATACAAAATGAACAATTGCAACGAACAAAAGAGCTGAACACCAAAGCCTGAGGTCTCAAACACTATTCAATTAATAATTATTAATTGTTAAACACATGAGCTCTAAACATTAATAGTAATGTTTGTTTACTGGCAAATGTCAATGGCTTTTGTATAGGCGGTCTCTGCATAGACTTTTAAGTAAGATCTAAAGTTACTAAGTAATGCAGAAACCATCTAGAGAAATCACCTGAAGCTAGATTATGGGTTAATGCACTAACACTGCACAAAAAGTTTGTCTTTCACTGGTGATGGGAAACAATATGTCTTTGAGGGTGTAGTTAAAGAACATGCATGTACAGGGATATAGTATTATGTCAAAATTGTATGGTAAAACAGTTGACCTCTTTAAACTGTTTGTTTGCATCCAGCTTCTGTCGTTTCATCCAAATTCATTCTTTCTGCTTTATCTTTTGAGATGTAACAAATCTTTTAAAAGTTGAACAAGAACCAAAAACATAACGCTGCATGTTAACTATCATGTACTATGACATGCTAATTCCAACAAGCAAACTGCTTACAATGTGTGAATTAAGGATGGAGATCAGTTTGAAATGTCTTTTGTATTTTCGAGCTAGGAATGGTTCTTTCTTTGGAAAACTAGCCATGCCACCGCTGCCTAATGACTGTCTGTCTATTATCACACTGACAGATTTAAGTATTTATCCATCACGCGTATTGTGTTTGTAAGCATGTCCTAAGATAATTATTGGGTCGTGGACCCTTGAGACCTGTATTACTGGCTGAAAGAGGATCACTGGAAGAAACTGGCATTAGCACTAATCCATGCAAATATGGCCCCAAGCAACAACATGCTGTATGAATCGACAAACACAAAAGCCAGTGTTTAGTGTTTGCTGTGTAAGGGCCTCTAGTGTGAAATGTGTCTATTCTCTGGTTTTCCGTATTAGATCTAAGTAATAATCCATTGAACTGTTGATTAATACTTCCAATACGACAATACACTACCTATTACAACAAATAACAATGGCCAACTGTTTTTTGATGTGTGTGCAGAATGCAACATGTTCACGTGGGCCTTACAAGTTGTTTAGGGCCACCTGTGACCTTAATTATAATGCCTGCTGAAGTGATGAGGTTTTTGATATGTATTTCAAGGGTTGCTGTGAGAATTATACAGAATATGGATTAGAGATGAAAATAAATATGGTCATAAAAACCCTCTCAATGGATTTGGTGGTTACAACACTGTGGGTAAGGTAACTTGAACATCTTTCAGCACGTCTATGTTGCACAGGGTTTAGGAGGTAAAGCTTTAGGAAGAAATAGAGTTCCACAACCAACACTGAACCTCCTCTTGAGGAATAGACAAATAATATCCCTACATGTATAGCAGGGCAGTTTCATTATTTAATCGTTTAATTATTGTAAGTTATTATTAACCGCTACTGTCATGAAGTTATATTCAATAAAAATCAAAAAGTTCGGTTTTGTATTTTGACGTTTGAAGTATTTGGATTGGTAATATTGTAATTTATTGAAAGGATATTTGTAATTATTATATTGGAAATTCTAAACAATCCATATTTATTCATTATGTGGTGACCTTGGTGGGAGAAATTACTACTGAGAAATTACCTTGAGGTGGGTTGTGGGTCAACCTTTCTCAGACTCCACTTTATAAGATTATAAACATATATAGATCCGACCCCGTCTACCTGTTAACAAACGTTTTACATAATGTATGACAAGGCAATAGTGTTTGAACAGTCGCAGTATATGTGGGAAGATTAAACAGTTGGGAGTAGCGTGTACTCTGTTTAAATGGCAACTAATTGCATTTGTTTATGAGAATATTTGCCATTGGCTTTAAACACTGTCATTATTGATCTAGTCTGGTGTTGACAAGCTCGCTGATAAGGGTGTCCGGAGATCTGAAGAGTTTGCATGCACCTGTGCTCTTTTAGCTTGAAGATAATGAGCTTTGTGGAACATAGACAACACACCCTTATTCACAAACAGTACAGCCCTTTTCTATTCCAAGTGTCCCAGTTTGCTTCTCAGGAGAGTTCTGCCCTTGGCAGCAACAAGAGCGTCACACTAGGGAAAAATGATCACTGTGTTTATCCACTGAGGTGGAGCCCAAAAACCAAACAACTGCAAAGTCATTCACGACTGAATTTACACTGAAGTCCTGTAAGGTCTTTCTGTTTCTTTCTTTTTCTCTTCTTAGTTAGTCTCCATCTTCACTCATATGGTTCTGCTTAATTTTCTTCCTGTACCCTCAAGCAGAGCAGCCCGCATGGCCCAGATAGTGCAAAACTGACCCGGAGAAACAATGGACGGGCGGCAAATTCCACCCAGCGTGCCCCAGGGGCTGCTAATAGAAATGGCAAACACAGGTGGGGAGTTTGGGTCCAGCACAGTGAACCTGGAACCGAAGATGATTCAGAGGCCAGGAAGACTTGACCTTGTTGGAATGGATCCATGGTAGCTTACCTTCCCACAGACACTTCATGCTCAGATGAAGAGCCCCTCACATTATGTGAATGTAGACATTGTTTCATGTCATTGAGGTGGAAGACTGTGTTCAGATGGGGGTGGGTGGAGGGGCACATCTACTTCATAGGCTTGTGATTCAGGCTGATTTTATGCATAAAGCTGCAATCTGTAACGTTAGCCTCTCTACTGCCATCTCTGTCTGAAACATAAAATTGCAGGTTGCTTTATGTACTTTTCTATGTTGTAGTCAAATAAAGCCAAACTGACATTTTCCAGGAAATCATAACCGACCGTTCTAAATCATTATTATAAACTTAAGGAGACTATTTTGAACACTGATCTGTCCATTAATTTTTGTTTATTTTAACTCCAAAAAAGCAGAAGGATGGTAGATATTCTTTAGCCCAGTCCCTCATAATTGTTTACATTCTGTTCAGGGTCTCACAGTCATGGATAGCCTGAAAAGTTCAAGGAATTCTGAAATCGGAATTTCCAGGAATTAAATAATGCGCAGACCTAAAAAGTCATAAAAATCCATTGCTCTAAACATCATGGCAACCCTGTTTATTATCTCTGCCACACTGAGGAAGCTGTTTTCTCATTTGTAGCACATAAGGTTCCCACCAAATGTTGATGTATATGTTTCAACCTCTATAAAAAGAAAACCCAAAAGCTTTCAGTTGTTTAGCTACTATTGCACACAATTGGTGTAAAGTAGAACTAATTGCTTCTGTTTTTTAGGTAACAGTGGAGGAGTTTGGTAACAGGAGTCCCTCTGAGCCCATATGCTGGAGGCAGATGGACTGTGTGTTATTGAGAAGCACATTGAACATGATCAACCACTCCAGACAGCCTGGAACAGGTGAGGACCACCAGCGTGAGTTAATCTAATCTCATGTAAATTTCATCAGCCAATTCTTTGACCCATTTTAAGTGTTTGTTGTGCATGCATATTTAAGACATGTTTAGCTAAATCCGCATTATATCTTCAAACTTGTAATTTCTCCATTCAGCAGCTTTTCCTGGAATCCTGAGTACAGACAGTACAGCCACGACTCAAGTCCATGTTTTGTCTGAGCTGTCTCATCTGAGGGGGATTTTTGTTGGCTTATTTTCATTGACAGTTTTCAGATTTTCATTTAGTCCTTTGACGATTGTTCTCTGTATAAAATTTCATTAGATTTCTACACAAATCTGTGATGTCATTGCAACATTCGTGATCTATTATGGGAGTAAAAAGATAGTGATGTTCAAAACTTCCAGACATAGGCTCCTTATCGGACACACACACACACATACCCATACACAAATGCATTCATGTGCACGCACAATGACAATAACAATGACGGCGCAATACATGCATTCTTTACAGCCCGCACATAGATGCATATCGCATGTCTATTCAGCAAGGCAAGAGAGAATAGTTGAGGTAAGAAACAGCAGAGGAATATGTGATGTTTCAGTGTGGGGGATATGGGTGTGTGTCTATGGAAGGGGGCGAACTGAGGGGGCGGAGAGAAAAGCATTGGCTTGCCTCCAGTGCTGACGAAAGCGGCTTAACCCTCCTAGTTACCATAGAGACTGTCGGGAGCAGCCACCAGTGAGAGAGTGAAAGCAAGAGAGAGAGAACACCAACAAGCGCAGGCAGTGACAGGAACAGAGAGCGAGAAGGAGAGACGAGGTTAGAGACAGGGTAACATAAAGGGGAAGAACACATAAAGATAAACAGGGGTTTAGAAGAGCAGTACAACATTGCTGCAGAGATGGAGGTACAAACGGAATGCAGTGAACCACCTCCATGCGAGCCCCAGCCTCCGGGAAAGCTGAACAAAGCTGCCTTCAAGCTGTTCGGCAAGCGCAAGTCCGGCAGCAGTATGTCGAGCATCTTCACAGTCCGGAACAAAGGGGAGGGGACCGGTAAAGCCACTGACAAGCCGCTGGAACTTGTTAGGAGCAAAACTCATGATGGCTTAATAACAGACACTCCCTCTGAGCTTGACGGCCACAGAAAAGAGGAATCTGCCAGCAGCGACCAGCTCCACGCCGGAACACCAGATGGTGTGTCCACCGCCCCCCTCCGTAGCTCCATCACCAAGTCATTCAGCTTCTTCTCTCTACTGCGCCGTAGCGGCAGCCGCGCAGGAGACGGGGGTACTACGGTAGGACGGCGCGGACGTGGGCTGAAAGGGCTGTTCAGCAGCATGCGTTGGCGTCGGAAGCCAGGCGAGGTGCAGGAGGTGACCAAGGAGGTAAGGGAGGGAGATCTAAGACTTACTACTTGCCCTGACACCACAAAAACAGAGAAGGACAAGACTGTCACTCTTGAGCCCCTGCTGCAAGTGTTTGAGGAAAGTACTGTCCCAGGGGATGCTGGACTATGGAAGGAAATGCCTATGCAGGAATCACAAGCTACTAATGAAGTGGAGTTTAGCAAGTGTAGTCCTTCTCTTTCACAACAACATCCAGTCATTGAGGAGTCTCCAGCTCCTTCTCCACTACGAGTCCAGACAGGAGAGCTTCAGCATAATAAACACAGCAGCTCAACACACCTGCCCTCCATTCCAACCTGTGCTTTGACTCCCCCGATGGAACACAGCACCGCTGACCCGCCATCTGAACAATCTGTCGATCGCTTATGCTCTATGTTCAATGATGTTACTTCTCTTAAAAGCTTTGATTCTTTAACAGGCTGTGGTGACATCATCGCTGACCCAGAAGAGGATTCTGGGAATGGGGGAAGTGCCACTAGCAGTGGAACGGGTAGCAGTGGTGGAGGCTGTATGGGTCACAGGCTAAGCGGAGCTGGGACAAACTCTGAGCGATGCTCTCCAGCCAAGCCTCCACTTCCTCCTCAGGTCAGTAGTATATCATCCATACAAGCTTCTTGCTATATGCCATCCCACCAAAGAGCACGTGCAGTCCCTAAAAAGCCACAGGGCAGTGGGGTTGTTGCCTACATGGGCGGAGGAGAGGAGATGGCTAGTCCAGAAGGTGTTGATGATGCAGACATGCAGGGGCTCTGGCACATGTTGCCCCAGAAGGGTGAAGACTCCCCAGCCCTACGTCGTATAGAGCCTGGCATACATCATGCGCCAACTCGCCTGGAGAAAAGGCCACCACCGGTGAAGGCACTTGGCCTCAGTAAAATCCCTGTGAGTGGTTGCAGTAAGATGGGAAAACAGCAGCCTGCGTGTCCTTCCCCGCCCCCTGTGGAAAAAGATCTCCAGGATGCTCCACCCAGTGATGAAGGTTACTGGGACTCTCCAACACCTGGGCCGGAGGATGAGGACAGCAGCTTCCTTCGTCGGGATGGCCTTATGAAGGACAGCTGCTCTGGAGATGCCCTCTATGACCTCTACGATCCTGACAGTCCTAGTGCTGCTGGGTCTGATGACGACATCAGCTCGCCAACAAAATCAACAGGCGATCTAAAAATAAACTTGCCTTCTCCAAAATGTTCGTCTTCCTCTAGTTCCTCCTTCCGTTCTATGAAAGGCAGCACAAGCCTACCTCGAGATTCCAAGATCCCCATTAGTGTGAGACAAACTCCTCCATCACATTCTTCTAGCCAAGGAGCTCTGTCTTCCAGTCTTAGCCCCACTTCAAACACCCCCTCTAAAAAGACTGATGCCCCACCACGCACTCGAATCCCAGTCTCTAAGGTTCCTGTCCGTCGCTCTGGCAACAAGAGCACTCCCGCCACACAAAGCAGGAAGTAGAGAGCTTAGAGGCTCATCAGATGTTTCTGACAAAACAAATCTTTTACCTAGAGCTTTAGGCCAAAACAAACGTTTCTGATATGAAGCAATCAACTTAGACTTTGATTTCACCCATTTACTGAGGACTACTTTTATGCTGATTTTAACTTTCTCTGAATTTCTTTGTATCTTTTAAACCATTTTTGTGATTTTCTTCTCACATATTACACATACTGTATTTAAGACCTTTGTGGAATGCCCTGCAATATGTAACCCATGACATTCATAGTAATGTAAGCTTGATTTTTATTCTGGTTTCTGTTTACCAGCCTTTGAAAAAGGGCTTAAAATGGTGAGAATGCTGATTCTGAGAAGGTTCAATATCAAAAAAGCATCTTATTTGGAGAGGTTCCTTGACCTTTCAAATCAGAAACTGCGGGAAATGTTTGGCCCGTTTCTCCCATAAGCCCCTAGCACTGTGTAAAATGCAGCTGCAATCTTCATCTGTCCAAGAATTTGCTAAATATAAGGAATTTGGAGAACCGTGCAAGATGAAGCCAGAACAAGCTCTTTGGACACACCTAATGAAAGCTGCATGGAGTCTTGTACACACAAACTGGATCAGGGAACATAGCCTTTTGTTTGAGACACTTTTGTATCCGTATCCTACAATGTGACTTACTATTGGTACGAGAATATTTCTTATTACTGAATCTTCATGTTTCTTACTCTTTTGTATATGATAAGGACCTCCCTGTGACCTCACTGTGGATATGTGTGCACTGCTTGTTTTGTCTTTTGGGGAAATAAACTGGATCATGGGCATCCCCTTTCTCACAGCAACTTATACCACTCTCACTAACTGGACATACTGAGCCGGATATTTCTGAATGTAACATGACATCACTAAATGCACAGGTCTGTTTAATTTGCCTGCTCACAGCTCTGTAAATGACATTCAGTTAATCATCATCATCATCATCATCAGTTAACTGTCTTCCTCTATGTGGATGTTCTGCTGGAGATCTCAGATTTGGACTGGGCTTCCAAATAAAGAGGTTTTGTTGTCATGTGAGCATTGGGGTTGACCCACTATTGTCAGTAACATATTTTTTACTCTGTTTTTTAGAAAACTCTTCATTTTATTTGTAAGTTGTAAGACATTTTCTCTTCTGAAAGTCCTCTGATGTGAATTGCTCCCTTTCTTTGAATTGTTCTTTATTTAATGAATAAAACCAGAGAGCAGACATCTATCCAAATATGAATGTGTGCATCATTTTCACACACACACAAAAACATATCTCAGCTAACAGTTTTAGGTTGGAAGAACATTTCCATTAAATAAAACATTAAAAATGTTATTTTGAATGTTCTAAGAATGTTCAAAATGTCCTGTTTTTAGACATTGCATTAACGTAATGGCTTGATTATAAGAACGTTATCCAAACATTATTTAATCTTGTATGGTTTTTAAAAAGTTTCACTAACAACTTACTGCAAGAACGTTTTTGGACTGGAACGTCTCTGTGCACATGTCCTTAATGAACAAGCACTATATCGAGCACTGCCCTTGTTTGTATTCCCTGCACACACGTCTTTTACATCCTTCTTCAAAACCACCACACTAACAGATGTATGTCAATGGAAGCCCATAATTCTCCTCAGCAGCAAACGCTTCCTTTTGTCAACCGGATTTAGCACGTAGCCTCCTGCGGACAAATGACCCCACACCCGCGCTCTTCTCCCTCACAGGGGATTTCAATCCCAATCCGGCATACTGTGACTGGCTGCAAAAAAACATCCGTGATGATCTTTGTATCTTTGCAATTAGAAACAGCCAGCATCTGAGCCCAGCCAAGCTGCCTCACATAGCCCTGTTGTGTGCGTGTGTGTGTGTGTGGTCATGGTATTTACTATGTTATGGGGACCAAATGTCCCCACAAGTATAGTAATACCAGTGCATTTTGACCTTGTGGGGTCCCCATAAGAAAACAACCTTATAAATCATACAGAATTATGTTATTTTACATGAACAGCAGAAAGTTTTCTGTGAGGGTTAGGTTTAGGGGTAGGGTGTAGGGGGATAGAACCAGTTTGTACAGTATAAAAACTATTACATTTATGGAATGTCCTCATAAAATATGAAACCCTGTGTGTGTGTGTGTGTGTGTATGAAAGGGGGTTTTGGTGCAGTCCCCACAGTAATGATAGAGCTATTCAGAAGTGAATGTTTCTCTCTCTATCGCTGCACCGTGGCTTCTTATATAAAGCATTATGTAACACCATAACCTTCTGATATCATCCTCACACAGGAAAACACTGTGTGTGTGCAGAGTTATTAACCACCACGGTTTAAAGAATTAATTCTGCATTAGCCATGTGTGTTGTAATAGGGTCGGCCATATCTGGCATTACCCTTTAAAATGAGTTTTATCTGTGTGTGCAGGGAAGCAAAACAATTACACAGTGATGTATGCATAAGCTGAGCTGAGTATGAGCGTGTACGTGTGACTAATGGTGCCATGCCCCAGTTTTCAAAGACCTGGTTCTGTGATTGAGAAGGGGAACGTTATCAGTGTGAGAGAATGAGAGGTAAACAAACAAGGTTTATTTACACTATAGTAAACTGATGGTTAATACCGCGTTACAATGTACATTACATTTCTATTTATGCATTTGGTAGATGCTTTTATCCAAAGCAACTTAACATTGCATTTATGTTATATGTATGTCTCAGTATATGTGTTCATTGGAAATCGAACCCACAACTTTTACGCTGTTAACGCAGTGCTCTACCAATTGTGGTACAGGAACACAAGAGGTATCATAAGAATTAAGAATTAGAATTAAGAATTACCATATCCGAAACACTATGGTAATACCGTAGTGCTTTTTTTAAGTGAATAAGGAGACATTATTTCGTACACTTGCACACTGTAAACATCAGCAGCAGTATGTATTAATGCTTGACTGACACAGCAGGTGTAGAATAAGTTGAGCTGTAGATTGGGATGTCGTGTTGGCTCATGCAGACAGTTAGCATGTGGTTGACGGAAGGGGGTGGATTAACCTGCTGGGCCCTGAGCTCATATTCTCATTAGCCTCTCCTGACACCTGGAGCTGGATGGGAACACTAGGGTTCTAACTGTGGCTTGACTCCCGCGGGGGATCAGAGGGCCCATTTAATAAGCTCAGAATCTGTTCCAAAACCAGCGCACGACGCAGAATCATTAGTGTGGCAATTCGCTAACCATGTTCTGTAAGAGGTAGAAGAAAAGACTCAATACCGTGGATAATACGGGGTGTAAAAATATCCTAGTTCATTTTAAATTTTCATTGTAGGTTGAAAGGTAGCATTTTATCTGTCAATGTCTGTACAAGCACGTAACGTACAGGTTTGGCTACAAAAGAAATACCTGGGTCTTATTTTTAAGCATTTACTTACATAACAGCATCTTTATCATCAGTCATTTGCATTAATATTTGTCACACTAATTTGTGATTTTATGTGTTTTCAGACATGGACCCAGAACCAGCTTCAGTGGAAATTGGGGCTCGATTGGGTGTGGACTTCTGGACGCTGCAGGGTGAGAAAGGGGGTGTAAGAACCAAATGAGTCTTTCTCTAAGCCTAAGAGGGTGTGTGTTGTTAACTGTGTGTGTGTGTGTGTGTGTGTGTGTGTGAGAGAGAAAAAGAGAAACTGTTATGGTGTCAGTGTAACCAGTGGGATCTATTTACAAGGGGCTTTGCTTGGGTGGAATTATTGAATTTGATTACAGAAAAGATACAGAGAGAAGATGCACAAGAGTGCATTTATACAAACAAGTGAAAGAGAGAGAGAGAGAGAAAGAAAGAGTGCTCTATTTCATCAGTGAGTGGAGGATGGCCTTAAGTAACCCCCAAATGTCAAATGTCTGAACGAAGTGAAAAAGCTGTGTTTGTGTGCTACATTTATGGGCTGCTGTATGAGCACAAGTTAATATCCTAACAGCTAAATAATTCAGAAACAGACAATATAAACACTGAACACTAACAAAGGATGGCATTCCTCCGACATTTTCCCCCAGATTTAAAGACAAAGTGTGTAATTTTAGCGCCACAGTCGTTACTAAGCGAAATTGAAAGAATAATGATTGTTTTCAAACAGGTTTGTCAAACGCTGCACTGTTACCATTGTTAGACAAACAGATAGCCCCGCCCCCAAACGCACGCCATTGGCTGAGCCAATGTTGCTGTTACAGGCTGCTGAAACAAACTGAGCAATGTTTTGACAGCACCAGCATTGAGTTAACAGCTCAAAGTTTGTGGGTTCGATTCCCAGGCAACACATACTGATAAAATGCAGAGCTTGAATGTACTGTAAGTTGCTTAATTAAGCGTCTGCTAAATGCATAATTGTAAATGTAAGAAAAGATAAAAGCGGCTTGCTTATAGTTCTCTGCATGTTAAGCTTGGAAATGAGAACGCTTTTTAACATTATAAAAATCACACACTTCAGCTTGAAAACTCCCCCAGTGGTCTCTTTTGCTCCCTACTGTTTTTTCCCTTTCAGAAACACTTGCTCCTACATCTCCAGGGGTAACTGGAGGCAGTTGCTTAAGACTTCACAAGTCCTTGCCTGCTATCCAAGACTCAACTTTTGTCTTGTACTTGACGTTGTGAAATGCACTCCCTGCTTTTCCTGTTTAACTGCTTTTTGTTGACAGATAACCAGATACAGAGAAAACACAGACCTCTAATATCTCTTGTGTCCCCTGCTTCCTCTTTTTCTCCTTGTTTCCGTTTAATATCCTCTCCAAAAGGAGGAAACCCAAGGGAAATTCCACAAGGAGTGAACGAGAAGAAATTAAAAGGAAGAATTGTTGGTTTGCCTCCATGTCTAAATAATTGAACATTGCGGGATTTAATTTGTGTTTGTATTTTTGTGCATATCAAAAGTGTATCATGGGGGTCCGGCCATTCACAATTTGCACCCTTCATTTCACACGCTTGCCCTATTACACAAATCTCCATGGCAACCTCAGTAGGTCATCCAATGAGAGGTGGGGGTGGGGTCGGGGGGTGGGGCATATGAGACCGACGAAGAGTTTTAAGAACACTGATTGGAGTGAGAATGGTGCAATGTGAGTTTGTGCAAATTCACACACACTCTCTCTTGTGAGACTCAAATCTCATTTTTCACACTTGCAGTATTTCATTTGCTACAGCCTCGTGAGAGTAACACACCCTTTCATTTCTTTTTCTGTGTTTATATATTGCTTACATTTGACAAAAACTCTTTCCCTAAAGGATGATGTCATTTCCTTTTCTTTTAGCTGTTGTTTCATTCCAAGCTTGTTTCATTATTGCTGTTCCATCAACATCAATAATAAATCTGCATCACCAACTTTACATGTATAATTCATTTCAGCTGAGTGGTGGAAACAAGGTCTTCCATCTCTGAAACAGGATGAATAAAGTAACATTGTTCAGAGAGTGTGCATGTGAAAACTGTCGTAAAGAAACAGTTCACCTAAAAACTTCTGCCATCATTTATGCACTCTTGTCATTGTGAATCACACTTCATTTTATTTATGGAACACAAGATATTTTTTGATGATTGTTCACGTTGCTCTTTCCTGTCAAGCTTAAAAAGTAGTCCATACATAGTTTCAAATATTCAGAAACCATGTGACATATCAAGTTTAAATACATGCATAAAACAAAAGCAATGTAAGTTTTTTGTTCATTCTTTATTCTGCTCTTTAACTCTGCAGTCCGTAACTTTTTTATTAATAAATAAACAGAAATCACTTCCTGAGCAAGTACATAACAGATCAGTGTTCAAAACAGCCCCCTTACCTTGATTCGCAACGGTACGTTTATAATAATGATTTATAATTTGAGCTGTCAGGTCCAGTTTTCCGGTCAGTTTGGCTTCATTTGACTACAACATGTAAATAAATGTAAAGCAACCTGCAATGTTATGGTATCGAGATGGCAATAGAGAGGTACAGATCCCAGCTTTAAACAAAGCTAACATATGGCTTTAGAGCACTTGAAATATATCTCGCAGGTCATTTGGGCTGCTTTTTGATACTTTCATTGTGTCTTTCATTGTAGTCTTAGTCTTTGATATACCATTGTGTTCATTGTATGCATTGAATTTATTCCTGTGTGTTCAAAAGAAAGTGAAACAGGTCTGACACAGCATGGGTGTGATGACAGAATGTTTATTTTTGGGTGAACTCTTCCTTTAAAACTGCAGCCGGGTTTGTTGTCCTGTGTCTTGTAAATAATGTGTCATATTTATGGTGCCACTAATACACCACAGTCACTCAGCCACAATCTGAATTCATTGTGCTGAGGGGAAAAGCCCCCAGAGGGAAGTTACATTTGATCAATAAACCATTACTTACACTGATCTGCTTTGTCAACTTAACATTGTTGTATCTCTCGGTCTGGAGAGAGACTGAGAGAGGGCAGGAAGTAATGAAGATAAAGGGCAAACAATACATTTCTAACCCGATTGTGCTGAACCATCATTTTACAGGCACGGTGGTTGACATTATGTTGCTTTGACAACAGAACCCTCAGCAGAACCCCTTTCATGGTTCAATGAATAGAAATGAAGCATAGAACAGTTATTTGCTCGTGATTGGTCAGAACTGTGTTTCGCATCACTGTCTCTGACACGAAGCCGTAAGGTCACGTGATCTCAAGAAGCAAAACTTACAAGTCATAAATCTGTATAACTGTGTTCACACAGCTGCTAAATGTGGCCCATTTACATGTGAACTTGTGACTAATGTGAACACCAAATATTACGTTTTATACTCAAATTATGGTGAATTCTCAAATCTGGGTCACTTTCTTATGGGAATATGAATTGGACATGTATGTGATTTTATGTTATTATTATGATTTGCACTATATGACGTATCACACAAAATAGATTTTTTATATTATATATAGATTTTATATATATATTGCTGTGCATTGTGACACTTGCTTTAAACAATAACAATAAAAGGTGAAATTTACAGTTAAACATAGATTTGTGCATACATTTATGAATGGAAGTTCTAATTTTTATATATATTTTAAAAGTTGTTGATTTTGTGATGAGCATGCCCAAGAAGGGAGTTTTGCATGTACAGGTCATTGTATTAGCATTGCAATTTGTCTTGCTTTATGAATGTAGCCTGTGAGTGTATAGATGAAGGAATAGCTCAGCCCTGATCATCCGCTGGTGTTATAATCACTGACTCCACAAAAGCGACATCAATCAAAAGTAGCCCCATACAGGACAGGACAGGAAAAGGCTTATCTGACACTGCAGCTGGACACACCAGCTGGGGCCCCCACTATACCCCCATGTGTGGACCACCGTGAACACAAAAAGGGGTGGAGCTAAATTACACCCCAACACAAGTACACTATCTGCACCCCTCCTCCACAGAGTAAACCCATCAAAAACGGCTGCCGCAGACACAAAGGCTGAGGTCAAGTTTACTTGCAGATGAACCGCCTGAAGTCAGTTCAGACCAGACCATCGCAGTGAGCACCCAGCTAACAGGGAACGTCTTAGAACAGGGAACCTCTTAGAACGACCTTAGTACTCAAACCGAGCATGTTATCAATCAGGTAGGTATAATAAACATGTAGTTTAAATTAACTCAGCAAGCTTCTCTTCAGGCCTACAAGTTGACCTGGAAGAAATGTTTTACACAAGCAATGCAACAAAAAAATGCACATTACAGCGCATTAAGTAAGAGAATAATGCATAATGAGTTTGCATAATACTTAAGTAGAGCCTGTTAGGGCCTAAATGTGTCATTCTGCTGTTTCCTAATGTATGTCAAAGCCTGGGATACACCAAGCCGATGGTGAACCGTCGGTTGGTAAGTGTCGGTCAGTCTAGTTTCTCCTGGTGTAGGTAGTCGGTCCCCATCGACGGATTTCCGGCTGATTGAGGATGTTGAAGCAGCTTTGGTGCTCGTTGGTCAGTCGGTCAGAGAGATCCCTCTGACAGATTTGGCTTATATTTTTAAATATGAACTATATATGATACTATACTCGTATTTCTGTGTATGTCCTACATTATATATACATTTATAATCCTTATTTAACTAATATTTCGTTCTTTACGTATATGCAGAAGCTTTAATGAATTGAAATAATTACACTGAAGCTTATGGGGAGAGAGGGTTGGGACTCTAAACGCATTGGGATTAGTCCTAAAGAAAATAACATCACTGCATAATTGTGTTTCAGTCTGATTCAGTGCGTTATCAGTCATCCTTAACATGACAACATGGGGTCTGATCGCTGCTTCCCTCGCTGACGTATGAGGATGCGCTCCATGCGTTCATTTATTATGCTTTATGCATAATTATGCATGCTTTTATAATGCATCCTTTACGCAGGATGCATTATAAAGAAGGTTTAACCAAACCAAAGAGAAGAAAATGATTAGAAATTAGAGGACGTGTTATGAGGAAGATGATGGATTAAACAAAGGACCCCGGGGAGTTAAAATAGGGGAGGTTCACGTTTTATTGGGAATACCGTAACCCAAAAAACCTCTCTGGGAAGGTGCAAATTTTGCAAAAGGTGCTAAAAATTGACAAATTGGTTGAGTTTGAACCTTCTTATTGGAGTATTTTATGCATAGCAACCCAGCAAAGGAAGAAAACCAAATATAGGACATTAATCATAAAAAGGATGAGGTCATACACCCTAATCCCAGCAAGACCATACACGCAAAAATGAGAACAAACCTGCAGGGTTCAACAGCACAACCAGGCATGCGCATTGTGGGGATGTTTAAAATGCATGCGTAAATATCCAATCTGCTTTTTATGGGATGCCTGTTTATCTCCTGCTTTTCCAAAAAGCAGTTTATAGTAATCAATCTAAATCTTTTAAACAACCTGACAAATCTACTCTCCACCCTGTTATTGCTAAAGCCTTCATTTGACTTCTGTCCAGTGTAACTTGTTTGCCTGAGAAGAGTGAGGCAAGATGACTGCACACAGAAAAGCAACAAGCCACAGCAGGGCAGTTTAACATCAGAAATATCGTGCACACTTGTCATTATAAATATACATCTGCTTTATTTTGCTGTGTGCAAAAATAAAGGCGCATGCGGTAAAGTACAACGACTTGCATGTTTAGCGCATATGAATGCATCAGATGGTTGTCGCCCCCTGCTGGTCGTAGTGCAACTACATTTAGTATTTGTTGGGGTTTGCCAACAAAATAACACAATCTTATAGAATTTGAGGACATGCTATAATAAAGGTTTAACTACAAGTTAAATCAGAAGAAACATCTTTTAATCAGAAGTAGATTTCTTTGGTGTAATGATTTTCTGATGATGTCTGATTTTTAGCCAGAAAGTAATCATAGCCTGAAAATGGGCTACAAAAATCATTGAATAAAGTCTATAATTAAATTTATACGTACGCTTAATAAAATATGATCGAAAATGATAAAACATACTCAAAAACCTACTTTCTGCATGCTAGGATTCAACATATGAAATTGTGGCATTAAACCTTTGGAATCTGTGTAATATCCGAACTGCAAGCAGCTTTAGTGTTATAATGAATAACTGCAGTGTTAGAATAGCTTTCAGTCACAAATTCGTGAATCCATGAATGCAACAGCAAGTGTCTGCATGTATTTTAGCACCTTTGGTTAATTATCATATCGAATATAAAGGCATATCAGTATAACAGAACTGAAGGCACTACAACACACCCACATCCATCTATACATAAACTCTACAGCATGCAGCCAGTCTGTCCTCATCTTTGGCAGAACAGCTGACAACTGTTTATGGATATAATGTGTGTGTCCCTGAGGCCCTGTACACAAGGTAACAAACAGACCACACACAACGTGGCACATTGGCACTGAATATCATATAACACATTGCTATCATCACACACACACCACACACCGCTGGTTGGTCCCCACAATGTAGGTGTGTGTGATTTTTACCATCCCTGTGGGGATATTTAGTCCACACAATGGAAGAAAATACAGAAAGAACACACACACACACACACACACACACGACACACACGACACACAGACACAAACATACATACATACACTAGAATTTGTAATTATGGGATATGTGCTCCATTCCATCATTTGGGCTGCCAAGTTAAAGTTACATAAAAAAAGCACTAAGGCAGCTGAGAAGAAGCATCAACACTGTGCATTAACATATGATCAGAAAAATAGATTGTAAAAACGAATAAGACCAGATAATGAATAACAAATAAGATCAGTCCAGCATAAGGTGGTCAATACTGAAACCAGCAAACAAAAGTCTGTGAGTGTGGAGCAAGTCCAGCAGTTTTTAATCCGCATACTGCACACGTTCCTCCTCTGCTGGCAGACAACATCTAAATCATGAACTGAGTGTATCCTTCCGCCCCTGTTACGATGACATCCATCCAGATTCTCATGGCCTCTGGTGAGGGTGCCACCATGTAGTACACACGATCATGAGTCTTGACACTGAATGTTAGGGAGGGGTTTGGACTCTGGGGAGTGAGATGTGGGACAGATTACAGGTTGGCCTCTAGGTGGAAGCACTGGAACACATTCTAAAACAACTTTTCATCTTTATTAAAGCTGCTAACTGTTTAATGGGTTAAAAATGAACCAAAAATCCATTATCGAGCACGACAGATCAGTGTGCCTAATGGTCTCCTTACAGCGATCCACAACAGTAAGTTTATAATAATGATTTATATTTTGAGCTGTCAGGTCCAATTATCCGGGAAATGTCAGTTTGGCTTCATTTGACTTCAGTTAATGTAATAAAAAACACAAGTAACTTGCAATTTTATGTTTTAAGCTGGTGGGAGTCGAGAGGCAAAAGTTATGGATTGCAGCTTTAGAAACAACATGAGACAGAAATAGATTTCAAGTTGAATCCATAATAATCAGGTAAACTGCTGTAAATGTGTTGTAAATGCCGTTGGCTTATTTATAAACACTGAAAATTATAGCCAAAGAGCAAAACCTCATCAGTACCTTGTGAGCACTCTTTAAGTGGTCATAATACACCTCCTCTATGGCCTGGAAATAAATCACTCCTTTTAGTTTAGCCTCATGTTTATCTGAAAAAAAAACACAAATATAAAGTCAGTGTCATTTGTTTTGCCCTATTTTATAGTCCAGGTATATCACTTAAGAAGTTCCTCTGACCTGCATAGTAGGACAAGGTTCTGCGGTTGCGGTCAAAGACAAACCAGCGCTTCTTCCAGGTTTTGATTTTGCCTCCCATCTTTATGAGGAAGCCCCTGCAGGTCTTCTCCGTAATGGAGACGTGGAAACAGGTCTCTGTGTTGTGGCCTGCAGAATCAATGTGACTGCGAAGGTCAAAGTCGTCCTTCCTTACAGGCAGGTAGCGTGTCAGGGGACGAGCCTGTGACAGGGTCAAAGGTCACATTTGGTCAGTATGTAAGACATTACAGAGAAACATCTGTGCATTACAAAAACATCCCATACTAGATTTGTACACGATCTTATCACCTGTGCTCGCTGTTTCTCGCGAAGTTTCACCTCTCTCTCGATGAGTTTCTGCCTCCTGCTGGTCTCCTCCTGCAGTCTCTTTTCAAGCTCCTCTCGTCTCCTCCTCTCCTCCTCGAGAGCTCGACTCTTGCTCTCCATCTCTCTCTCCTGTCACACAAACAAAACAGACACGTCTGTACAGACATGCACTATAAAAGAAGTTTTTTTAAGTTTTTTTAAGCAGCACAATTAGTGTTCTGTGTTCCAGCACAAACTCCCATGAAAACATCAAACACAGGAAGAACGACTCGTTTCCCACAGCATTCCCATATTTCAGGCTGAATTTGTTTCCAATCATGGTTGAGTGAGAAACTTCCAACACAGTAAACAAGCAGTTTAAGATCCGCAAAGCTTGTTACCAAATGTGGATCGTGTATCATTCGTTCTTATGGTTTGCAGACGTATCAAAAATTAAACATTTTATAAGGGGCCAATTTTTCTCCCTGGAATTGATTTAAGGCCTTTTTTTTATTTTATAAGGGCATATTTTTTAAATGTGTTGGCTATTAAAATAAGCACAATTCTTCTGACTAATAATTACAAATATATTGACTTCAAATCACAGACAAATGCAACAACATATATCTGTATTCAATGTCTTGGAGGTATATGACAGTTAAACTATAGTTATGTTATTAAAACTGACATCAGCTGTGTCATCATTGTAGGGCTGTTTATTACCCTGTGTTCCAGCAGTCTGTTTCTCTCTGCCTGAGCCTCACGGAGAAGACGCTCCATTTCATCCATCTTCGAAACGCTGGTACCGGCACTAACAAAATAAAAAAAAAAGGGTTACACCTTTATGACCTCCCACAATCCAACCCTACACTGACAAAATGTCTGCCAGCTGGACACTGAAACACAAATACACATAGTTTTACCCTTACCCTAAGACAGGCATACGGGGTATGATAGGGAGATATGTATACAAGCCGCAGTTGAAGAAATATTGTTTCCTTCCACAGAAGGAAACAATAAAGATGGCCGGTGCTGGAATGCATTAACAGTACAGGCAGAAAGAGCCTGAGAGCACAGCCCACCGTATTGTTACTGATGCTTTTTATTTAGACTTCAAACAGAACACATGGAATAGATCTGACCAGCCCCTCCTTTCTGTACGACTTCAGTTTTACCCCCAAAACCTGCCTGTAAAGAATACATAAGAATCATATCCTCTGTGTCAAACCCCACAGTGCCCCTTTAGGCATTATAGACATTTTTTAAAACCGCAGGCTAAACAACACAATAGATGCTCCACAATATTCCAGTAACTGATGCTTTTTTTTGTAAGATTTTTAACGAAAACTTTATTTACTGAAGAAAACAGAACTGCAGCAAAAGAACAGTGAAAAGTTTGACGCAACATTTGTGCAGAACCAAACCCTTCGTTGTCATGACAACCAGCATGCATCTTGTCATCTGTTGACTGGCACATTTAACATGATAGTTTTTGCAGTGTAAATGTAAAGACAGACGATTAAGCATATGTAAATAAAGACCGATCGCAATTCAGTATGCAAACAAACGCAAGTCAGACCACCAATCACAATTCCATGTGCAAGTGATGGAAGAAGAAAGAGGACCAATCAGAATTCAGTTTTCAAACATTACAATGACATCATCATTGGTGGTTAGAAGCACTAGCTTACGAGCACTGTCATTTATCTGTCAACTGTGAACATATATTTTGTGAATAATATATAATAATAATAATAATATTATGAATTCCTCATAGATCGAGGCTGAAAGAGATTTAGTGATTCTTTTACTAAAAAAGGCAATTTCTGTTCAGGTAAAAGCTTTGAGAGGCTTCTTGTTGGTTTAAATCACATTTAAAGATTATGCAATGCAAACACGATCCATTCAGGTACAAATCTAACAAAGTAAAGAAATGTATTTTCAGCAAAAATCAACAGGAAAGAACTCAATACGCATGGCTCACTATGGCTACAGCAAATGTAATGTAACAAAACAATTACATAAAAGTCAGTTGTCATGTTTTCCCTTCTATGCATTTATTATCCATACATTTATTAATTTAGCAGACACTTTTACACAAAGCGACTTACAGTGCATTCAAGGTATACAATTTATCACTACATATGTTCCCTGGGATCGAACCCACAACCTTTGCGCTGCATATGCAATACTCTACCATTTAAGCTACAGGAAGACAGCCAATCTTCATTCTCTTGCTATCTCCATTCCTTCATATCCATCTACCCAACCTGCACTACACACTTTCCCCCACAAAGCTGGAGTTAACATCTGGTCACCTTCATCTCTTCCAGGCACTGTTCATTCCTTTCTCTCTGTCCTTCATCAATCAAAGGTCACAGATGATCACAGATCTTTCATCTTTATCGTGTCTTACCGGTGATGCTGAAGCTGAACAGAGGTCATTCTCATTCTAGAATATGCAGAACCCAAAAAACCACAAGACACCGGTGGAACATATCACACAAAGACCCAAGTGCAGCCTGAACCCGCGCTCCGCAGTTGATTACATTCAAACTGGGGAGAAAAAAACCTCAGAATCTGTTTCCTCTAAATGTTCCAGCTGTAATCCGAGTGGACCCGTTGCTGGTGCAGAGAAGGGGGTGCAAACCATCCTTCGCGGGCCCCTTCAGAACTCACGTTATTCAGGCGAACTGCTCAGATTACACAATCACCACTCCAGTGCCTCCAGCGCAGACACACACGGAGCATAAACACATGTCTATAGCCCTGAGAAATGATCTCTTGTGGTCTTGCCTGTCACAATCTCTTCACTAATGTCTTTAACTAATGACTAATCTCAAGTAGACCTACATGAGACGGTCTAAGCCCAGCACTCAAATATGGTTCCTGCATTTTAGTTCATCAGTTTTCCCCCTCTGTTCTTCTCTTTTTGTTGTCCTGTACCTCAATATTTTAGTCTTTGTACCTCTGATGGAATTTTTGAACTAGAAAACATTCGCTTTAGATAAGCGAAGACACGTGTGTGTCACCATAAACTGAAATGATCCATCTGTATGCTGTACATCTAGAAACATACACTCACACATTTACATACCTACTTAAACGAGAACACGGAATGTGGAGAACTACATACAGTATTTTAAAGGCTTAGGGAAGCCTTGTATACTTGGTATGGTTCTGGATTTGGACATGAGTGGATGTATTTCTTAGCAAACATTTACATAATATTAATTATTGCATTTGAAAACAAAAAGATGAAGTGAAACAAAGAAGGAGTCACATTTCTAAAATTGTTACTAAAAACCATTTCATTTTATCAGTTTGCTTGTTCTTTGGAAATAAAATCTATGGTGTAAACCTAAACCCCAGGTGACATGGAATAATGGGAGAAACGGTCTCACCTGGAGACATTGTCGGGTGAGCAGGCGGAGATGCTGGTGTCCATACTGTCAGAGCTGTCCACGCTTACCGTGTCGAAGGCACGGCTGTTGTCTTGGTAACCGAAGGAGTCCAGGTAAACGTTGGTCTGCGAGGATGCACGACCGCTTAGGTTAGTTGACCTTGTTCTGTTGTCCTCTCCAATGTGCTGCTGACTGTGTCCTGTCACACCAACAAATGAAAAAAGAAACTGAGAATTCACCTTTTAATATCAAGTATCCCTCATCCCTTGAGCTGTCCAAAGTCTTCCTTCTTGTTTCAGGGCTACCGTAGCTGTACCTGAGAGTGCAGGATCACCCCCAGGGGTTGGTTCTCCATTCTTGCTGCCCAGCTCAGTGGCTTCTGGGCGGTCAGTGCCCAGGGCACCTTGGGGCCCCTTACCCTGATCACCAATACCAGCCACCGTGCAACGAAATCCTGACAGTGTGCAAGAGAATACTTGAGTCCGACTTAGAGATAACTTGGACCCCAAAGCCTAAAGCACCACACTTTGAGCTCTAAGTCCAGAATAAAAAGATGGATGAGTATGTCTGAGCTTGCTGTCTCTCGAGATGTTTTCCTCCTGGAGATGTGGAGGGTGAGTTAAAGTAAGTTGTTAAAAAGCAAAACAGTGGTGCCAGAATTAGCCCAGCGGATGTAGGACTCCACTATAACCTTGATAACATCAACCACAGCAAGTAAAAGCCGAGACACGCCTCTCTGATGACCCTACCCATGGGACCTCCAGATCAACCATCTGACAACACAGAAGACCACAGCCAAGTTTCCTTCTGTATGAGTGACGTTATAAAGTTTACATGTAAATGAAGCTTTGTTGTATTACCACAAGAACAAAGCTGGGAAATGAATAAAAAGTCTATTCAAGTTCACTCTGGTTCAGATGAACGTTTATGTTTGTCAGAAACAGAATGAAAGAACTTCCTGTCTTCCCTGCATTCTTTCACTATCTTCACCAAACAAGTAAATAAATGCCAAAGGTTTCCACCCAGTTGGAATAAACATCTCCTATTGGACAATAGCAACAAGTCCTTATAAGGAAGATGATTCATTTTAATTGGTCTTGCTTATCTGGTTCAGAAGTGCCTCGGGTCTCTCAGGTTACAACACTAACATGAACACAAAGTTGCTGAAACCCTGAATGACCAATGTTGCACGCTGGGTAGAAACGAAAAAAATCAAACTCTGTGTATTCTCCTTCTGTTCTGAAGATGAACTCTGAAGGTATTTTTTAGAAGCCACACCTTATACCCCTAAAATACCTATATCAGCCCTCTTGACCAAAAATTAGGTAAAGGTAAAATCAAACATTACAGTCTACAATTAAAAACAGAAAGAACACTACAAAATACAAACATACCTAATCATGCAGAACTGAATTACTAGCAAGTCATCATTATAAAAGCCTTGGCGATTGAATTCATAAAGTTAATAAAGTCAGGGAGAGCCAGGTTTTCCCTTTTCCATGAGACCAGACTCAATAAAATCAATGAAAGGTGAGGTGACATCAGTTAAGGTTCTTAGCCAATGACAGAGGAAATAAATGTCCCTCGGACATGAACATTTTTTACCAGTGAGGAACCCCAGACATTATGTAACAGAATGTAACCGCAGGCAGAAAGATCTCACACAGTTCATACCTATCTTAGACCTGCCTGCAGGAGGGAGAAAGCAAGATTAGGAACCGTTCCACTAAAACAGTAAAGATCAAAAGCACTATTTTTGCTGCCTATGATTTTAATCCCACATAATAACACTGTATTTTAAACAGAGTGTGTGTCTGAGGTGGAGAGCCTTACCTTTGTGCAGGCGGTGTGTTTCCATGTGTGTCTCTTTAGGGGAGGTGGCCAGTGCTCGGTTCAACACGCTTCCACAGCTGGAGCTCTGAGCTAAAGGTGGATGAGACTGAACACAGAAAGAAATTTTACTGCACACTATTACTAGGATTGAGCAGCAATAGCCAGTAATAAAAACAATATTACTGAGTATTTTGTAAAAGATAATGCATGTAAAACTAATGCTTCTGAAAACATTTTTGCAAACGACTTTTGAACTGATTCATTAAAGCTGCATTATACACAACTTTTTGGGTTAAAAATGAACAAATTATTGTAATTGAGCAAGTAACTGACAGAAGAGTGTTCAACACGATGTCCTTACCTTACCCTGATTCACAGCGGTAAGTTTATAATAATGATTGATAATTTGAGTTGTCAGGTCTGATTTCCTTTGGTAGAGTGTTGCATCAGCAACGCAAAGGTTGTGTGTTCGATCCCAGGGGACACACATACTGATAAAAATGTATAACTTGAACGTACTGTAAGTTGCCTTGGATAAAACGTATGTGACAATAAACTTGATTTGATTTGATTTAAAAGTGTCTGCCAAATATTTAAAGTAACCTGCAAGTTTTAAACAGAGATGGCGATAGAGGAGTGAAAGATACAGACTGCAGCTTTAAAATGGATAGATTAAAGGGGAACTGATTCACAGTTATTAAACTGAACTTCTGAACTATATCTGCTTCATATTATACTCTATCGTGTAGGTTCATGTATTCTTACTCTGGAAGACGTGTTGCGACCAAGCGTGGCAGACGTGAACTGTGGAGTTACAGTGGGCTGCGTCTTCTTCCTGGGAAGAGTGTCACTCAAATGAGCTCCGCCATCTTTGCCATACCGCTTTCTTTCCTCTAGGGTGCGGAAATGCTGAGGAACAGAATGTTAAAGGTGAGCATCCTATTAACATCCACACTCACATACACGTGTGTGAGGCCTACACGCAAGGTTTACATGCGTGTGATGATGCAGTTTTTTGGCAGGTAGAGGAAGAGGAGGAGAAGGGTTGAGGAAGGTCACTATGTCCTCAGGCCAATGCACAGAGGGAGGTTTGAGATTGGAACGAGAGCATGCAGTAGAAGAGGAAGGTGGGCAAAAGATGAAAGTGAGAGAGAGAGAGGAGGTGTGTGGAAAAAACAGCCAGTCAGGAAATAAGACTGGTAGAAGAAGGTTGACTGACAGGCTAGTTGGTTTTAAGAAGTCACATCATGATTTATGATCTAATTGTCCTTCAGTTTTTTAAATAAGAGTTTGATGTAACATGTAATCGTTTTCTCACCTGTATTAATAAGGACTAATAAGGATCTGTTCTATGAACTGCCTAAATACATTAGATTTAAATAATACACAAGTTACATGTCCCACCAGAGAAAGCAATACACTGGATCACTGTTACACAACAATTAGGGATGCATGCCACTCTGTCCCATGTTCAGCTTTGGGGCTCTTTGATCTTTGTTTAGTTTGTCTCAAACCGACCTACAGGAAGAAACTGAAATCAGCGAAACCTGTAATAAGGACTGTTAAAACATGGACAATTGAAGCAGACCAGGATTTACAAGCCTGCTTCGAGTGCACTGACTGGAGTGTTTCTGAACCACCAATCTGGATGAGCTCACAGATACTGTAACCCCACATGTCAGTTTCTGTGAGGATATGTGCATCTCTACCAGGACAGCTGTATCATTCAATAATGATAAACCATGGTTTACAGTGAAACTCACACCAAAGAGGATGCTTAAAGGAGTGGGGACAAAATCTTGTACAACCAGACTAAAAACAGACTAACAAAGGAGATCAGAATGGCTAAAATAAGCTATTCTGAAAAGTTAGTCAACGACCCAACATCAGTCTGGATAGGCCTGAGGAACATCACAAAGTACAAAACACGACTCCCACGATCTGTGGGGAATCAACAGGTTACTAGGTTTGAAAAACCCAGCCACACACCCCACACCCACTTTGACCTGCACTTCACACCAACACCTCCTGCAACCACCTTTTTGCACCTTTTTACCACCTTTTTGCACTTCACACCAACACCAACACCTCCTGCAACCACCCTCTTGCACTTCACACCAACACCAACACCTCCTGCAGCCTCCTCTGCTGCTGCCCGGATGGTGCTGCTTCAAACACTCCACTATTATACCAGTTCCCAAAAAAAAACTAAATTACTGGTCTCAATGACTACAGACCTGTTGCTCGTACTTCCTTCGTCAACTAAAAAAGATCAACCTGCCACAGGAGCTGCTCAAACAGTTCTACTCGGCCATCATTGAGTCTGTCATGTGCTCATCCATAACTGTCTGGTATGGTTCAGCTGCCAAATCAGACATCAGGAGACTACAACGGATGGTCAGGATGGCTGAGAAGATCACTGGTTCCCCCCCTGCTAAACCTTCATGACCTATATTTCTCCAGAGTGTGAAAAAGAGCTAAAAAATCACTTTGGACCCCATACATACAGCGCACTCCCTCTTTGAACTGCTACCCTTTGGCCAGCACTACAGAGTACCAAGCACCAGAACCACCAGACACAAGAACAGTTTTTCCTTTAGTCTATGTTAAGTCTGAACAATTAAAACTGTCACACCTCCAGACTACCCAACACAACTGTTCATTGCCATATAACATCCAGAATTGTACATCTGTAAATAACAATCATAATCTATACACCTGTAATAATACTGTAAATAACATATCTGTGCAATAACATTCATAAAACTACTTCTATTGCTGCACTTTATTGCATTATGTAACTGTTCTTATTTTTTTCCTATTTTTAATTCTGCACTGGAAGCTCCTGTCACCAAGACAAATTTTATTGTGTGTGTACACATACTTGGCAAAAAAACTCTTTCTATTCTATTCTATTCTATTCTAACTGTAAATGCAGAATCTAAGATTCATTGTTGTTGATGTAAGTTTGAGTATTAAATAATTTTCGTGTATAGAACCTAAATCCGTGAAATCCATGATATGACCACTTTAACACAACAGATTAAAGTGAAATGGATAAAACGTATAAGCCGCATAAAAATCCTACAGTTACGGAAAAGAAAATACTTGCAGTATTTCCGATGGCTTGTGCAACTTAAAGCTTAAACTTTAACATTCATAAACCATCCTGATCGCGCACACACCTCACCCTCTCCTGGTGGGGCGGTGTTCTCCGGAGGACTGAGGTCAGTTCCTGTGGCAGGGGCATCAGGGGAGGGCTGGGCTTGGGTAGGGAGGGGGTCTGGGTATTTGGGGTCTACCCCCACTTGAGAGTACAGTTCATTGATCTCATTGACTGTAACATAGCCCTGTGAAACAAACCATTTGGAAAGTAGGGGGGGACACGAGGGGGTGAAGAGAAACAGACATACATTCAAGTAGGTTAAAAATGGTTATTAATAAGCAAATTAATACTTATCAGCTGAAACAATGAATATGAAAAATCAGTTAATGTTCACTGGATAATCTAAAAAAGAAAACTTACATTTAAAGGTGATGTGAATATTTTTTATTGTATATTATATATACATATTGTAATGTATACATTTATTGTGTATATATATTGTATATTGTATTGTATAGATGGCATACAATATTTTCTTCTATCCCAGATTTAAGTCTATCCATATAAATTTAAGCAAATGGCTCAGTGACACTTTCAAAACATTTTTGTTTTGGCAGCCATAATACCTGCCATACTATAAAATCATAGTTAAAACATTAAAACATTAAAACATAAAACATAAAAACATAAATTTTATGAACAAACATAAAATTATTTGTTACCACTAGTACTGCAGAAATTAGACACTTCACCTTTAAAGCACTGATGGAATAGTTATAGAGAAAATGATCAGTATGTTATTTTTAGCATGAACACCACCAGAATCTCAACAGCTCACTGGATTAGCCTGTTAGCAGATATTTTGGAAAGCAGGAAATTAAATACATTTTTTCGCGTGCACAGGTCCAGTGTGTTACCTCAACGTTTTCGATAGACAGAGAGGAAAGAAGGGAAGAAAACGGCACCAGGTCGACAGGAAGTGCACACAGGGATTTGTGGGCATGACAAAATTCACTATGAGGCAGAGACATGTCGGCCAATTGGACGCAGTCCTGGAAAGCAGGGAAACAAACCTCTTTCCACGATAAGGAAACGTCTGGGACAACACAAATAACCCTCTGACTAAAGGTTTCCTGGCTGCGAGGGTTGTGATGGGGCATGCGTGTTGTCAAAAAACAACCATTTAAAGTGAAGACATGGGTAGATCTTGGGTTATTTAGGTGCTCAGATCCCAACAAACAACACGTTTGACCAAGAGTGGACAATGCTGTAGTCCATGTTGAGACAGAGAAGATGGCCTTACAGACATTGAGAGGTCATGATTTTTAATTGGCAGCTCTCATTGGCTTACCTCCTTCATACTGATGGGACTGACAGGGAAACTCAGTGCCCCAGTGAGCCCTGAATACTTCTTCTGTAAGTTGACAAGATTCTCCTTTTCCTGAAAAAAAAAAATGTTTGTATTAGACCATTAATGATAAGGGAGAGCAAAAATTGTGTGAGTTAGGAAATTGTGAAAAATGATCCTGCAGACGGCATGTACAGCAAAATTAATATATTGGTATATGCCTTTATTCAAAGACACTTGGTGCTTTTGTGGTAACTATTTTTTATTACTCTGTGTCTTGGCTAGGACTCAAACCGCTTTGTTGCAAGCACCAGACTCTACAAATTAAGCAAGCTATCAGAACATACCAAATAAATAAATGAAAGAATGAATAAATAATGAATAAATAAATATAAATACATATACACTGAAAAACATTTAGATTCTATATATAGAGAATATCACATAGATATAGCATATAACAAGGTCATACCCGCTGTAGCATCATCTGAAGATTATTCTTTTCCTTCAGGAAGCTCCCTTTGTCCCTTTCTGCCTGCTGGGAAATCTGTGTGTACTGTTTCTTAAGGGCCAGGAGCCTCTCCTGATGGGATCACACATTGCAATGCTCACACATAAGCTCACATATTTTTCATTTAAAATGATTTGGAATGTTTGCAAAATTCTTTGCTACATTTCCCATCATTCCCTGGCAGCATTACAATGTCTATTCATGCTATAGGAAACCCACCTTCCGTGTGACAGCGCTGCGCTGGTATTCGGCGATCTCTCTGAGAATCTGCTGAGTCTGAGTCTCCTTCTCCTCATCCTGACGACTCTCTCGTTCCAGCTGCTGAAACTCCAGATCTTCAAAACGCTTGGTTTCCGCCTCCAGCGTCTCAGCATCCTGATACACAAAGAAATATGACGGTCTGCATTTGCGCTTCACCTATATTTTTAAAGTGAACAGTGCATCAATCACAGCCAAGGAAGTAGTCATCTCCCCACAGCTCAATCAACATACGCACTCCTCCAACAGCCATTCAAACCACATGTCCCGGCTCCTCCACCCTCCCTTGGGATGGGGACCGGGGGTTGAGGTCTCAGATCGCTGGAACCAGGCCAGTCATAGCCATAAACATGCCCTTAGCCACAACATGCCAGTTCACTTTCCCCCATGACCCCTAACCTTTAGATCAATCATGTCAACACTCACATAAAATGACTTTCCACAACCTAAAGAAACCCTGCAGGCCTTCCAGTTAAATAAGCGGGCAGCCCAGTCCCGGTCCAATATTAAGAAAGTGTTTTTAATTGTCAAGAAAATAATGTCACAATGCAAAAAAGTTTAAAGCATGTCATAATACAGCACATCATTTTTTTTTATTTTAGTGTGAATCAAGACCCAGACTTCATTTCTTTGTCAGATTTATCTGTCAGTAACGAAACAGACAGAGCAGACAATCTGTAGGCAGGCAAGACACTATTTTTGAGGCTGGTGAAATGTTACAATTATGTAAAACCGCATGCAATGGATTTAATTAAGTGCACGTGAGACAGGGGCAAGCACTACAGATGAAGAGCAGAAGGATTTAGTTATGAGGAAGAGGAGGACGAAGGCTGTGTGAGTACTGACCCTACTGAGCTGCAGCTGAAGTTGCTCTTTCAGGGCTTCAGGGCAGGTGTCCAACTGAGTCTTCTGCTCTGCTAGCAGTCGCACCAGACGCTCTAACTTTATGCGCTCCGCGTCTAGCTTGACTTTGTCCTTCGCGCGCGCGGACAGGATGTAGGAACAGAGGAGAGAAGGGTTAGCGCTGGAGCAGGTGGGGTTGGGCGGGGTTAGTTACTACAACCAATCAGCAGCAGGGTATGAAGATGATGGAAATGATGGTGTTGAATTGGTTAAGACACGAAGAACATAACTGTGTTTGTTTAGAACAGCAGAATGATGAATGAGTAGATGTCACATTGGCATAATTCTGATGCAATAATGGCAACAGTATCATCAGGTAATCAGTTCTACATCTAAAACTGACAAAAGATCAATGAAAATCACAGATTCAGGTTATGACTAACCTGGTTATGATTAAACAGGTTATGATTCAGGTTACAACACCTCTTTACTATGGTAAAACCACTATAACACACAGCCTCAAACAATTTACTGGCAACAGCACAGAAGGCACCAATGTCTAATAAATATATTTAATAACAGTCACAAACTACTCAATCCACCAAGTAATATATTCTAGTAGTTTGCTTATGGTTGCCAAGCAACATAATGATCAAAGATAATATATATGAAACTTTATAAGCATTAATATAGAATTCACATGATGGCTGTTTCAAAGCTTGCTTTACTGTTGCTGCCTCAATAGGTAATGCATTCTGGGAAATTCTGCACAAAGGATATACTGTATCACAAAGTAATATTTCTTAGAAGGCCAATATAATTTTACTGCTTACAATATATGGAACAGCTTTCATGTTGCATGCGTGCCAATAATGTTTTCATATGCTTGGTAGTCAGCTGACTAATATTTGGAACATATGGAACATTCTATTGGCTAATTTACAACAGCTTTGAACATTACTCATCCAATCAGATTTTAGAGAAACATCTGATTCATAAAAACAAAGCCATCGTTCACAAAAGTTAATATCTCTTAAATAACCTTTGCTTCAGAATTCAAGTAGGGCTGTAGACTGTGTCTCTGTAGCGTCTCTGCAGCTGCTAGGCTAAATTGGAAAGAGACGGAAATCAGTCTGAACTTGACCCTGTGCACACAGGTGCCAGGGTTTCCACAAGCTTACATCAACAGAGTCTGTGGTGTCACTCCGTTTAGCAGACGTGGGGTATTTAGAGCAGACCTGGGATTACCAACTGTGACACAGACTGAGGGGCTGCCAGGGAATGTGTGTGTGTGTTTGTGTTAACCATATAATGTGGGCAAATTTGTACCCAAAAGTCAGCAAAACGTAACAAATCTGAGCAATACCTCCATTGGGGGCGTTAAAAATATGCTATAACGCTATAAAAATATAGTAAATAAAGTTTTTTAGACACGTGTGTTTGTGCAAATGAACATGTTAAATGAACCATGAACATTTTTTTGAAATTTCATAAGCGGGTCCAAATTTAACTTTGGCAGGTGAAGTAAATATATGTATATAATCTGATGTTTCTTACCTGGTCTTTCATCTAGATCGTTTTTGTCACTTACATCAGACCAAATCTTGACGATTTGATTATTTAAACCATATCTTAAGTTCCTCATAAGTCACCAGCCAATTTGCATTTGGCATTCTTTAAGTGTTACTTTTGCATCTGGGACTGTGCAAACAAACAGCTGTACACGACCAGATAACATGGAACATTCTCAGAACACTGGCTAAAATTTTCTAAAAGTTCTCGCAAAGTTCTCTTCAAGTTATCAAAAATGTTCTTGCAATAATGTCAGTAGAACTCTTTCAATGCTGTCATATATCAAAAACGCTGTAATAAATCTTAAGTTGTTAGCAGAATGTTAAAAAATGTTACAGAAAAAAATGTTCGAATAATGTTCTTATAATCAAGCAAGGTTAATATGACATCTAAAAAAACTGGACAATGTTCCTAGAAACATTTTTTAATGTTTGTTACTTCAAACATTCTTAAAACATACAATTGTTAGCTGCGCAGACTTCATCTTGAACACATACCTGAGATTTCTCCGTCTGCGCTTTGTTCTCAATGTCGGCCATCTTGTCTTTAAGTTTCTCCAGAGCATCCTTTTCTTGCTGCAGTTCAGTCATCTCTGAATCCTGCTCGCCTTCCAACAGAGCCCGCTCCACTTCCAGCTAAACACACAAATAACAACCCATGATTCACCCGATGTTATACTGCAGTTTTGACAATATCTGTGATAATAATAACCATGATTATTGATACAGTGTTAGTACTACTCATATGATAATATTGTGAATTATTCAGCACTGTATCTGGTTAACACTCCAACACAGAAGGTGGTGCTATTGCACCCGTTTGACATTTTGCCACAATGTTTTACAAACCCTCTCTCTGCCACCCTACACTCATATTTTGATTCATTGACCAAAGAGAAAATAAACAAATAAACAAAATTAAGGATAAACTGATAGCATTATTGGTTTTATATTTCAATAGATACCAGAATAACACAGTTACTGTGAATTCTTTTTGCCATGATAACCATGTAGGGAAAATCTGACACCGTCAAGCATAACAAATCGATGGCCGCTACTGCGCAAAATTCAGTAACGCAGCAACAAGACTGATGTCACCGAGTTCTGGACCACCTAGAGGGTGCCTCAATTAACACAAATAAAAAGGGGCCCACATTCTGAGCGCATAAAACTCATGAAAGCCCAAAGCTCATAAACCACCACAGAACAGACAGCACCGAGATTCGAGTTGTCGAATGGCGCTGTAATGGCTGACAGCATTAAACAGTACTGTTAAACTACTGGCAGACGACCAATCGACTTGCGTATCATTAATCAAGTGATGGGGAGTTTCTGCTATGACAGCAACAGTGTAATTTCTCTTTCTCTCTTTGTCATAAACTTTTGACTTATATAAACACCTTTGCATGACTTTACAATCAAAAACATAAAACAGCTTTTCATTAAGTAGGGTAGCACACTGACTCTGTGAGCAACAAAGGCAAAAGAATAAATCAAGAAAAATCTGATTCTGATCTGTGTTCCTGTAGCTGAAAGACCCTTTGAATAAAAGCATCTGCCGAATGCATAAATAATGTGTGAATGTATAAGCCATCAAACTTCATGGAGACCAGGAAGGGAGAAAATGAATATATAAATTACTAAAATCAAATCAGATCTTGGGAGAAACAGAGAGACAGAAGGTGAGAGTTAAAGAAAGAGTGCTAGTCTAGCTGCGTCCTGCATCACAGTTCCTGATCGCTTTTCCAGATGCAATCCCCCACATAAACACATGACTACATCTCTCAGCTAATCCCATCCATCCATGTTATCTCTCCCTCCCTCCCTGACCGACTGTACCTCTCTTATGGACTCCTCCATCTGGTTGTCCAGGTCTTTGATCTTCAGCTCCAACTCTTCCATATTATTCAGGACCTGGATTCTTTCCTCCTCGATACGTCTCACTTCCAGCTTTAGCTGTGCGTCGTCCTCAGGCGCCTGGCGATGACATATTAATGTGAGATAGCATACGACTGTGCAATAAACTGAGCGATACGGTATGAGAGGCAGTGCTAAATTGTGAATATAGTCACGGTTAAAAGGCTTTGTTAGGCATGACACATAGTAGCAGGATGGCCTCAAATGTTGTTCTTTATAGTAAAATTAAGCATCAATAACAACAACAAAAATCAGAATCAAGTATTTCTATAATTGTTTTGTTTTATTAAATATCCCAATTGCATTTCATTTTCATCCTGTTCTTCATCAGTCTTGTGGTGTAAAATAGTCTTAAAATTGTTTTTAATCCCTTAAACTGTATGAAAAACTTTAATTGGCTAATCACAGCATGGACACACCCCCTTCTGGCAGCAGCGCTGACCTTTAGCTGTAAGACTTAGAATTCACTCAATTAACCAGCGATAGTGATGAATGGGCCCAACTTTGAGGAACAGAGGGGCTACATGCTAGATTTCCTTAACCGATTTGCCTAGGATTTTAATATCTGTTGAAGGTGGGCTGCTTGTTTTGAGTTTTTAAAGCAAAACTGTGACCTGTGACCTGGAAGGTGAGCTGGGAATGAATACAGCAAGTATATGTATGATCAGTGTGTGTATGCAGCACACGTGGGAGAAAGAGAGAGAGTTGCATGAGGGAAAGATCAACCAAACGCATGTGCGCCCTCTCTATATTTGGACAGTGATGTTTATATCGGCTCATCACAGTTTATGTTATTGGGCGTGCACATCTCTGTTTTGCCTCAACACTGTTTGTGTGTGGGTTGGAAAAGGAGTGAGGCTAAAACAGATTTGTAGTTCATGAAATTAAATGGTTTTCAAAAGTTCCAATGGTTTGATCCAACAAATGACTAGTTGTTGGCAGGGTCAACTAGTGTTTTATCAATTATATCTATCACAATGATAGTTTGATGATAGATAGTTTTCATGGTAAACTGCAAAGGTTGTGTCTTTAAAGTCATCCCCTTTGAAACACAAATGGTACAACTATACACTTTTTTATGAGTGTTGCACCACAAAAAATGTGTTTTTAAAATAACGTGTGAAGTTAAACAAACTTTCTAGTTGTTATTCAGTGGAAAAAAGCATATCTTATATTAATAATTATATTATTATCTTATATAAGTAAATGCTCCCTTAAGATACAGAGTGAGGTCAACTAAAAACCACCCTGTTTAAACAGGACTTCTATAACACTATTAGTTATTACAATGACTAGTCATTCAGACACCCAACCAAGTAGTCTATGTTTTAATTTGTTTTGTGAGTTTGTTTTGCACATCCCTAGTTCAGTGGATTGTATTTCTCTTGTACAGAAAACGAACTGAGCTGGAGTCAAGACCCCCATGCATTCCTCTGTGGATTACAGTTTGTGTAGTGATGCGCATGCCAAGGATGGGCGGGAAACTCTTATAGGGTCACAGGATTAGCCGTAAGGAAATGGTCTGGCTTTATAAACGATTCAATTACCTAATTAAATTAAAGACACACTGTGTGCAGGAAAGACTCCGTGCGTGAAGCTTTAGTGAAAAGCAGTCTGTCTGAGTTACACTGAAGGTCACCTGATCAGAGCGGATCAGCCAGTTAAACACGTGAATCAGACGTCGGCGAGCTGTTATTGTAGATATAAAGCAACGTCGGGCCACTGCTAAACTAAAGCACAATCACCATTCACAAAAAGATTTAGATGATGTCAAAACTGTTTGCAAACTGTAGGACTAGTGTTGTTTTAATTTTTAGCTCATTTTTAACCTGTTTGTTATCAATAAATTGCCATATATATATCAGCTCTCTAGACATCACCATCAGTCATGTTGTTTGAGCACTATTTTATATAAATTAAATATGCACAACATCATTTAATTGTGTAACAATTACCTTGTTTGACCGTATTAGCCGAGGAGAAGGTGTGGGGGCAGAGCCAAAGACTGCTGTTAACTCCCTCGGCCTAACTTCTCTGTGTCCACTGTTCCGTCGCTGCAGTACCTGTCTCTCCTCACTGGCCTGCGGCTCCTGGGCTTTGGGCCTGTAGTCATTTTCTGTAGAAAAGCTGGCCGACAGACTTGCCGTATCTGAGAACGTAGACTCGTCATCCGACACCTGTAATTTTTCCAGCTCCTTGTTGATCTTCTGCAAGTCTGCGACGGTGGTGCCAGTTTTGCTTTGCTCCGCATGGCCAAGCTCGGAACACAGACTCAGGATAGTCTCCAAACGCTGTCGTTCCTGTTGATTCAAGAGCAAAATCCAGAAATTAGCATATGCAAACACATCCAGCATCAAATATAGAATGTAGATATGCAAATGAACAGCTGTGGGCTGTAATAAATCTGGAACTATTCCCCACCTTCGATACGCACACAGGCTTACCTCCAGCCGTTCTGAGCATGAACATATCACAAAGATATTTGCCAAGTAACAAACATTTTACTTTAACAGCCCGTGGGTCACACAAAGCGTTCAATCCAATGCACGTAAAAACTGAGGTGGTAAAGAACACTGAAAGCCCCAAACTGTCCAGGTGTATAAATCAAAAACAGCCTTGGTGTGGGAGGCAGATCTGACTCTGAAACTTCTACAGAAATGCAAATAGCACGTTCGCACAAGCCAATCCAGAGTCGAGAAAATGATCTTACAGGTTCATATAGCTGTAAATTACTCATCCGACCTGCATCACAGCACAAAACTGTAATTAAATCCATAAGACTCATAAATCTAAACCTGGTCCACAGAACAGCTGATGAGGATCCTATATGAATGAGCCCAGATCCAGTGATGGAATTTTCCTACAGTACAAGTTAACCCATCATAAGCCTAATCTTACTGAGCTGCACTTACCCTGTTTTCAGATACAGAGGTCAGAGGGCACATGTGGACCTTCGACACAGTGAAGAAAACATCTTCATTAAAGATGACCATAAGGATTGTATTGAAGATTTAAGAAAATCTTAAAACTCCACAACTTCCAAAACAAATCCAAAAAACGTTTGAATGGGAGATCAGTGATTCTTTAGGAAGCTTGTTTTTCATCAGGTATGAGAGAAAGAAGACAGACGTGTGGTGTGATTTAATCCTCCCGCTGTAACTCATGGCCAGATACACCAGCTGCCCCACCTTCATCCCAGTGCATGAGCGAGGAATTAAACTTACAATGACATTTTAAACAATCCTGTCTGTATCAGTTCAATTTCAACAACACCCTCGGTTGCACCTTCACATTGTGACATGGTTTTAAAGCTTTGACCAAAACAGCTTTTAATTCTTGGACCGTTTGTCCAAATTCTATCTTTCACAAAAAAGGCAATCCCACAATGCATTGCAACAAACTCAGTTAAAAAACATCCAAGACGGTGAGCAATCAGGCTTATAAATTGATACAAATATACAATATATATACAAATAGATTTTATCCAATACCTACAATTATTTATAGAACAAAACAATTGTGATTTGAGTCCCCATGCTCGTCACATAAGCTATTTTAGGTTTGTAAGCACATTTCCTTAATGTTCCACTGACAAAAAAAGTTCAACTAACATTACTGCAAGAATGTTTTTTCTTAAATATCTTTAAGAATGTTAACCATTAAGAATGTTCTAAGAATGTTTCCTGTTAGCTGAACTAGTGCAGATGTTCATAGTAGTACACTTCAATGAGGGACTATGGTCTGAAAATAAGAGAGCATGGGAAAGCCTGTGTTTGCGTGTGGATAAACATATCCACCTGTTGTGGGCTGGTTTTCACTTACTCCAAGCCGGTATTCTACCTTTTGAGTAGTACCACAACTACAGGCTCGTAATAACTAACGAGTGGGCGGCCTACGCTGATGGTCTGGCTTCTGTCCAGTAGGGCGGCGACACAGGTTGCCTCCCTTTAACCACAGCATACAAAAACACTGTTGCCATTCATTTAAACCCCACTGAGAGCAGCTGAAGGGCAAGAATGGAGCATGTTAGCGTGGGCAATTTGCCAGGATCATCTGCAGCTGTGGACGGCCTCCCAAAGAGAGTATGTTGGGGAGGTCGGGTTCATTGAAAGTGAATGTAGTTCTGGGCTGTCAGACTGTCTATTAATAGGAGCGTTATGCAGCCACACCTCTGCTTTGGACTTACACATCCACTACAGAGAACGAGAGGGGCATTTCCACACATGGTTTGCATTGTATGCCTGTGTGGAATGCGGTGGGGGTGATGGAGCGACTCAATTAGCTCAATCCCAAAGTTTGGCAGGGAGATTCATTTGTATGCAGGTGGGGCCTGCCATATGTAAACTTCTGCAAAATGCCATAATACAACATGGATTGAAATATAACCAGCTTTAGACTGACAAATTATTTTATAACAAATTATAACTGACAAATTATAAATCAATATTATTTACTTACCAGTGAAAGTGACATTTGTCAGATATGGTAACCCATAACCGAACTATGACCTCTACATTTAACCCATCACTGGTGAGGAGTGAACACACACTGCAAGTCATGAACACACACACACCCGGAGCAATGGGCAGCACACTACAACTTGAACCAGCAACCTTCTGATCACAAGCCCACTTACCAATAGGCCACAACTGCCCTAGTGCAAATCAGGGTAAGGAGACTGTTTTGAACACTTATCTGCTATATACCATAATTACTGATTTTTGTTTATTTTTAATCAAAAGATTATGGATTGCAGCATTAAATAGTGGAAATGAAATCCAAGTCAACGTGAGTTTCAAGGGACCAATATGAGGAAACAAATGCATCTCACCAGTCTCTCCACTTCCTGTTCCCGCAGTCTCTCGTCTCTCTGTCTCTGATGGTAGTCTTGAAGTTCTTCTTTTCCACTCAGAGAGCTGATGCTGCCCTTCCTCTCACGGAAGCCACCCTGCGGTCCAACCCCTGCCTTCCCAAAGGATGGCCTTCTCTCGCCGAGGCTGAACTCCAGAGCTGGGGAGGGACCTTGTAGGGTCTGCTGATCCAATTCTGAGCTGGAGCCGACAGAGGTTAAGCTTACTTTCTTGGCCTGACGAGGACTAGTAGTGTCTTCAGAGGTCATGGTGACATCAGGAGGGATTATGGTGTGTTTGGTACCAGGTCTGGTGGATAGAGAAATAGAAACCACCTCAGAATGTCCATTCTGGTGGTTGGCCTCAGGGATGCCAGTTGGGGGAGAAGGGTGGTGGTCTGGAGATCGGTGGGTCAGGGGAAGAGTGAGCTGACCATCGGCTGGTCGATAGAGGCGTGGTAGAGAGCGACTGTGTGAGCTCATGCCTGTAAGTGACCCTGTGGAATACTTCCTTTGCCGAGGAGTAGGATCGAGCCCTCCATTACGGCTTGTGTCTGGAGTATGGAACCGTCGAGCCAGACGGGGACTGGAGGGCATGCTGGCTGCCCCACTACTGCCCACTGGTGTCGGGGGAAGGGAACCGGCTGCACTAGTGGACGAGCCATTCCACACTGAGCTTGATGTTGCGGTACGGCGACTTTCCGACATGGTGTTAAGAAGACTATCCTGAGACTGGTTACGAATAATGGGTCGTGAGTAAGGAAGTGACGCATCCCGCTCACGGGTGTCAGAATGGCGGGGAGATGGAGGCATGCTATTGGGTGAGTGGGCTGGAACTTTGATTGCCATTGGTGACCGTTCTGAGCTGTACAATCGCCTGGCTTGTTCCTGATAGGATGGTATTGGGGAGGAGGTGGTGACTGGTGACAACAAATTGGGTGTGGTGGGTGGAGACTGTGTCATGCTGAAGTAGGAGGGGCTAGAGTCACCGTTGGCTCGCAAGCTGTTCTCCAGTGCCTGTTTCTTTTTCTGTAAAGTGTCCATCAAATCCCGAAGCTCAGAGACGGAGCGCATCCCCCTAGTGCCGGCTCCACCCAAACAATGACTGAAGTCACTGCTAAATTTTAGATAATCTATAAATGGAAAAATAAACACATAAAAACAAAAACCATCATTGGAGAAACAAGTTTAGCAGAGACTGTTAAAAACAAGTGGTTACAAAGAGTTATATAACTGTCTACTGGGCCAATTTTAGCTCCTAAAATTGCTTTAATTATTTGCAGTAGCGCAGGGAGCTCTGATGAATGCTTTTGAGACGCATTTGACCTGCAACACACCAGAACAAAAAGAAAAAACACCCTGATTTTTCTCTCAGGGATCAATAAAGTTTGTCTGTCTGCCCATATAAGCAGCTCTGCAGCTAACACACTGAGGACATTTTCTGAAAATAGAAACTGGCTCTAAGTTAGTCCAAAGTCCACACTAGTCCAAAGTAACAGAAAAACGCTACAAAAATGAAAAAGTGTGTAAAATGGGGAAAGCGAAAGCCACAAAAATGTCCTAAATATACTTCATAACATTAACTGTTTAGATGACCTACCACAGCATGTAAAGACCTACCACAGCATGTAAAATATATATATATATATATATATATATATATGTATATATAGCCTGTTATAAACATTAGAAGACAAACAGTATATGCACATAACATTCATATACATAATAGTTACACAGAGATTAGAAAAAGATATATACAGTTCCTTTAGGCCTGGGGTGAAGGTTTTGGGGTCTTCTCCTTCCCAAATCTATGCTTAACTCTCTCTCTCACCCACATACACCTCATCTGCTTTCTATCTGTCAGGCATATGGAAGAGAAGAAAGCTTCACTCCGCCACGTGCCAGGAGGATACAGATCAAAGAAATCCCCCTTCAGATGACTGACATAAACGCTCATAAAACACATTAACCTGCACATGCCAAGAAAAATCCCTTTCTCTTTAGGGTGTGTGTGAACGTTTAACTGGAGCAGTTCCTAAATCACAGAGAAACCTATGGTGTGAAGATAAAGCAGGAAACAGAGGAGAAATTGGAAGAAATCTCATAAAGATGGGAAAAGCATGCAAGATCGCACGACCGCACACACACTTTGACCATATGGGGGGAGTTCTGGTTATCCATTTACCAGCAGGCTCAGCACTGTATGGATATCCCAAAGATAAACCAATACATGCTGGTGTATATAGTTATTTGTATGACTTTTTGAGGAATTGCACCGACTTACTCTCTTCCATGCAATTACAATGAATGAGGATTTATTTGGCTTAAAATCTAGGTAAAAAAGACTTTAAAAGAATTATAAAGTGGTTAATACAACTGATCTGGTCATAGCTAACCCTTTCAAACCAACTAGTCAAAAAAAGTTAAACTTTACATTACAATGTCAGCATGGTGAGCACAACAGTTAGTTCAGTTAGTTCAGTTAGTTAGTTAGTGTGTGTGTGTGTGTGTGTGTGCTTTTCCCAGGTTTGCTATGTACCCTGCACACCAAGTGTGTGGATTCACATTTAATTATGTTAAGGTTCTTCTCTGCTGTCTAGCAACACACAGTAGGTGTGTGTGTGTGTTTAGCTGGGGGGTGGTATGATGTTAATCCACACTACCTACACCTCACTCAAAACATTCAATCCATCAACAGAGACCATCCAAACCACCTATGTGTACAGATTATACATTTTATGACACTAGTGTATGTGTGGTCTGCTTGTGTGTGTACTACTGGACAAATTTGTACCCAAAAATCAGCAAAACCTGACAAATCTGAGCAAAACATCATTTAGAAGACATCCATATTTGTAAAAATATACTAAATAAAGTTTTTTTAATTGTAAAACATTTATGTTAGGGTCCGAATGTTGGTTTAGGGGTAGGTTGTAGTGTTTATAACTAGCTTTGTATAAAAACAACAGATCTGTATGGAAGGTTTCCATTTAGATTAGTCAGGTAAATGTGTGTGGGGGAGGGGGCTTACTTAGTCATACTTTGGAGTCTTTTGCCAATATGAACTTATAAACAAAAGATTATTACATTTACAATTAACTTAGAAATAACTTCCATACTGTACTTTAAGTAAATGTGTGTTCTCACTCAGGACTTCAAGACAATGTCTGTAAAACAAACTCTTAACATCCTTGAAAAGGCTTCTGTTACATCAAAAGCTTAGAGGATCATATTGCAGGAGACTGAAAAAGAATTGTGACAGATAGCTGAAATTTATTACACACACCAGCTCCTCTATAGATCTTGGGCAGGTGTGTTGTGACACTGGATATGGGCCAGGTGTGTGTGTCTGTCTGTGTGTGTCTGTCTGTGTGTGTCTGTCTGTGTGTGTCTGTCTGTGTGTGTGTGCTGTGTGTGTGTGTGTGTCTGTGTGTGTGTGTGTCTGTCTGTGTGTGTCTGTCTGTGTGTATAACCGAGATTCAGCTCCTAAGGGGTCTGCAAGTGGTAGGGAGCTAAACATTGATAGTTGTTTAGAGAAGAGAACAGTATGAAGGAGTGAATAGACAAGAGAATAAGAAGTGGAGAAGTTACCTGTGCTGTACACCAGCGGAGAGATGGGGCTTTTCTGGGGCAGCATGCTTTTCATTCGATTAGCCTCCTCTGGATGATTAAAACGAAAGATATACGATTTACCCAGACAGAGCGTGTAACCTACAGAGAGAGCGATATAAAACACACACACAGAGTATTAAATCAACCACAGAAGAAACATATTTCTGTTTACATCTGCCACAACCCAGAGAGGAGATACTAGGGTCAATGTAAAGGGCAGAGGAATGTTTTGGTTTGGTTACATACTATAGCTCCACAAAACACTCCAGACCTGCAGGGTCATAACCCAGCATGGTTTAACTCCAAGACTGATAAAACACACATAAACCAGCCAATAAATGTTTTCAGGATTGCCTGAAAATTCCAGGCAGGTGCTGGAGCAGGTTGGACCTAAACTACGAGGGACCATGGATCTCCAGTACTGTAGTCTGACTCCCAGCTACTCCTAGCCTAACAGAGAACATTTTCAGAACGTTGGTTAACATTTTCCCAAAGTTATCAAAAAATGGATAGTGGATAGTTCACCCAAAATTAGACGTCCAACAAAAATAAAGTCACCCATGTGACCATTAAATCATGGAACATAAAAAGCAGAATGTTAGGGACCTCGGTCACCATTTACTTTGATTGTATTTAAAAAACATTTAAAAGGGACCGAGTCTGTCGGTTCTGAACATTCTGCCTTTTGTGTTTCACTAAAAAAAAAGTGTTTCAGGAAAAAGTTATACGGGTTTGGAACAATACAAGAGTGAGTAAATGATGACAGAATTTTTATTTTTGAGAAAACAAACCCTTTAATGTGAAACAGGATGTTTTCCCTTTAAAAGGCCAGAGTCTGTTCTTGATTCACTTTAAAAGGACATCTTCTTAGCCTCACAATACCACTTCTGAATATATGTAAATGAGAACAGCTTATGTCACCATAAAAGTGACTTAAACACCAAGTTTTCCTTATTGTCTGTTGGTCTTTGTGTTCTCTTTCCACTGATCTGAAATCAGAGACCACAGAACGATGGATGGATTGGAGCCTGGAAAGTCATTGGAAGTGGAATAACAGCTCATGGAAAATATTTAGGACCACTTTTTCTTCCTCAGTACAACCCCAAAATATTTGCCTTAATAGTCTTTTTTGTTGGATGTCACTGAAACGGATGTAAAATCAGACAGTCTGAGCTTTCACAGCAAAACAAAGCCATTAAAACAGGGTGAGAACTGTACAAAAATAATCACATGATGTTTCTACAGAGACACTGGTGTTTAATAAAAGCAACTTCTCTGCCCAGGTTGTGTAAAGGTCTATCTGCACGCATAATCCATTATGTCTAACTGGCTAATTCACTACAAAAGGTGAAAAGTTCCTCTAACATCCAAATCTGACCCGCATTCACGCTTCATTGCGCACTGTTGAGTGAACTGAACACACATGTCATTAACATGCCAACCCTCTGACATTCGGTCCTCTAAATCTGTCCCACACATTCCAGAGTTTGGTCCACTGGCAGAACATTTTTTCAAAGCTTTGGCAGGTTTCTCTGCATGTTCATACAGAATGGACATGGCCAGCTAGAGTCTCGAGAAGCCCTGATTTCATAACTACAACAGATGGACACAATATGCAAGAAAATAAGTCAGTGAACACACTTTCTGTAGCATACGCACATCCAAATACACAACTGTTCTGAAACATAAACAGACACACACTCATAGCCAACAGCGATAAGTGTTTAGTCTACACAGCTGTGCCCTTAAAGCTAAAATCCTAAATAAATAAACTTTAAAAGGAAAGGAGATTAACACATCTAAGCCTGATAGGCGGATCCAAGATGTCCCCTGTGTTTGACTGCGTGTGATTGTGATTTTCCTTCTTTTTTATTGCATGCGTGTATTTTGTAGTTTTTCCATGCAGAATACATGTGCGCAGGTTAATAAAATGCATCAAACAGACTTTAATAAAAAGTTTACACTTATGGTTTATGGCAAGCCTTTTTCTGCCACTTCACCCCACAGATGAATCCGCAAACACAGCTGCTTCACCTTATAAACTCTCTCTTCTAAAGAAAGGCTCAGATTAAAAATAAGATTCCTTTGATCGCACAATTAAATGTGCATGTTAGTTTATGCACAGTTCCCTGCTTGAATTATTGGATTAACCAAACATCACAAGGTAACAATCTTCTGGTACAATGAAACATGCAACATATCCGTTTAAGGCTATACATATGTACGTACATGCTGTTTTAAAATTAAAAGAAAACTTGTAATTGCCCCTTGATTTGGCATCCTGCCTCTTGGTCGCTTTTCATGTGCTGACATGCATGCATTTACCCAGAGAAAACCAGACAATATTATGACAACCAAAAGAAGTTGAGCAGACAGATTACAGGCTTGCATGCACTAAAAACATCGTAATGTATAACAGATAATCAACTACTCCCTAAACTTTTCATGGCACACTGAACCACATTGCTTTCAATGTCACAGAAGAAGAGATACTGATATTACGTAACATTTAAATGACAGCACGATTAATAGGCGGTCGCCTATTGTGACGTCACCAAGCAATACATCTATAAATCGCAGCGTATAAAAAAAATAAAAGCAAACATTTAAAATCAGTCGCCTTATTCAAATGGCCAGATCCGAAACACACAAAGTTAAAATGTACCAATTAAAAAAATGACATTTTAATAAGTCAACGAAGCTTTAATAAGCTTCATTAAAATGAATGAAGCGTGTGAACAGGTTTGTTGATTGCAGTCGGGTTCAAGTCTAACAAAATTCACAAATCTAATGAACCGATACATAAGAAAGCATAAACAAACCTGTCAGAAAGTCCCATTGAGCAGCCGATGAATATTTCACGCTGAACGACGCGACCCGCCAGGCGATAGACGCGTGCGTCTCACGCGTCTGACGCGACCGACGCGACCGCTTTACTTTCCTCTTCTGAGGTCAGCGAGAAAAACGCAAACCCAACCTAAAGGGGAGGCGCTTTACATTCCCAAACACAGCAAGCTTGTGAAATCCAGCTTCTTCACTCATTGTTTTTCCCTCAGAGCAAGAGAAACCTTTAATTAAAAGCTTAAACGTCCATTGATGCATAACTGTGAACAATGTTAACTCTACATTTAGTCTTGGAAAGACAGAAAAGGGGTTGATTTAACACCACCCCTTCATATTCTTCATCTAAATCCTCACTGATAAGGAAATGCAGAGATTACACATGTCAGAAGTAGCCGTCAATCAGAAATGTTGATCAAAATGCTTTATAAATGTTCTCTGGGTTATTTTTCTTGCCCTTTACTGGATTTTACCATTGAGTAATATTGAGTAACTCTGACCGGAGCCAAAATCAATCGTTCCTATTGCCCAATCCTGACCATCATTCTGGTCACTTTTCTGACCCTCCACATCATCATCTGCACAACCTGCTATGACTTATGTGATGACAGTGAGAGGTCTCACTCATACACGAATGCACGACAGCAGGGTACAGAATGCAAATATTCTCTAGAAACTGTTCCTGTGTCTGTTTTGTTGATGCTGTTTTAATACCAGACCTCGTAGTCTGTTTTAATATAATATATAATATAATACATAGTCCCAGCTAACAGGGATCATTCTCAGAACATTGGCTAATGTTCTTTAAAAGTTCTCTCAAAGTTATCAAAAACATTCTTGCTGTACATTAGTAGAACAGTTTTTTAACATTTTGTGTATCATATCAAAAACATTATTCTTAAGTTGTTAGTGGAATATTTAAACCCATCATTTTAAAAGGATGAATAACGTTCCTATAACCAAGCAAAAACTAATACGATATCTAAAAAACAGGACAATCTGAACATTCCTAGAGCATTCAAAATAAAATGTTTACGTTTTTGTTACTTAATGGAAATGTTAAGAACGTTCCTATAACCAAGCAGAAACGTTAGTACAATGTCTAAAAAATTAACATTTTGAAAAATTATTAAAACATTACAAATGTGACCTTTTTTTTATGTTTTTGTTAATTAATGGAAACATTAAGGAAACATACAACCTAAAATTGTTAGCTGGGAGTCTGGAACAGTCTACTAATAGATACAGAGTCTGAGACCAGTGAAAGAATTTGCCAATCAAATGACGTTTTGCAATAACCTGCAGGGAGGTGGAGGCACCTCATGTTGCAGTGAGTGAAAAGGAGGAGTCAGACCTTTAACCAAACAACTGGTCCTGATATCTCCAACATGTACACAAACAGAGACTGTCTGACTGATATGTAAAGCGGCAACCACAGTTTATGTTTTTACATTTTATTTACTTGTCAAGGGCGTATTTATCTGAAATAGACTACACCATTTTAAAAAGCAATCTCTATAAACGGTTCAACAGAAAATACCTCAAAAATAGAAAAAGTGGGATGTGTCTTAGAATTCCTGATGTCCAGAATATGCACTATTTCCTACTCATAACTAAAAAAAACAAAGCTGAAAATACAGTTTACAGTAAACAGAACTGCAGACTGTAACAAACCCTGCATCCTCTCCCAAGCCAACAGGAAACATTCTCAGAACATTGGCTAACATTCTTTAAAAGTTCTCTCAAAGTTTCCAAAAAAAAATATGGTAATGTTAGTAGAATGTTTTTTAACATCATATATATCAAGAACCTTATTCTTAAGTAGTTAGTGGAACACTTTAAAAATATTATGGAATTAAAAAAGTGTTTGAGCAACGTTGCTAGAACTTTCATAATAACATTTTTAATGTTTTTGTTACTTAATGGAACCGTTAGGGAAATATTTTTACAACCTAAAATTGTAAATAGGTTCAGTACTTGAAGTTGTGTAAATTGTAAATAAGCATCAGACTGTCGGGGAATGAACTGTCGGCCCATAGTTGTGTCGTCTGAGGCTAAGATAACGGTGGAACGGACCCCTAACTGAGCTCTTCTGATTACTACCAGAACTGTAGCAGCTGTGTATTCAGCTTTAATCTATTTGACCCAGAGTGTTTACAGTCAGGGGAGGTTAGCCTCAAAAATGTCATTTCACAGTCAAAGTTTGATCTTTTTACCAGTATGTGGCTCTTTTCTGCAGTACAGATGTATAAGGTCCTTCATAACTCATCTCTCTGGGGTTCTGTAACTTTAAAAGAGATTTTAAAAGCTTCATTTGAATTGTCCTTTGTCACTCTCGATACATCCAAGTCCTTCCCACATAATCCAGTCGATATTTGCATTTAATGACTGAAGAGTGTCAAAATAAATACATCTGGTAGATGTTTATCTGCATCACTCTTAAGAAGAAGGAGAAAGAGAATGATGGCGAACAAGTAGAAGAAGAAAATGATGGATGACTTATTAAGGGACAGAAGAATGTTGGCATTATGGGAAAACACAACCTTGGGGCAATATATCAGTCAACCCTAATCTGAGCTCTGTAGCTCACTCTATCGCTTGTGGACCTTCTGAGTCACGACGTCACATTAAATACAGATCCAAAACCACGCAATTAAACTCTGCATGATGTCCAAACCCAAAACCCTGCAGGAAAAAGACACGTTTTATATTTCCAATGTGTTTCCAACTTCATTGTCGACTCATAAACCTCTTCCTCTTTACACAGCTAGCTTTATATAGCAAACAAACAAAAAAACACACATACACAATAAAAATAAATGTAAATAAATTTTTTTTTCGTCTGGATGGTGTCAAATGCATCGGCAGACACTGACCTTATAAACTAGCAAAAACTCACCGGTGAAACTGTGTTGTGGTTACCTTGTGTAAGTTGCGTGGGTCTGGTGACAGGGACTCCATCGAGGGAACACAGGTGTCCACAGGGGTCAAGAGTGACAATCCCTCCTTTGTTCTCGATTTTACAGTGCTCTGCTTCAATTCCAGGTCCCTCAATATTGATGTCCTGAGTCACAGGGGCATCATCCCGGCCAATGCATGTCACTCCTTCAGTACAAAGTGATTAAATATGACATATGTGTTTTGGAAGCTTTGAGTGCTTCTGTCAGAAAATTCAAGCAAGATTTTAATTTGAATTTGGCTGCAAAACATTTTTCACACCACAAGCGAAAACGGCGTGTATGTATTTAATATCCATTTCCTTTATTTTAATTTGAAACAGTTATACTCAATACAGTGAGCCAGGAATTATTTTCTGTATAAAGCCACAACTTTGCTATGCAACAGAAAGTATGATTGTGAACCAGACTGCTGTTGCTTATGTGCTGCTTGTATGTGCAGTGTGAAACAGGCCTAAGAAACGGCAGACTATAAATGCATAAGCCTGCACTGTGTTTATCTATGTTTAAATCAGTTTATCTCTAAGACCTACATATTATTCTGATATTATTCTGCTGTTTGTGTAGCTGACCGATTCGTACAATGGCAATGAATCCCGACCAGCTGCAGAGCTTTATGTCTTTACCGCCTGGAGGCTTTTAAATGTAATTTTGATGAAAATATAAACTTTAAATAGTGTTTCTGAGTGGTCAGCGATTTACAAGCTAAATTAAGCTAAGCTAAACCCTGCCATGAATGATGTGTTCTAAGGAATGTGTGTGTGTGTGTGTGTGTGTGATTAAACATTGAACTGTTTTACATTTCCGTCCTGCTATGACCTCTGCTGGCTCACACACTCAACCAGCTACACTGTTTTCATTGTTATTTATTCACTTATGTGACTTTATTACTGGGTCCCAATGGAAGGAAGTTAGATTGACTTCCTGTCCTGTCTCCATTCTGATAAGCTGCACACTTCATTTCCTGCACCACTCTCAGATTGTGTTACCATGGTGATGGTGATACAAGAGGTAAGGAAGGGAGCAGAGAGTGTGTGTAAATGTAAAGTGTCATTACAACAAAACTAACACCTGTGTGTAATCGGAGACAGGTGAAACCTTCTTATTGTTTCCTTAAAGGAACCGTTCACTTTAAAATGAAAACAAACAGACTGAAATTTAAGTTATTAAAGCTGTAGTCCATAACTTTTTATGGGTTAAAACAAACAAAAATCAGTGATTGGGCAAGTTCATGACAGATCAGTGTTCCAAACGTTAGGTTTATAACAATGATTTATCATTTTAGCTGTCAGGTCTGATTTTCCCAGGATATATCAGTTTAGTTTCATTTGACTTTAACATATGTAATGAAAAGTACCTACATATTCTGCAATTTTATATTTCAGAGATGGCAGTAGAGAGGCAAAAGTTACGGATTGCAGCTTTAAGCTATAAATGGTGTCAAATGGTGTTTGTTTTTCCGCTTTGATGCTTGACAGATGTGGTCTGTCTATGAAATGTCTATGAACTGTTGCTGTGTGTAAAAAATCTGCCTTTTGTGTTCTAAGACAAAATAAAGTTTGTCTGTCATAAGGCTGACATTTTAGTTTTTGATGCACTGCTCCTTTAAGGTAAAGAATAAAGTTGGTTCTGGTCTTTGGAATGTTTACATCATGAATCCTTATTCTTCTCCTCTTCCTCTATGATAACCTCATTTAACCCGCATTCAACCTCTGTAGCCATGAGGCCCCAGACAACACTAACAATAGAAGCCACATCCACTGTTTGATGAAGGCACACACATAGATCTACAAAGATACAAGGTTTATTCTTTGTGCCCAGGCTTGTTTGTGGTTATTTGGGTTTGTGTGTGAGGTAGACAGATCAGGAGATAGACGAAGACCAACTATGGAACAGAATAGTGCACTTACCTTCTTTCAAAGGTAAGAGAGTAATGGCCACACTGAGTCTTCCACTGCCCAAGCTGACCAGGTGAGGGGAGGCGGTTTGTACCTTGAGTGCCTTTCCTGTGTCAATCAAGTCCAGCGGCGGGCTCTAAAACAGCAGATGGTTCGGAGCATTGGTCATCATTCACAGTTCCTAACTCAAAGAAAAGCTGAACAAATGGTCCACTTACCTTCGGAGAATCAAGACAGTGATCTGACTCGGGTCTGAGGACACTAGCTGGGCAGTTTACCTCTGTGTCCTACACCACACAAGCATAACAGAGCGGGCATATTAAAATGATTTAAATGCATAAGGTATTCGAGAAAATAAAGAAAAAATGAGTCACTCGTTAATATATTCTGTTATCATTTGTTTTTTGAGCCAAGATCATGCTGTCATAGTGTTTAAGCTGTACAAGTCAATAGATAGGGACATGTACATACATATATGTATGCATACATGTATACACACACACACATATATATATATATATATATATACATATATACTATATATACATAGGTTGTATGAGTTTTGAGTGACATAAATAAAGTAAATAAATGATGAAAGAATTGTAATTGTTCACTTAAAAATGACCTAGAGGTATTGAACACAATAAACAAAAAAGGTTGCAATTCCTTCTCTTTGTTTAGAAAATTACTCCCAAATATTAGCTGTGACCTGATGAAAGCTTACATCACACAAAGTCCACATTCACAAACAATTGCTGGTAATATATCAGTTTTAGTCTGAACACAGGTGAAGAAACTGGAGTGAAATCAAATTTAAAAAAAAATTGATGACACCCCAGTAACAAGAGAGGCATCACATAGACACTCACAAACTTGACCCTGAGGGCCATAAACATTAGAGTGTGAGTAACAACATACTCACTCTCTAATCCAGTGACCACACGTAACATAGGTTGGAATGTGTGTGAAAACGATTCAAAAGGGGAAAAACAGAGACTGTGAGGAAAAGGCAGGAATGTTCCATGCCTACAATTTCCCACGAGTCACTGGAAGTGTTTGGCATAGACGCTAGTGAGAAAGGGCCCTGCATTGGTTTAGCCACCCCAGAGTTGGAAGTTACCATAGAGAGGGGCCCCAAAGAGAGACCTCAAAACTGAACTGGGCATCTAATTTGCCACATTTAAAATCTGCAAACAAATGCTGTATTTTTTGCCATATTTGCGATTACTGTTAACCAGCTGGTGTCCAGACAGCTTTTGTCTTCATTTTGAACAGTCTATTGTTGTCTAATTTGTGATCATGTGATCATTGTCGGTTCACAGTGTCCCTGTTTCCTCAGATACAAAACGTACTTCCTGAATGAAGTCACCCCATCCCAAGGCTCTCATATCCACATACCAGTGTCCAATCAGAACAGTCCCACAATCATACTGATATAATTCACACCCCATTTAATGAGATTCAGTGTAGTACACTGTATATATATATAAATACACACACACCCAGGTTATAATATTTCTACTATAAAATCACTTACAGTGCTTAAATTGAACAGAAAAATATGGTATGCATTTAGTAATTAAAACTGAGTTTTAAATTGAGATCAGTCTAGATTAAAGAACTTTCAGTTTCTAGTTTGGCCACTTCCTATAGGGGACTTGACAAAAACACAACCTATTTTAGAGCTCAGTCAACTGCACATGGACCATAAACCCCTTCCTCACCTCTCTCTGTCCTCCTTTCTGACAGGTAAACAGGCATGTTCCAGCAGGAATGGCGCAGTGGTATGCTTTTGAAAACTTCTTAGGTATGTCAACCCAGGTTGAAAATAGCAGCTACATTTCACTCCATCACCTCTCTGCCCTATCAGCTCTTAGCTCAATAGATGAGGGTACATCTGAGTATAAGCGCAGGTCTGCTGTTAACACATTAGTAGATCTTTTGTTAGGTGACCCTGGCTATGGCTTTCATCCTCAAGACCTCTTTATCCAGGTGAGAACTGTAATCTTCAGGCATGTTCAGACATCTACAGCAAACAAAGAGGGCAAAGCTTTGATAAGGAGTGCTGTGGGTTATTTACTTGCAGGAAATCAAGCCATTGTGTGGCTGATGGAGAGGAAAGAAAATGGGGGAGATTGTTAATTTTAAAACAGCACTTGTTTTATGAGCCAGTAAAGATGAAAGAAAAAAATGTGGAGACAAAGCGAGAGAGAGGAGAGAGAGAGAGAGAGAGAGAGAGAGAGAGAGAGAGACCACAGTGTTAATTTAAAATCTGTGTTTTGTGTTAAATGAAAAGTTGTGTTTTGTGGCTTATAGCCCATGCTAACATGCTTTAGAGCAAACTTTTTGTAACGTAATCCTAAACACAGTTAAAGCTTTTTCTTTCTGAACAACAGACCAAAAAAAAGTAATGACTTGCACTTGCACTCATGGGTATTTTGTCCAATAAATGCTGTTTAGAATGAGAAGGTTGCTGCCACCTAATAACAACTGCCCCTGGCTAGCAATAGCAAGCAGCAAATAACTAAATGTACCTAAAGCTTGTTGGCTATTTTAAATAAAATGAGCTCTTCACTGTGTCCTACTGGAACATCAATACAAGAAAAGGGACTGCACTTGGCAAACGGTTTCATACAATCTTTATGAGAACTTTGAGATGTCTTATCTTTGATCAAGAAATAGAAGACACAGACAAGGCCATTTGACACAAAAGGGCTTTCTGAGTCCTTGTGCTTTGCACAACACATGATGTGGGAGGGCATTCCTGCAGACATCAGCTCAACTGTAATGCAGATGGAACAAAGAGGTGCGTATTGAGACTTCACATTCAGAACACATTCAATTCACATTCAGCCTTCACATTTAAATCTCATTCAGCCTTTACATTCAGATTACATTCAAACTTCACATTCAGAACACAGTCAGACTTCACATTCAAATCGCATTCAGACTTCACATTCAGACACATTCAGACTTTACATTCAGAACACACTCAAATCACATTCAAATCACATTCAGACTTCACATTCAGACTTTACATTCAGAACACATTCAGATTTCATATTCAGATCACATTCAGACTTCACATTCAGTCTTTACATTCAGATCACACATCAAGTAATGCAGAGATGAAGTGCGGGTGATGACAGGCCTACACAGAGTTAGCGCTGCAGCGGACGGGTGGGAGATGTAAAAGGGAAATGGTCTGTTAGTCACCCCCCTGTTTTCATTGCTTACCCACATCAGATCTAACACAAACACTGGCCCAAACACAGACACTTTCTAGATCATTTCCAAATGCATTTTGTGTATACTGATCTTGACTGTGATGGGCCAGGTTCATCTATCTACCCTTCATACATATGTGGTAAGTTTGGAATAGAATTGAGTACTATCTTACTCATACTGCCATATATACATACTTACATATACTGCCCAGTATACACTGTATATACAAATATATATACAATTTTTGTAATGTAGCTGAAATAATAATTATTAAAAGGTTTTAAAGCCATATGCTTGTCAGATGACCATATCCCATTATATGAGAATAATGTCCAGCTATCATCTTTAAATAAGACATTCATTTTGCTTTTTGAAATGAAATGCAGTGTAGAAATGTTTTACATTTTGACTGGTCAAATTATTAGTCAAAAATACAGGAAATGTCAGAAATAAAGGCTTTGTGCAGCCTCTGTGTTTTGTCTGAATTACTACAGTGTCATGTTAAACAGATGCCATGACATTTTATGGTGCATTTTGGAGTCATCCTTTGAAGGTCAGTATCTTCTCCTCAACAACAGCAGCATAGAAAACTCATCTGGTTTCTCAAAGGTGGCAAAGCAGCCCGGCTTATTTAATCCAGTCTGTCACATGTGACAATCATCTCATTGTGCCTGGACCTCTTAATATGGGATTCCCTCCTTGGCATGCAGCTCATTTATGAAGGATTGAAGCTGCCTCTTGCTTCCCATGGACACACTTAGTGATGCAAGATCTTCGAGGTAGACAAACCACCCTCTGTTCTCCCTTTTTAGTCTGGACTCTACACTCAGGCCACCGAAAATCATTATGTTGAGTTATAAGGAGGGCGATATCACTGCTGTTCTGTTTAAAAATAACAATAAAGTCCATAATGACAGTGGGGTGAAGGTGTCTTGTGGTTTATTTAGATTTTTCTATTAAAGACCTAAAAGGTTGAATAAAGAATTCCCCTGGACTATTATAATGCATGGTTTCACAGCTGTCAAAAAAAAACACTTTAAGAGCTTTTGAATGATTAGCCCCAAATTCCAACGTTAGCAAATAAAAGACTGTGGAATGTTATTACAGCTGTGTCTAGCTGCAGGAATAAGCACCATAAGGAAATCCGCATTAGACTATAAAACCTTACGTAATATTATTATTAAAGCTTTTTGGAATGACCATTACCATCATACGTAACGTATTTTACTTATTGACACTTACTTAGTGTCATTATCCCTAAATGATGTACAATTTGAAAAAGCTGTGGTGTGAAACTTTTTCTGTTTGGTTCTTTGTGAATCACCTGACTGTAGAATATAAGCTGGTTATAGGCTGATGTTCTCCTCACCACAGGAGTTTTACACTGTTTGCTGTTTTCCAGGGAACATCTGCACTCCGCTGAACCATGATTTCACACCTTTCCACTGGTGACAGCTCAGTGACACATCTGATTTACAGGTGACACACCTGTGTGTAACAGGTCCAGTGTTTTTGGAAACACAGCATCTGCTTCAGCAGAATCTAGCATCTTTCACTCTCTCTCTTTGTTGGTCTGTCAATCTCTGTGCCAGACTGTGTTACCTTCCTTTAATCTGCTCCCAGTGACTCATACAAAAATTGCTGTTCTAATGTGCATGTATATAATCCATAACCATTATGCACCATTATTGTGAGTGTCATACACAGACAAACATAACACCATCTGGTCTGATGGTGTAACAGAGACTTTGAAAGCAAAAGGAAAAAAACAATCACTCATAGCAGCCACTTACAGTATAGCACTCTGTTTTAATGCTGGTGTTTTATTTACAGAAGATGGACAAAAATACATTTTAACACTTAAAGAATTGCACTGTGACCCAGTGAGCCAAACAAACTATCCAGGGAACGTTCCTAGAACATTGGCTAACGTTCTCTCAAAGTTCTCTCAAAGTTTTCAAAAAACCTATCATATATCAAAAGCTTATCCTTAATTGTTAGTGGATCGTGGAACTTTGAAAATAACATTTTAACATTTTTGGTACTTAATGGAAACGTTACAGAAACGTTCTTATAACATATTTTATAGCATTATATATTTTTTAATTGTTATCTGGGTATGTTAGTTCTGTTTCATTTTATTCTCATTGGTCAGAAACAACGGATTGTAGTTCCTCAACTATTTCCATACAAATCGTTCCCTGTCTGATCTTTGACGTTTACTGTATGATGTCTATCTCTCGGTCCACAACATCAGTCATGATTCAGTAACCATGACGAATTCAGCAGTCATAACACATCTAGTCTCAAGCCAAGACCTGCCTGGACCCTGTCGTGAATTAATGAACAAGTGTGACCATCCAGATCTTTTCTACACATGATGAGTCTAATGAATAATCAGAAAAATAGCTGGAAAACACAACGCCTCCTTAGTAGTCAGATAGTTACATAAAAGAGAGTACATTAAATTAAATATTGCTCTTCTTATAAACTTTATGTTAAAAACTCTCACCATTGTCGAAGCGACGTCTGTCATTTTCCGCAGCAGCTCCAGAAACACTTAAGACGCGCAGCTCTTCTCCAAATGTCCCGTGCGCTTTCCAAATGACAAAAATCTGTTTATTATTTCTTATGCGTAAAGCAAACCAAAGACAACAAACGAAACAAAGTAAATTGATGTAAATAAAACTATTCCTGTGGTTTTTGGTGACTGAAGGCGCTGTGCTGTCGCACTTGGCCAGCGGCGACTCCGCTGTGCTGTGGAATGCGCAACAGCTGGAACCGGGACTGCGCTGACGCACGCCTGCGCACTGCAGCCGGCGGCCCCTGGAGCACAAAGCCAACAGCACTGTCTCTCATCTGAAGAGTGGACAGACCTGCTCCAAAATCACGATGACAGATAATTCTTCATGTGTCCCAATATTTGTCCCATATCATGATGACCTTTCAAAGATCCAAACACTTTTCCAATTGGTCAGTATAATTACAAACTTAAAAATAGCAAGAATTGGTTTACATTTCCTCTAAAATTACAATAGTATTCTTCCAATAATTCTTTCAAAACTATAATAGCATTGTAATATTCTTAGAGTGTTGTTCTGCTACACTCACTCATAATAACTGAGTTTTCATTCAGATTTAAGATGCAAATTAAAACAGAACATTTTAAGTTACAAATAGCTCAAAACATTCGAAATATATAAGGAAAGTGATAATCAACCTGCTGAGTTTAATTCAAAACATCAATTACGATGGTCAGCTCATAAATATTCACTCTTAGTTTTGTCCAGAATACACGTGCATCTCCATGCACAGTCTGAGATGGTTGATTAGAGGTGTAGCTGAAGTCTTTCAGTAAACAGGATGCTGCAGGGCACGCTCATCAACACAGTTCACTTCATCTCAGAAGAACACAAATGCATATAATGCCATTCACAAAAACATGATAAACATGGGGTTTGTGTGTCAATCGCATTTTTTGTGCACATCTGGGGAGTTGTGCTGTTTCCCAAACATATTGAAAATAAGTGATATAATAACAAAGAAACTATGATTAGTGCCACCCCAGATCTGTTCAGGGGTGTGCAAAACATTGTATCAAAAAAAAATATAATGAAATCACCTGCTTATTGCATGTGCATGTGGATCTATTTGAGTCTATCAAAAATGCATGACTTCTGGCCAGCTTACTGATGCCCAGTGCCACTGAAGCAGCCTGGACCGCCACTACAGCCTCTACTCTCCTTGGAGACCAGGAGAACCCAGCAGGACCCTCAAACAAGCTAGGAACATCAACAAGTCAGAGAAAAAACTGAACGTCCACTGCAGCAGTCCATAACCACAAGGCCGCGACGACGTGTAATTAAAGTGCAGTGAGTGTCCCTTTCTATACAGTAAGTTACTGCATTTCTGGTGACTTGAACAGACAACCTCTAACTAGAACAAAAGTTCAGACAGGAGGTAACACAAAAACAGAGGAACTGTTTATTGTTGATCTGCACCAGCGGTCAGAAAGAGGTTCCTGTCATCACTATGGTCCACATCTTCCACATCAGGAAAACACAAAGAGCAAGCAGAAACTGTGGGGTCACATGAGGTAGGCAACATGGCCATTGTTAAGCCAGTGCAGAGATCACACATCATATAGGCAAGTATCTTTTTAAACACGATACAACAAGCTTCCCTTTTTTAAACAACTAATATCTAGGATATTAACAGTCGTTGTTAACAGTGTTTACATTTTAATTAAGACGGAATAATTAACTAGTTTTACCCATTTGTTAAAAAGAACCAACTTAAATCAATGATCTCTAGTCCTTGAAAGTTTTTCTAGGCCTCGAAAACACTTAAAAAATTCCTTTATATTTCCAAGTTTTCCATTCCCTAAGATAACATAAAAGATGATGACCATGCTTGTCCTCAAACTGTGAACATGCTTATCTGGTGACAACCGTATGACATATTCCATTTCACAGAATAAACTTTTAATGTTTATTAAAATAGATTCTAAAAATGTAATAAATAGCCATAAATACGTACACACACACATAAGTGCAGACTATGGTGACAGATTTCCAGTGATATTAGCAGCTCACAGGTATCAGTTTGATGGCACTAAAGGCTCTTTGAATAAAACATGAACCAGCATATTTAGAGCCTATGTGGTATTAGTCACGTGATATTTTACAGGCATTTGTTTTGATGGTTAATATATTCCATGATGCTCTGACCCGTGTGATTCCTTGTCTAGATAGTCACCACTAGTCATCTTCAGTCGTGGTGATCCAATAGGACCCTGCCTTGGAGGTGACTGGAAAGGTCAAGTGTTGGATCGATCCTGAAGGAGGAAATTATTCAGTCTAATGACAGTGTTGGCAAAGTCCACAAGCTCTATGAAGTCTGATGTGATGATATTGACACCGTTCACGCCCGGCCTTTGCGCCTCCACCCATGTCATTATGGCGGGAAGGTTCCTGCGACAGAAGCAGAGCGTCATTCATGCGCAGACAAAAACAGCCATGGTGCTGTGGCTAGCACACAACCCTGCTAAAAGGGAACATTCACAGAACGCTGGCAACATTCTCTAAAATTTCTCTCAAAGTGATCAAAAAAGGTTCTTGCAATAACGTTAGTAGAACCTTTTTAAACGTTAAGTTGTTAGTGACACTTTTTAAAAACATTAAAAAAGTTTGAATAACGATCTTATAACCAAGCAATAATGTTAATACTACGTCTAAATATCTAGACGTTTTAAACATTGCTAGGACATTCAAAATTAATTTTTTAACATGTTGTTACTTAATAGAAATGTTAGGGAAACGTTCTTACAACCTACAATTGTTAGCTGAGATGCCATTGACACATTAAGTCGTGGGTGATGAACGTACGAGTCTGGCCTGCAACCTGTCTCAATCCCCCTCACTCTTTACTCTACAATGAAGAAATGCTGATCTTTAAATAAACGCTTTTATTTAAAGCATTAACCACTTTCCACTTGCATTAATGCAAATGAGGGATAACATTAAACTTCACACCTACGGGAAGCTGTTTGCATTCACTGTGTTATTTTCAGTAACTGTTATTTGCAGTCCCTGTGTTAGTTCTATTTCAGGTCGGCAGGACCAGCGCTGACTGAAAAACACCACAGTCATCCATAACAGTGGCCCAAACCAAGACAAAACCAGGAAATGAGACGTTTAGATTGTGTTTAGCCTGAAATAATAAACAATCCCACTTCCACACTCGGTTTCCTCAGAGACGGCTGTCAGTAGGATGTCCGCTTGTAACCAGAGCACAAGGTTTCATACTTCTGTGTCAGTCACATTTGCTCAGCACAGAATATATGCCACCATATTCCCTCTTAATTTAGAGAGCCTGAGGTCTTCTATCAAACATATTCAGAGTAGCATTTTTATTTTCAAAAATTATGCAGAATAAAGTATGCATACTGTCAATTTTCTGTATGCACAGAATACCAGACAACCTTCACCAGAAACCACAGCTGTTTTTTTAAACACTTGTATATACTTCTCATGTAAAACTAATAATTGAAACTTATTTTCACTTCCTCACACCTGAACCATGCGTTTTGATGTGAACTTTTCTCAGTGCATGGTTAAACATAAGGACGTATGAATGTGTTTCTTGCAGAAGCGTGCATGAGAGAACTATATATTGGGTTGTTTTTCACTTCATGTTGTTAAGAATACATTTATGGCAGATTTACTTGTTAGTGTGATGGGTTTCAAGAGGAACTACTGTGAAAGAGTACACTTGACCTAAACAATCTCTCTATTCCATATTCCAAGAAGAGAGGGTCTCCAAAATATGGAAGGCCTCTGGGACCAAGATTAAGAACCTCTGTTCTAAACTCACAGCATGCTGTCACCTAGTGGTTACCTTAAAAATATTCTGACAGAATTATTCAGAACTGTAGCATCAGGTCTGTAAATCATAATTTGTCAAAACTTCCAAACAACAGCATTTACAGAGAAAAATATCGATTTCTACACAATCACTCACTTCTCCACAAGGTAGTTCCGCAGCCCTCGCACCAGGCCCCTGGCTATGGTCTTGACACGTGGAGTTAGAATGGCCTGAGATACATGGAAGCTTCCAAACTTGGCTCTTTCACCCAGAGTGGTCTCCAGGAACTGGATGAGTTTGCTGGTGTCTGTGGTGTTGGCCCAGGGGGCAGGGATTTTACTGCCAGGCCACATCAGAGGGCATCTCTCAGCAGTTTGGTGGTGGTAGAACACAAGGACCTGTGAAATCAAAACCGAAAGTAACACAAACTGAAAGTAACATAATGTGAGCAACTGCCTGATGTGAAGTACCACCTTTGGCTTAGTTAGGGTTTGTGAACTAAAGAAAACCCGAAACCCTAAATATTTCATTTTGGCACACTACTCATCCTGCCAATATGCTTGACATTTCAAACTTCAAATCAGGTTTAAACTGAAATTTTGAACGTTCCTACACTGTAAAAAAAAAATTAAAGCTGCCTTAAATTTTCAAGTTTAATCAATTTGGTTGCACAAGTCATTTCAACTTACTCTTTGTAATCTTGACTGGTGTTGAGTTGAGGTAATAGTTGGAAAATGGCTTAACCTATTTTTAAAGTTATACCAGTCAGGATTTAAAATATTAAGTTAAAAATTAAAGGCAGCAAAGTTTTTTTTTACAGTGTAGAACTTTAGGTTGTAAGAACATTTTCCTAACGTTTCCATTAAGTAAAACATATTTGAATGTTCTAGGAACGTTTAAAACGTCCAGTTGTTTTGGCATTGTATTAACGTTATTGCTTAGAAGGTTATTCAAACATTTTTTTTATTCTGTCTGTTTTAATTGTTTTTAAAACGTTCCACTAATAATTTAAGAACAAGGCTTTTCATATACATGATACATAATGTTAAAAAACATTCCCTTAACGTTACTGCAAGAACATGTTTGATTGCCATGAGAGAACTTTTAGAGAACATTAGCCGATGTTCTGAGAACATTCCCTGTTAGATGGAAAGAGCCAGCCCTAGAGAGCATATCTGCCATAATAAAATGTCTCTGTATAATCTTTGTACAAGAATTTCTTTGTATACTATACTGTTCTTTTTAACTGTTCTTTTTTAACTAAGGCCTTGTGTAAAAGGCACCATAGGTAAAAATTGTGTTTTTATGTAAAAGACTTTTTGACAAGTCAATCTGGTCAGTTTCAGAATGAGTGTTTGTCTATGTTTAAGAGTCAGCGTTTTGTTGGATTGTTCTATTAGTAATAAACAGCTTTAAAGGCAAATGGCAAGTTCTCACAGATTTCATTAGTTGTTCATCTCACTTTGCCTACATAATCTTATCAGTGTCATATTTGTCAGATAAACTAGAATCTGCCTTGTCTATTACTTTCCACATATGAGTGAATATGGCATGTGAACAGAGTGTGAAAAGACAATTTAAAAACTGCTTTAAATAGTGTTCCGTTTGCCATTAGGTGCTGCTTCTGCTTAGTTTTTAAGCCACAATCCATTACCTTTTTGGTTAAAAATTATGATGATCATGATCATCAACACAATCTCCTTACCTCAATTCGCAGCAGTAAGTTTAAAATAATGATCTATAATGGTCTGATTTTGTGGGAAATGTGCATCTGTAAACAGAAAAAAAGCCAGCAACTACCCTGCAAACATGGAACATTCTCAATGTTGGCAAATGTTCTCTAAAAGTATTCTCTTAAAGTTATTTTTAAAAATTTGCAGTAAAGTTAGTAGAACTTTTTACATTATATCAAAACCATTATTCTTAAGTTGTTAGTGGACTGTTTAAAAAAAGTTCTGTTTACAGAATTAAAAAAATGCTACGGACACATTCTTATAACCTAAATTGTTAGTTGAGGGTATTGCATATCAAGATTTAGAATTGTAATGTGCTATGTTAAGAAAACTCTGCCAGTAACCTGCAATTTCATGTTTCAAACACAGATAGCAGTACAGAGGCAAAAGCTGCAGCTATAAAATTTATATATAATTTTTTATAACCATTAACATTCTCATCTCAGGCATTTGTGAGGTCCACGCAACATGATATCCCAAGCTCACCTGGTATCTGTTTTCCCACAGGTAATTTAGAGTGATGTCCTCCACCACGTCCATCTTGCAGAGCTTGTGGCCAAACACATCCTTCAACATATTGATTAAGTAGTAATGATGCTCCTCGCTCATCGCATAATGGTGATTAAAATCCAGAAAAACAACCTCCTTCCTGTGTTCGTTTAGAAAATTGTTAATGTCATAAAGGCCATCTCGTACTTTGTGCCCAAACAGCCCGTGGATGAAGTATATCTCATGGCCTGGTTCTCCTGGTTTGGAAGATACACGTAGGTCAAAATATCTGATTCCCCCCTCCAGCTGTTCCCTGAAGGTGAGGTTCTGGGTCATGGACCACTTCTTCATCACCTTTTTGGCCAGAAAGCGAAATACTGCAGCCAGGTGTTTCACATAGGCCTTTTGGTCTGGACCAACTGGAGCTTGCTCATCCACCCAGAAGCTAAAAGAATCATGAGACCCTAAAACACAAGTTGGTTACTGTGGCATGTAACATGTTTTTAAATTACATTTACGTTATTTAAAAAAAAAAAAAAAAAACTTACATTACAATATAATTTTGAATTCACTTTTGAGTAATAGATGGCCTTATCACCAAACTATTCTGGCATGCTTAGGATCAAATTTGTCGAAAGAACCGCCTGGCATCGCAAAGCTTTTGATTGCCGACTAAGGCACAATGGAAATGGTTTTACTTAGTATTTCCCAAAGAATCTGCAGAGACCACCATGATTTTAAACCTAAGTATTAAAGTTAAAAGCAAATTTTCGCATCTTTGGACTAGTAGGTGGCGCTGTACAGAAGATTCATGTTCGCACAAGCTGTGCTTGTAATATACGTTGAGCGTCTGTTTTGTCAAACTCGCTGTTGACTTTGTTGATGCAGTATACAACTATTTCTACGTAAAGCCTTTAATAACTTTTTTGGTCGTGAGTGTCTAGATAAAATATACTAAATGTCAGGCAAAGTGGACCAATAGTCTATTAGGACGTCATAGAAAATGCAAAGGATTTTATTATAGCACCACCTAGAGTCAGACAAATGTCATTTCACTTCTGGACTATTTGAACGTTCTTAGAACATTCCAAAAACATTATTAATAATAATCATTTAAATAAGCACAATTACTGTTAAAAATATAAAAATATGTTCTTAAATAACCATTTTAGAAGGAAAAACTACAAAAACATCCGAATGAAAAGGGTCCCAGCACTTCATGTAGTCTCAGTGTTTTGGTCAACTAAGGTGTGTTCCCGAATCAACATCTTTATTGATCCAATAACATTCCTATGAAAAAATATAACCCCAGCCTAAACTCTATCAATGACCTAAATCATAACCAACCCGCCCTTCAAATCAAAGCACAAGTTGATAAGAACGATGGAGAAAACCTTAACCAACCCACCCTTCAAATCCAAGCATAAGTTGACAAGAACGATGGAGAAAACCTTAACCAACCCACCCTTCAAATCAAAGCATAAGTTGACAAGAACAATGCAGAAAACCTTAACCAGCCCACCCTTCAAATCCAAGCATAAGTTGATAAGAACAATGGAGAAAACCTTAACCAACCCACCCTTCAAATCAAAGCATAAGTTGATAAGAACGATGCAGAAAACCTTAACCAGCCCACCCTTCAAATCCAAGCATAAGTTGATAAGAACGATGGAGAAAACCTTAACCAACCCACCCTTCAAATCCAAGCATAAGTTGATAAGAACGATGCAGAAAACCTTAACCAGCCCACCCTTCAAATCCAAGCATAAGTTGATAAGAACGATGCAGAAAACCTTAACCAGCCCACCCTTCAAATCCAAGCATAAGTTGATAAGAACGATGGAGAAAACCTTAACCAACCCACCCTTCAAATTAAAGCATAAGTTGATAAGAACGATGCAGAAAACCTTAACCAACCCACCCTTCAAATCCAAGCATAAGTTGATAAGAACGATGCAGAAAACCTTAACCAACCCACCCTTCAAATCAAAGCATAAGTTAATAAGAACGATGGAGAAAACCTTAACCAACCCACCCTTCAAATCCAAGCATAAGTTGATAAGAACGATGCAGAAAACCTTAACCAACCCACCCTTCAAATCCAAGCATAAGTTGACAAGAACGATGCAGAAAACCTTAACCAACCCACCCTTCAAATCCAAGCATAAGTTGATAAGAACAATGGAGAAAACCTTAACCAACCCACCCTTCAAATCAAAGCATAAGTTGATAAGAACGATGGAGAAAACCTTAACCAACCCACCCTTCAAATCAAAGCATAAGTTGATAAGAACGATGCAGAAAACCTTAACCAGCCCACCCTTCAAATCCAAGCATAAGTTGATAAGAACGATGCAGAAAACCTTAACCAGCCCACCCTTCAAATCCAAGCATAAGTTGATAAGAACGATGGAGAAAACCTTAACCAACCCACCCTTCAAATCCAAAGCATAAGTTGATAAGAACGATGCAGAAAACCTTAACCAACCCACCCTTCAAATCAAAGCATAAGTTGATAAGAACGATGCAGAAAACCTTAACCAACCCACCCTTCAAATCAAAGCATAAGTTGATAAGAACGATGCAGAAAACCTTAACCAACCCACCCGTCAAATCAAAGCATAAGTTGATAAGAACGATGCAGAAAACCTTAACCAGCCCACCCTTCAAATCCAAGCATAAGTTGATAAGAACAATGGAGAAAACCTTAACCAGCCCACCCTTCAAATCCAAGCATAAGTTGATAAGAACAATGGAGAAAACCTTAACCAACCCACCCTTCAAATCCAAGCATAAGTTGATAAGAACAATGGAGAAAACCTTAACCCAGATTAAAGCCTAAATTGAACATTAACCCTAAACCTAATTCTATCAGATTGGTTGGTAATTCAATCAGATTGGTTGGTGCAACTGGGAGACATTGTTCCCGTGACTTTCCTAATGTCCTACTTAGGAAAATCACGGGGATCTCGTATTAAAAACGTGAAAACTAGCATTTAGGACACTCTCACCAGGAACTGCGAGGTGCTTCAGAGGCATGGATGTGAGCGCAGGGCACAGACAGCCCATCCAGTCGGCGTTGGAGGTGTTACCGACAGGTCGCGTTTTCATGTCGCTATTTTTCCGGCTTTAAAGCGCACGATGCCAATTCAACACCGATCCGGACCAAACCAATCCCGTTAAAATCCACATAACGATGCTTTAATCGTTCTTACAGCGACTAACATGACTTGACGCCAGTGTGGGGCGGTCTGTACACCCGGCCACAAAGTTAATCTTCTTAATCCGAAATTACAGCCCTGATCCTCCTCCTGTTTTCCTGCAGGACTTTAAAGCGTCTCGGCCGGGTGATGATCCCCGCCCTCTCCATCAGACAGGTAACAGATGGGCGCTTCACCTGCGGGTCTGCCAGCCGGTGTTGCATGCACTTTTAAAAGCTGTTTAAATTGACTTCATTTGGCTTTATAAGTCATTTCAACTTAATGTTTTAAACCCTGGCTGGTTTCCAACTTTTTCTTATAAGTTACCTCAACGCCACACACACATCAGGATTACATGAAATGGCTTGTGAAACCAAATTGATCACAATTAATTGATTAACAATATAAGACGTCACACTCACTCTTCCCATCGGGAAAACGTTATTGCTGCATTAAAGTCTGTACAGTGACTTTTCCTTTCCTTTTTCAGGGCTGTTAGGACATTAACACACTCCTTTATTTTTGCACCCCTGTTCACAAGCATATTGCACACCTGTTTATATTGCATTTTTGTGCACAATGTATTGACGCTTTTAAATTGCATGTCGCACTCTTTAAGATGCGCTATGCACGCGAGATTTCCAGTCCCGTTTAATCTGAAACTGGCGAAGGAGGACTTCATATAAAAGTTTTTTTTTTTTTTGGGTTAAAAGCAATTTAACCCAACTCGTATCGAGGGCATAAAACACGATTTGCAAACAAAACGTTGTGCCACGACGCTTCCTGTGACCGTCATTAGCTGACCGCCACCAGCAACAACAACGCGCGCGCGAACGCGCTGACTTCCGGTGTGAAATCCGTAGGTGCGCCTCCGCCGCGCTTGTTTTAAGATGGAAAGATGGTGAAGAAGACGGTGTCAACCTTTCTGAGTGTGGGCATCTAGGAACAATCATTCCGGACCCCCGTTTGATGTTAATCGGGGACTTGCGGAAGTGTTGGTTGACCCACGGCGCCGACCTGCAGCACTAACACGGTCATCATTCGGGCGATGTGAAACATGGACCATCCCGCGTATCACGGACCCATAAGCAAACAGAGATGCGAGGAGTTGCTGGAACATCAAGGAAAAGATGGAGGATACCTCATCCGTGACAGCGAGACCATACACGGGGCTTTCTGCCTGTGTGTGTAGTGAGTATATCTGTTATGCTTTGATTATTGAGTGTGTAAAGGTTTGTATTGTGGAGTTGCTTTGAATGCATCTGTTACATGTTTCTTGTTTGGGTGAAGACTCAGAACAATTGCTTTCTGTTTCCTCTGTTGCTCATGATCACAATTGCATACAAAACAATGTTCCAGTGGTTTATTGGGTTGACTAAAACCATCCTGCAGTCTCAATTCAGCTTTTTAAGTTTCTGTTTCATCTACTGATAGACACCACAGTTGACAAACATGTTGATGAAATGACCACAGTTTTTGCTATAACTATAATATATCTATAATAAACACACTTGCAGAGATTCGCCTTTTTTTTGGCACCACTGTTTACAATGTATGCAGTTTATATTGTACCCCTTTAAATGCAGCATATAAATGCAATGGACTTTTTGTGTGGCACGTCCTTAAAACGAAGGGCATTTTCTCAAAGCCAAAATATTTGATTACAGTTTACAGCTGACATGGTTTTGACACAGAAAATATAGCCTATATGATTACAGATATATGTTTACATGAGATCACCAGAGCCTGTATGGTTTATCTGTATCTATATATTTTTATATAGATTTTTTTTATATATTAATTAGTCTGTGTGAAGTCTTCATGACTTATTTTGTAGTTATTTGATTAAGCGTTCTATGATGCATTTTATTAATATAGCGTTTTTTGCAAAGATGCATTTCTTCAAAGTGGCTTTACATATAATGAAAAATAACACACAGAAAACAGAAAAATTTGGTGATTAAAAACATCCGATAAATTATGTTCTATTACAGCCATTGGTAGGTGCAGATACAACAGTTGGTGTGTATAAATAATTTAAAAATGGGAAGTATGCTGGTGGTAGATCTTTTAAGATAAATACTAAATATGTCAAGATTTACATGTTACGTAGCTTACATTGCAAAGTACAGTATAAATTTGATAAATTTGTGTAAAATAGTGCAGCATATAAATTAGAACGTAGATGCGCATACCTCAGATATATCTGGAAAAATGTGATCATGTACAGAATGTGTACTACAATTACAGGAATTAAATTTGTCTAACCATAAAATCTTAAACAATGTGTATAAAAGAAGGACCTGTATCTAACATTTGCTGTCATTCTGAACTTTGCATTACATAGTAGGAAGGATAAAAACACACAGCAATGTACTGAGAAAGTGTCCGCCAAGAATTTAAAAAGTTAACAAAATATACAACTTTTGACCTAATACAAAAAGCACATCACCATCACCAATGCATTTCCATTATATCTTGGTGAACACTTGTGAATTATTGCCAGTGTGGGTTCAAATTTTAACACTTTAATAAGATGAATAAGCTCTTAAAAGCTTTTTTTTATCTCACAGCAATAGCAATTTTGATACAGCAGCTCATAATTAACTCTTCATTTGATTTTGCATGCATTTAAGATTTTTGGTTGAAATCCAACGTTTAATTAATTGTTTTTATTGCTTTTTCTTAAAGGGACTTTGTGCGTTTTGTCCTAACATAACAATTTCCTACTGTGTAAAATTATTCTATTTTTCTTTTACAGCAAGCAAAAAGTGGTCTATACGTACAGGATCCTACAAACCCACACTGGACATTTTACTCTACAGGTGGGATAGATTTATACCACTTTGCTATAAGCATGTAAACTAAATGATACACTTTTTAAAACTAAGTTTTAACCAGGCTGTAAAATTAACACTGGCCAAGGATCTAATTTAAGTTAAAAGCAAAACTGCAATACATGCGTGGTTTGAGCCGAACAGCAAGAGTAATATTTTGACCCTCACTGAACAATTTAAATCAAAAACATACAAACCATCTACAAAAAATGTGTCACCACTTAAGCATCTTCTAACAACTTTTACCTCATTTTTTATTTGGAAATAAAACAACAAGTTTCTACCAAGCTTACTTAGATTCCTAAAGTGATTCTAAAAATGTAAAAACATATTTTGAATATTTCTCACATGAAGTAACCCAAATTAAAATTTGCGGTCATGTGATTAAATTATAGAATTATAGATTATAACAAAGATTATAGAATTAACATGACATTGTACTTATATTATTATGAATGGGAGACATTGCAACGCTCAGTTTGGCCCCTTTGGTTCGGGAAGTCACGCCTAGGGTCAAGAGTAACATTCAGAGGGACTTGACAATATTTGCACATACGCAACATTTGAAAAAACTTGTTTCTATAGTGCAGATTGAGCTTTAAAAAACAAAAAGAATGGTACAGTTGATGACAGGTTTAATAGTTGGTCATAAAAATATTGTTTAATTGTGAAGCCAGTAGTTAGCGATAACCATCTTCACTCATAGCTGCCTGGAAGTGTTGCAACGACAGCCACTGACTTCCCTAAAGGGACTTGGTCAAATCATTTTTTTCTCTCTTTTTTTGTAGAAAGAGAGGAACTTGTTAGAATCTGGTTATTACATTTAGAACATTTTAGGTTATACTGTAGTATTTACTGGAATCTGTTTTCTTCTGATTTACTGCAATAATCGAATTGATTGCGCTACTACCAAATAACTGATGAGTGAAGTCACGCTGAAATCACACATTTTCTTTCACCAGACTAGCACAGGAGTAGAGGAGGAGTTTTTCAAGTCAATAAAGGATCTTGTTCATCATTATAAACAGAGAAATAAGGGATTAGCGTCACGCCTGCATCATGCTGTGAAAATAAAGAGGGTCAAGGAACAGCCTGTACTATGCCCAGAACCACTTGTGCCCAATGAGGACAATGACTATGAAAGTGAGTGCGGACTGTTATACTGCCCACCATGGGTGTTACTGGGATGATCAATAAATTGATGTAACAGATTCAGAATCAGTTCTTAGAATAGAATCAGTCAATTAAAACTTACCACCCTAGCAGATTTTTATACCTGTGAATGATGAAGAACCCAAACTGTCCCAGTTTTGAATTAACTGTTGCTTATCTTTGTTCTTTCTTAGATGTGGACAGCTCCGGGGATTATGTTGTTGTTCTTCCAGACTGATTTTGACATATTTGGGAAAACAAGATTTTTTGAGGTTCTGGAAAAAGCTCTCAGTTGTGCCATTCTCATCTTGTTTTTACAGGATCCATTGTGGATTTTCACAGCAAATATGGAAATTACATATGGGGTTACATTACATAAATTGTTTTGACATTATTTTTATTTTTTTGCTGTACAATTTTACTAGATGTTCATGCCTTACACTGTCCAATACAACAGCCATATTACAAGGGTATTTTTTATTCAGTTTACCCAGGGCCCAGGCCCTTCTAACTCGGGTCAGTTTTGGTACGCATTTACAAACATCCAATCTGTTTTTTAAAGATTAGTTTGTTTGATAAGGTCTTTATAATTTATTTCATGGCAGTGTGACTTTTTTGTATTATGTGTGTGATAACATTTTAGAGGACTTTGCATCTTATGATATTTTGCAAAAATTACATTATAATCTATAAACAGTGTCCATAAGAAATGATGGATAATTGTTTCATTTAACATGAACGTGGTATGTTGACTTGCAAATATAAACATTTTGTTTAACTTTAATATTGATAACCTTAAAGTAGACAGTTTCCTTTCCACAGTGGTGTTTTACGTCAAACACGGACAGACAATGCTGACTGAGGTAACCATAATCAGATATTATGGTAAGTTACAGAGAGTAAGAAATGTCATTTCACATTGTTATCGTGGGCAATGGGTGCAGTATTTCAGCATGTTGGTACACAACGGCAATAAACAGAGAATATAGCCATAAGAAGAACAAACAGCAGAAACAGATCTGAACATGTGAAAAACAGATCAGAAGTTACAGGTGATATTAAACTCAAAATGAACAGAAGTTCAGATGAGATAAATTCAGAGTTTACTTACACATGTAAGTAGTCAAAATTGTAAAACTATAATACAAACTTTATGTGCTACACTGGTCTCAAACCCACATCCTGAAAGGTTGTTTGCTTAAAGTGAGTGTATTTGTGGTTGTGTATTTAAGTAGGGTATTACTTAGTATAGGACGTTATTGATAACGTTAGTGTGTGAGAGTGATCTAAAAATGCTTATATTATCTTATCTTATTATCTTAGATGTAGGTACTGGAAACCGGTCTGGGGAATCAATGAAATAAAATGATGAAGTCCTGGAAATAGAGACTTTTCTAAACACTTTTAATACTTATACAAACATCATGGCATCGTGAATGTGAAATACTAGTGACACGTCATCAGAATATACAGAATTACATTTACTTTATTATTACAATTACACGGGGAACCAATTAGATGAAACGATGAAGTATTGGAAATAGAGCCTTTTCTAAACACTTACGTTTTATACTTGCTTTTTTATTTTGAAATACACATCATCACAATATGCATTTACTTTATTGTTAAAATTACACGGGATAAACATGCCGTACTATGTACTAACACGGGGAATATGACGTAGCGCGTCTAATTCAGGTTCCCAACCATTTATTTCTGGGGAAGGGGAGTTTAACCTTACAATTAAAGACATTAAAGTGAAAGAGCGAGAGAAACACGTACTACTTTTTTTTAATTAACACGTTATTTTATGTGTATCGGAGACCCATAGCTCTTATATAATGTATACGCAAACATTTATACGTGTGTAAAGATTGCTAAGATTTTCTCCATCCCTGCCGGGTAATGGACTCTTCCATCGATTCGAAGCGTTATAGCGGGAGTGCCTCCCTCCGTTTATAAGCTCCTAAGTTTATAAGTTAACTTATTAGTGAATACAGTGCAATATAATACCAGCAGATGTCTGTTATATATGCTTAATGCGTGAGTTAAAAAATGAAGGTTTATTTTCGTCGTCGTTGACCGTTCTTGGGCTCAAAGATGGACGTATCGACCCGCCTGAAGTCTCTTCTTGGCACCCATCAGTACAGAAGCGCTTCAAACGCGGCCCAGCTTCAGAAACACAAAGTGAGTGTACATGACAGGCCCCTTATGTTATTATATTATGTTATTTTATTATGTTATTATATTCAAAACAGTCAATTGTGGCTGTGCTCCAAATCCCTGCATGTTGCAGTGAATGTGCAGTATGTGCTGTATTTTATTTATCAAAGCTGTGTCTGGGTTAATCAAACCCAATGAGGTCAGATGTGGCACCACGATTTATTATACAGAGAATTTCCTGCACTATAGACATTGTAATGATTTTATTGGTGGTTTGTTAATTGCACAGGATGTTTCAGGACTGAAGTGTGGTGGAGTGCTGTTCTCAGGTCAGGTGCTGCCCAGAGGGTGTCTCAATGGACTCATGGAAGTAGCCGGAGATGCCAACACCGATCACACATTGACAGGGGCCATCATATCCGTGCTGGCCCAGTTTGGTATTCAGCTTTTTGAAATAGTTATATAGTAATATAGTATAGTTATATAGTCAGTGTAATATCAAAACAAACAGCAATTGCAATTTAATCATGTACGTTTGTTCATGGTTTGTTTGGTGAGGGAAAAGAGGCTCTTCACAGCAGTTACAACTTCACTTGTATCCATACTCCACTGCATCAAAAGCACCCCAAAATTAATTTTCTTCATGTCATAATATTCCCATAATATACAGATTCTGTTGATTAATTCAGTTGTCATTTTCCACCATTTTGATTATCTGTTATTTTACAGAAAACAAATATATGTTTTGGTAGTCAAATGTTTTCCTAAATCCAAAGAGATGATCTTTGGACGGAGACCCACGGAAATGTTCAAACAGATTTTTGCTATTCGATGCCATTCTCTAGAAATACCTCTCCAAAGCTGAACCTGCCTGGGATTGTTTTCTTATGCTAGTTAGCTTAGCTGACTAATTGGTTAACATGCTAACCAGTTGCTATTCTTTTCAATGTGGCTTTTTGGTTATCAGGTTGACCCATCCCATCAACACTGTAAGTAACGCTTTTGGGTGCTCGTTCTTGCCTTGAAAGCCTCGAAATTATTCTCTGTTTAGGTTATAAGATTACTGGTGTCTTTGTGCTCAGTTCCAGTCCTGTGTAAACTCGTCTGCGAGGCTGTACTCCGACGTCTGGCCCCTCGGCTGCAGCCTGATACCAGGAAGGGTGTCCAGACCAGAGGGTCAGAGCCAAGCTTAGTATTCATCCACTGGGTGTCTGAATGGCCCGGATTAGTTCTACATGCTTTGCCTTTGCTGGCTGAGCTATTTGAAGTATGTTACCATATCTCTAGCACTTAATGTTGCCTGTACCTCAGTAAAGCTAACTTTACCATGACATCAGAATTTACTATTCTTTTTTTTATGGAATATTGCAATGTTTATTATAAATAATTTATCTGTGCTAGTCATTGTTTTATATATTTAAGTTCTCTCATTATCTTTAATCAAAAACATTAACCTCGCCTGATGACATATGTCTGTCCTTGAGGGTGGGACTACAACTGACTGTCCAATGGCCAGGCAGATTCCGCCACTCCAACTTCCAACGATCCAATCACTTCCCAAAGGACAAAAGCAAGTCGTGCCTAGTGCTGGGCGATTTAGCAAAAAAAAAAAAAAAAAATCTAAAAAAATTTTTTAGAATGCTTGACTGATTCACTATTTCAAATTTTTTTTTTTTTTAAATGTTTGACTAGCCAAAATAAAACCTAACTACAAGATTGAAATAACATTCCCTTTATTAGTAACTTTGAAAAACCATCTGGTTAAGAAAAGTTGTATTTTTGTATTGCAAAGTTATGAATGAAAAGATATAAATGAAATATCAAAGCATCTTAACCAATGTAAACATTCTGTTATCACAGTCGACGTCAGTGTCAAGCAAATTGTAAATTTCTGAAAGTAACAGCAGTAGTGTTATTAGCTGCAAATGTTTGTAAAACAAAAAAAAAATTAATAGCACTTTGCAGACCATTGTGGAAGCATGATAAACGTAGTAGTTTTTCCTTACAGGTTTCTTGAAAGGAAGACCAGTCTGTCTACTCTTTCAGGCTTGAGACATGCTCTGTGTCATGGTTGGGAAATATTGACTCTTGATTATTCTACTATTGCTGTATTGACAACATATGTAATTGATTTGTGTGCTAATAGTTTAATTAAAAATCATGACACCTCGATTAAAAAAAACAGTGTTAAAATGTAAATTCGATACAATCGCAAAAATCGCTCGAGTCCCACCCTACATTTTTTTTTCTCATTCTGGAGGCCGTTTCACACATGCATCACCATAGGGAAGACTGTTGCAATTTCAGATTCATGGTGACTTTAATGACTTTCTATCCTATTAAATTATAATTCTGTCTTTCTGTTCCTCCAGGAGGTGATTGTGGAGCTCCTGCTATAGGAGGTGTTGGCTTTGCTGCAGTCTCCAGACTCTGCTGAAGGGACCAAACAGCTTGTTGTTGGACGTTTTTGTATGATATATAACATTAAATTCTATTGATGTTAATGCAAAAACATTTTTGAGGACTTTGAGAGAATATTAGCCAACGTTCTGAGAACATTCCCTGTTAGCTGGGTATTTAATAACGAGTCTGTCCGACAGCAGCTTTTTGATTTCTAAAGTTTTAACAAGTGTGGAGTGCACCATTTAAATGGAAACCGCAACTGAATGACACACAGCTCATGTCTCTATTTGTGAGATAAAGAATAGCCCACAAAAAACAAGTGTGTGTAAAGTGCATAGTAACTACCACACGTGGTTGCGTTGACACATCGCAAGTCTATAAAACTCACAAAATGTGAGTATGAGTCTGGTAAGTAATATACAATTAGCTCTCCAGAACTGAACTGTGTGAAAAAAATATTGCACGTACATTAGAAACACAGATAGATTAGACAGATAGAATGAGGCGCATGTAAACAAATGCACAAAGGGCATCTATGAAATATTTAAAAATAAAAAAATGTGCATGTAAAAAAATCTAAGTAATAATAATAAATATAATATAGAACTAGTTTGTAAAAACTGAAATTATGGTACAAACCCTGTAGCATATGTTGCGAACAGTGTGTAGTCCCCAAAATTATTGCACAGACCCATTGTACAGAGTAATGATGGTAATATGGCCTGTATTGGGTGTTGTAACGCTTCACCTTTTAAGTCCTCTCTCTCATTGGTGCAGAACCAGCGTATGGTGACACCTCTGTCATTGGCTCTTGCCTCCAACAAGAGAGAGCATGTGCAGGTGGCACTGCGCGTACTTTTTGAGTACCCTGCTCCCCGACTTCTGCTTTGTCATGTAAGTCAACAGAACACATCACCACAGTGTGATCTTCTGGTTAGAGGTGTTAAAACTTGCAGACTGATGTTCCAAACAAAGCAATGTGATTGTGACTGCCAGCTAATAATGGAGTAATATAAATAATCAGTTTGGCCCCACCTACTGGCAGAAAGAGCCAATCAGCAATTGCTAAACAGTAACATTCTCTGGGGGAGGGGCAATGTAGTGCAATTTAAGCTTAAAAACAGAATTTATAATACAGTTGATTTCCGGCTTAATAGTAGGTCAGAAATATATTGTTTTGTTGTAATATTAGCCAGTGAGATTATAATTGTCTCCCATTCAGGTAGATAGGACTTCGAATGCCGAAGGCATTGCATAGATGGCCGCTGAGTGCAGAGAGTTTGATAATAATTACTAGCCTATTTGTAGCTGCGAAGTGTTGTTGCAGGAAAACGTTGAAAACAGAAGACAGGATTATTATTTTTAATAAATAGAAATTGTTTATGTTTTTGCACTAGATAAGAGCTTATGGAAGGATTTTAAACAGACTTTTTTTAACAGATTGTATTTAGAAGTAAATATGAATCTGAATTCCCGTGTTGCTCTTGTCTGCAGTATGGGAGACAACATGGCTTATAATGCGTACCGTCAGAGGGAGGCCGAGCTATCAGTCTGGAGCAGCTCTGCTAGTGAAGATGTGACTTTAGCAGGAAAGAGTTTTCACGTAACTCGTACTGAATCTTCTGGCTCCGCTTACAGTATCGACAGCCTCATGGAGAAACTTCAGCATGGAGTGGAGGTGACTGCATTTATCTGACCATGCTGGCACGTTCATTTTTAAACCTGACACTGTATTTTACTAATTATTCACAGTGGTTTATTGTATTGAATTGTAAATTGACCATATATGCTGCCTCAAATTAAAATGAATAATTTTTATGAGCCATGCATCATCGAAGGCTTGTTTAAACATTCAGAGGTTCAAACTAGGACTGCAAGATATATCGAAATTATTGGAATATCGTAAATGTGCATTTCGCAATAATAGTTGGAGTATGTGTTTTTTTTTTCCAGAAATAAAGTTCATCATTAAAATAAATTTAAAAACTGAAAATAATATAATTTAAGTTGATTGAAAGCATTATTGTATGGTTTCTAACCATCAATACCATCGTGGGACAAGCATGCATTGTGTTTCTCATGTCGTCTTGTAGTAGTTACAGCAGAAGGGCAAAGATGTGCATATGTCCGAGATCATTAATGTTTATGAGCAGAAGCTTTCTGCGCTGATGGTAAGTGGCCGACACATTGAAGAACTTCCTCTGTTAAAGTGTTTTTCACAGTTAAAGGTGTGATTTAGCGCATGTGCTAGTTTCTGTACAATTCAAAGAAAGCAGACTGCAGGACGTTTTGGAGGCCAACGCCCTTGCTCTGTAACAGGCTGATTGACTTTTACAAATAGGCATCCCCAATAGGAGGTTTTGCTGACTTTTTGGTACAAATTTGTCCCCAATACATGTTTAAGTAAAAGTGTAGTCGTTTTTCACACAAAAGGAAAAAGTGTATTTTTCACATATGCATGATTTAAATATAGTGATTTTAGTGATCGGAAGGCACATATGTCTTTATAGAAACTCCAACCAGCCACAAACTGCCAGCTATTTGTCAAACCTTTTTTTTTTGATTATAAATGTTAAACACGATCTGCTTTGTCTCAACAGTATTTACAGAGAGAACTAGTGGTAAAGCTCTTTACTGCCTTTATCAATATTTGTGAACTAAAACCAGCAAACTTCTGGTTGTAAGTCCGACTCTAACCAGTAGGCCACAAATGGAAAAAAAAATTCTGACACTGAAGAAAACCTGTGAACTCTCAGACAACATATCTGGAGCTGCTGCAGAAGTTTCAGCTAGAGGGCAAGCTGGAGAAGATGGAAGAAGAGCTGAACAAACACACAGCAACGGGAAGCCGAAACCTTTGTGACACACAGCTCACTTATACACACCCTAGCAAACCATGAAATACTTCACATTGATGAAATTATTTATTTTATCTGTTAACAGTCCCTTTTAATCCGTGAATCATGGTATTTCTTACCATCATTAGATGATGAATTAATGTCTCTGGAAGACAGAACATTAAAAATTCCTTTTATTGTAGATTGTTTTTTTATGTGTAATTGTTTTTACTGTTGAAATATGAATTGTTAGTCATTTGCACCTTAGGCCACCAGAGGTCGCCAAACACATTAAGTTCAGTTTGTGATTATACATGAAGCTGAAAACATGAATTTTCTTCAGTTTTACTTTAATCTTTATCTTATCACATGAAGGCGTGACTTCCTTGTTATTAAGAAATGAATGCATTTCCTTCAAGTTTAACTCCCTGGTTTTAGTCGTAGGTCGCCAGACAAAACGTCTCTATAGAAATCTATCTCTGAAAGGTAATTGAGCACTTCATGTGCAAGAAATCATATTTGTATAAGCAGTCACTGCTGAAGTAATTTAAAAGAAACTAGTTTTGGTTTCTATTGTTATTGTGTTTCACTTGTAACTCAAAGCTCGAACATCATGTGACGTCTTTGCATTGTTTTATTTTATTGTAGCACAAAACATGCTAAACCTGAAGGACCTGCAGGTTTAAATAATGTTGTGACATTTCAATAGATCAGACAGGCCAGAGATCAGTCCATTTGCTGCAAAGCCATTTTAAGATCAGAAGTTTCATAAAAAATCATTTCACTTTAACTTTTATTTAAATGGAAAATATTTTTACACAATCTCATTCTGCTAGTATTCTTATAAAATAATGTTCAGCTCAATGCATTGTTTTTTTTTAACTTTGTTTTATACTGTAGGTGTGTCTCAGTTTCAGGTTGATTAATCCCTGAGTCGTTGTTTCTCGTAGTTTCAATCTACAGCTTTACAAATCTTTGTCATAGAAGCTGAATGTACCAGCACTTCATAAATTTGGTTCTTCACATCAAGATCATCACATCCCCTTCAGCAGGCTCTTGGATTGTCAGATCAGCTATTATAAATATTATAAAAAGTTAGAATGAGGTTGATTGGTTTGTTGTCATGGCAGCAGATTAGCACCTTTCAGTTTCCTATATAAAGATCTTTATAAATATATAATTTTATAACCTGGTTTGATTAAACTCGCATTCATGCAGTGCACAGTACAGTAAAAAAGCTTTTTGCTGAATATGAATCAGCTGTTCAAAACAAACCTGCGACAGATTTTTTAACCAGATTATTCCGTGAGCTAATATAGCAACCTTAAAAACCTAAAAACCTTAATTAAAACCTTAAATATCCTTAATCTTTAGTGTCATATGTTCAGAATTACTTTGTCCAGTCTTTGATAGTTTAATTACATAACGAATTAGGAGGATAATGTATTTCTTTGGCTGTAGTGTTGGTTGTTTTCAACAAGTGAACAAGCTGTGTCGTAACTCCATTGGTATGGAAGGTACTTAAACTGGTTTGGTGGAATGCTGGAATCTGATTTATCCACTTTCAAGGAAAAGTCCTTCAGCAAGCAAAAACATTTTCAGCTTCATTGAATCCAGGCAATTCAGTGAGCTTTAGCATTGAGATATTTTCAGACTGAAATGAATTCAAACATTTGTTGCCATGTATTATTTGGAAAGTGTCTTTAACACTTTTTCAGTACAGCTCTCACTGGTTCCTCTGGTGTCCTTCACAGTCTTTTTTTTCCTCCAGTACTTATTGTTCTCATTTAATATAAATGCTGAAGGTTAGGTCTTGAAGTCAATGTAACTTCTCCTCATTCACAAGACTTCACATACCGTAGAGGATGCAGGTGTTTGTTCATTCTTCTCTATAATGTAAGATTGTATAGTATGATACTCCATAGATCAGGTTACAGGTGTTGTTTCAACAGGTGTTATTTCATTGGTTACACTAGATGTGAGGTGTTGTTCCTCTAAGGGTACTTCTGGTTCTGGTGCTGGCACACTGGCAGGAGACTGTAAAAATACAGTATAAATATGTAAACAAGTAAAAGTAAAAAAAACAAAATAATTGTTAATCTCTTATCAAAGAACAGCAGATTTGTGTAAATGTCATAAAGGTTTTAGTAAGGTTGTGTCTGTGCTTCTATGCTTCTATAACTCTTCATGGGTCTCTGTATGTTTTATAGAGAATTTCAAAATTATTCATCATATCGTGGGACATCAGATAGAAAAGTAAAATACAGAGAATATGAACTTACCTCGTTCTTATAACAAGGCATTTTTTTTCTTATTACAACATAAAGGATAATAATTGACAAAATGATCAGCAGGGGTATGACAATGGCCAAGGTTGTATTAGCTTCCACAACTGTAGAGAAAAAAATTTTTGACATGTTGAATATAATTGAATAAGTATATTTAATACATAAATACCTATACATTAAATACATATTCAATATATTTTTAAAAATATCATATAGTGTTGGTGCCCATTTTGATTAGCATGATTAACAATCCTTCTAGATGAGTAGATGTGGTTATATACCTGTTGGTTTAATTAGGGTGCGTATAATGTATCTACTTTGCGCTGTAAAGCTCTCACAGGTGTAGGTTCCTAAATGCTCTGAGTTCAGATGATGAAGTGTGATCGTCCCACTTCCAGGTGAGAAGCTCACTTTGTCCTTCCACTCGTCAGAGATTTGAGGTTTAGAGGTTTGACTGTCATATCTCAGTATAGTGGTGTGAAAGCTCAGGATGGTGAGGTCGCTTTTAATCAGTGGACACTGGAGAGTTACCTCACCTCGCAGTGAGATTTCTGAAACAACAGAGCATTTCACAGTCTGATATTACTGAAATGTGCTGTGGACTTCAGCTTTTATACAAACATGGCTGAAGCATACACTGTGACCCCCCTCCCCCACCTGGGACAATCAGATCACCTTTCTTTGTTCCTCATCCCCAAATATTCACCCCTCATCAACCGTGTGAAGCCATCAGTGAAGACCATCAAAGTGTGATCAGCGGGGGCAGACCTCACACTCCAGGACATTTTACATTTATTCATTTAGCAGACGCTTTTATCCAAAGCGACTTACAAGTGCAGGTTTCAAAATACTGACTGGAGTATGTTTGCTTCTCAGGCTGCATGTGGCTTTCACACGGACATAAACAGCTATACCTCCTCTGTTCTGGATTACATTAACACCACCATAGACAGCGTTACAACTCAGAAGCAGATCACCACATACCCAAATCAGAAGCCATGGATGAACAAGGAGGTGCGCCTCCTGCTGAAGGCACGCAACACAGCCTTCAGATCAGGTGATGCACAGGCCTACAGAACATCCAGGGCAGATCTGAATAGGGGCATCAAAAAGGCCAAGCACTGCTACAAGCTAAAGATAGAGGATCACTTTTCCAACTCTGACCCTCGACACAAATGCCTCTTTCCTGAACAAGCTCAATGACTTTTATGCTCGCTTTGAGAGAGACAATAGAGGAACTGCTACCAAGCTTACACCTACAAATAATCACCAGTCCATCACACTGACCTCCACAGATGTGTTTACCGCACTGAGCCGGATCAACACACACAAGGCTGCTGGACCAGACGGCATCCCTGGACGTGTACTTAGGGCATGTGCGGAGCAGCCCGCTGGGGTTTTTACAGACATCTTTAACATGTCCCTTGCTCAAGTAGCTGTGCCAACTTGCTTTAAAACCACCTCCATTGTGCCAGTGCCAAAACACTCAAAACCAACAAGTCTGAATGACTACCGCCCTGTAACACTCACACCCATTATCATGAAGTGCTTTGAACGGCTGGTCCTGGAACACTTGAAAAACTGTCTTCCATTGACACTGGACCCAAAATTAAGGAGCTGATTGTAGACTTCAGGAAGGAGAGAGGAGGCACACATGATCCCATCCATATTAATGGGATGGCTGTTAAGCGTGTCTCCTGCTTCAAGTTCCTGGGGACCCACATCTCAGAAGACCTGTCCTGGACCACCAACACCTCCAGCCTGGTCAAGAAGGCCCACCAACGGCTCTTCTTCTTGAGGACACTGAAGAAAAATCAGATGTCCTCAGCCATCCTTGTGAACTTTTACCGCTGCACATAAGATAGCATACTAACCAACTGTGTCACAGTCTGGTATGGAAGCTGCACTGTTGCAGAGCAAAAGGCACTGCAGTGGGTGGTTAAAACTGCCCAACGCATCACAAGGTCTCCACTCCCAGCCATCAAAGACATACAGAGGAAGAACTGCCTACGTCGAGCATGCAGTATTCTTAAGGACTCCTCTCACCCTGCCCATAGACTGTTTTCTCTCCTGCCTTCCGGCAGGCACTTCAGGAGCCTCTGGACTAGAACCAGCAGACTGAGGAATAGCTTTTTTCCCAGAGCTGTCTCCTTACAGAACTCTGCCCCTCGCTGATCCCACTGCATCTCCTTTACACCTTTACTCCCCTCATCCTCCTCATACCTCTTTAATCAAACCATAACCATTACATTTGTATTTGCACTATTAAACTTGTCATCATTGCACATTGTATTACATTGTAAATATACCATTTGTAAATATCCCATTTGTAATTTCTGCCTATAGTATAACCATCTGCATTTCATTGCATTGTACTTGTACATGTGTAATGAGAATAAAGTTGAATCTAATCTTAAATCTAATCTAGAATTGAATCTTTCCCCCAAATAATTCCACGATGCAATTCAACCAAAAATCAGTTACTGATCAGTCTCCTGAAAAGCAGGATAGGCAATCTTTCCAATAATAGCATTATTAGTCAATAATCTTTTCAATAATAGTATAACCTTCAGTTATACTGATTGAAAATCTATTTATATCCTCATAGCAGTTACTGAGTAAAGTGGTAAATATATATCTATGTAATTATACATGTTCTTTGGAAGGCACAAGACCATAAAATGTTTGTCCAATAATTGCATTCAGTCTGACCACAATGATAGGATGTCCTACGTGCCTATGTATTTGCATACCCTCATGCACTATTGGAGGAGGCGTGGCTTTGTCAAGAGCTCTGACGGGAGGGTGTGATCTGATGCTTTCAAAGCTAGCTTGCAATTATTAGCTTCTTCAGAATTGCCCACCCTACCTTTAACAAACCCGAATTACAATGGAAAATTTATAATAAGGATTTATTATTTGAGCTGCTGTGTCGGATTTTATGGGAAAATGTCAGTTTTGTCCGTGCTTACATCTCGTCTCAGCTTGTTTTTACAGAAGTTGTCCATGTTAAAAAAGTAACTCCACAAACAATTTGCAATTTTATGCTTTGAACAGAGATGAAGGTAGAGAGGCAAAAGTTTTGGACTGTAGCTTCAGTGAATGGAATATGTATGGTTTACACTTTAATTTCCCAATGATCAATGTAATATTCTATGGCCTTGGACACAGCTGGTGAATGTTAACTGTTACTGGCTCACCTTTCTGTTCCAGACTAGCTGTGTATAGAGTCTTCTTGTCTTTTTGACTGATTATTGAGCAGTTGTATGTGTGGACAGGGGCATCATCTCTTTTCAGTTCACTGGTCACCACAAACAGGTTTTCCTGAGTTTTGTTGTAAGTGTTCACTGGCTCTGTTGCAGGAGAGTCTAAGGACCACGACATAAGTGGTTGTGGATAAACTCCGCTAGTGATGCAGGTGACTGTATCATTTCTTAAAGTGATGTCCACTGATTTAACCGGAGCTAAAACAAGAGAAAAACATAATATTGTTACAAACCAGTCTGTGTCTGTTCTGAATGTCATTGTGAAGCAGAGCCCAACAACAATTTTAGGTTGTAAGAACATTTCCTTAACATTTCCGTTAAGTAAAAAACATTAAAAATGTTCATCCATTTTTTAGATGTTGTAGTAACGTTTCTTGCTTGTGTAAGCGATTGTGTAAGTGATTAAGTAAACGTTTCAGAGAGTACGGCGGTATGGGGTCAAAGGTCTCTCACCTACTACAGACACAACAACATATTTCTCCTCATTTGTTATGTCGCTTGCTGTGTAGCACTTGTATCTCCCCTCGTCCTGGATTGTGATGTTTTTAAGCATGAGTGATGCATTTCCTTTATTAATTTCAGATAAGAACAGTTCTGTTCTGTTCTTGTATTCCTGAGCCTGATGGCCCAAGTGATTTCCATTTTCGTAGAATGAATGTACTGCATTTTTGTTCTTGTACCAATGAATGATGTCAAGGAGGTTCGATTGACATGGCAACACACAGTTCTCAGAGTAAAAACATGTGACAGGGGTTTCTGTAAAGGGAAAATATCCAAATTACAATATGATTTTAAAAACTAAACGTTAATGTAACACTAATGGTAAACATTTAGCCTTCACATTGCATTCACAGTTTCATTGTATTCAGTTTCAAGAGTTACTGTGCTGTTGAGAAACTGAACACTCTTGAAAATAAGTCTGAAAACATCATGTGAACTCACTTGAAATCTCATGTTTAAGAGTGTGACTCTAAAGCATTGTGCAATCATTAACTAGGTTTCAAAGGGCGAATTGTAGTCTCACTAATGCGTGTCAGCTGATAATGGTCTCAGCACAGTCAACTTATTTTACATTAGTTTTAGACACACACAGAGACACACACACACCTCTATCTAAATGGGGACAATCCATGGACTTCTATTATTTTTATAACCCAGTTAGTTATAAATTATATAACCTAACCCTAACAGAAAACATTCTGCATTTTTACAATTAAAAAACATTTACTTTATTTTATAGTGTTTAACAAATGAGGACAGCCCCAAAAGGAAGTTTTGCTCAAATTTGTCAGAATTTTAGGTTTTTAGAACTAGTGTTTTAAATGATAAAATCAGGTCTGTGTTTTGCCATTCCAACATCCAACAAAATCTTTGATATTTGATATCACATTGGTCTATAGAAAACATTTTACCCTGTTTAATACCTGACATTGTTATAATTCTGTTAAAAAAGAAAATAAATAACATTTATTTTGCTGTCTACAGCTTTTCTAAAACGTTAATCATTTGTCAATACTTTCATTTTAATTTGTGTTACAAAAGGCTGTATGTAAATGAATGGCAATGGATGTTTTAGTTTCTTACCTTCACTCAGTATAAAGGGCAGAATCCACAGAAACACTGAAGTTCTGACCACCAGCTTCATAGTAACAGAGACCAAACTTTTTGAGTCATTGGTTGTCGGTCACAATAAATCACAGCTGCATTCGGATTTAATTTTACTTTTAGTTAACAAACAGAGTCAACGAGGCAACAGAAGTATTTCCTTCATAGGAAACAAGTTGAACTGGTAGGATTCTTTATATATTTTGGTAACACACCCACAAGTTGTGAACTTAAGAAACAAAGTACAGTCGCTTTGGATTAATATTTGCTGCACCCTGCTGGATCTTTACTATGGGTTGAATTAATAATATTTGTCACATATTGAGAACACAGGACCTATGATGAATAAAGGAGCAGATTAGTATATTACATTTTACCATGATGAGGCTGTGTAATATTTAGGTATAGCTGAATGAAAATGTTTTCCTTATATCAGCCCTTTACCTTTGTTTTGTTTACATGTGTCTGTTTACATTTTGGATGTGCTTATATGTTTTGGATATAGTGTCTACTATATGTGAGGTGACACATTGTCAATGCATTAAAAAAGTGTTGCTGACAGTAACTCAGTGAGTATGTTTCCTTTAATACACTCCAGCACTGGATGTTTCCCATGTTAGGAACATATCATTTTTATGTTAATGTAAACGTTACACATGACTCTGTACATGAAGTTGCTTTATGGGAGCTGAGAGTTTTGTCCCAAAGGGCTTAAACACTCAATTGCATTAAAAGTCTATAACAAACCTAATGAAACCTAATTGAAACCTAATGTTTATAACAGACATTGCATACAAAAATACAAAATACAATTGCTTTATGAATATAGTTTTCATTTTTATTATTGCAGTGTTTCTGATGTCCTCACAGGACACACACTAAAATATGAATATTATTATATACATATTTACATATACAGTACAGGCTAAAGGTCATTTGTAGCATATGTGTTATGGCGGGATTATCTTTTTAGATTTTCAATTACAGGAAGTGCTGCTTTCTCTGGCTTTGATATGTAGCAAAGGTTTTCCAGTGATGTGATTGGTTAGACCAGTGAGGGTCAGATAGCCAGTATTTGTGATGATGTAGCTCATCTCTGGCTCGTCCCGTAATCCACCAGATTATATGCACTGGGATTACTGGACACAGGGAGGCCAGTGATTGGTTTACGATTTTTCCCTTTCTGTATCGTTCCATCATGTGATTTTTGTCATGCGTCCCCTCCCCAACTTCCACTTTCAGCCTGTAATGTAATTGATTGTGTTAATGTGATTTGATCGGTTAGCCCCCGAGCTTTTTATAATAATAACTAATGATGGAATCTATCTGAAACTGGAACAGAACGTCAGCTGATGTCAAAGCAGCGTTCTACAAATGACCCGCCAATCTGTGGCCAACACCGATTCATTTATGTACTTACACAGATTATTTATATATTTTTGGCTGTCAGAACTTTTTTTAAGTGCAATTTTTGTGAGATATTTGAGGTGCAGCTGTCCTTTGCAAGGGAAACAGCTGTATGGACAATGTAAAGGTATAGTATGACCCAGCTAACAATTTTAGGTTATAAGAATGTTTCCCTAATGTTTCCATTAGCCCATTTCTAACAATTACGTTAAAATTGCTACTTTTGAAAGTTCTACGACTGCTCAAAATGCCCAATTTTTTAGACTTTGTATTAACATTGTTGCTTGGTTATAAGAATGTTATTCAAGCTTTTAAATTTCTGTAACATTTTTCAAACATTCCACTACCAATTTAAGAATAACTTTTATGATATGATAAATGTATAATGTTGAAAAAGCGTAAGACTAACAATACTGCATAAACCTTTTGGATAACTGACCGAACTTCCACCAACAACTTAAGAATAACGTTTTTGATTTATTGATATGTAGCGGTAAAATAACATTTGACTAACGTTGCTACAAGAACGTTTGAATAACTTTGAGATAACTTTTAGAGAATGTTAGCCAACGTTCTGAGAGCGTTCCCTGTTAGCTGTGGAGATGTTTATTTTTCTCTATACAGAGACAGCATACAGCTCCTGCTCTGTGGAAATCCTGATTAGAGATGCTTCCAGCCCTCTGTGTAGGTTAAGAGAAGATTTCACTAGCAACAGATAAGAGGATTTGAGTGGAATTAATGTCATTCTTTTATTACTGTAAGAATAAATTCCTATTGATTTATGTTTGGGTGAGAACCACGTCATTGAGTCACAGCCTGTAGACGTGGATGCAACAGACACATGCCCTCACACACATGCAGCCAGTCAGAGAGGAATGATGAAGCGTGCACTGATGAACGCAGGATTTATGCTTTAAAACGCTCAGATAGAAGCTCTAATGTTTGAGATTCTATATTAGATTAAGGTACAAAGACGTGTGGAGATCCACAGGGGTCAGCTGGATCTTCTTGAGGTTCTCCAGCATCTTCTCAGCGGAGGATTGCTGGGCATGGCCAGAAATCTGGAAAAGTCCCACCTTGGCTCTTGGGAAGATTTCTGGACCATCGTTACAGGACACAGAGACCCTGAGGAAAAAAATCAGATGCTCCAGCCTCATCCCTGGCCATGAAGCTGGTCCTGTTGGCCCTCAGGGTGTTGTGTCTTGCCTGTCTGTGGCCCGTCACCCTGCTCATTAATCGCTACCCTGACCGCAAGAAAAACAAGGATGTTTACTTGGGCGAGCACACCAAACACAGATTCAGAGGGTGAGAAATATTAACTGTATAAATACACATTTTAATTGAAATTATTTGATCTTATTACATATTCTGTGTATTGTGCTAGCTAGCTTGGTAAAGCAAATAATTTTAGTTTCGTCCTCATAAAATGTTTATGTCTTTAGGTTGTGATTAACTTAAATAGCATGATTTATGTTACATAAACATCTGCATCAACATCTTTCAGGTTTGTCGTCTGCCAGCACGATTCAGTCCATGAACAGATGGGCGGTAATTAGAAAAGAGTCGGGGGACTAGAGAGTTTAATTGGTTTGGTGGACACTAAAGCTAAGGGTCTGTGTGCCATTGGTATGATTACATGTGGTTTGATTAGATAACAGCATTTCATCTGAGGTTTTTTGATGCATGCACCTGTCAACAAGCACTCGTGTACTACCATGACATGTAGCATGTAAGTTACATAATCTGCATTATGTTACGTTATGTGTGAGAGAGGGTCCCTGTTACATATACGAACAGGTGGCCCTGTTTAAATAGCACTGAGAGCAATTTAGCCTGGAGGAATATTAAGATAAGCTTTAATCATGGAAATACCATCATACCATTATGCATCTAAATTTAGTGTTAGTAAGAATGTGTGCTTTTATTCTGCTTCTGGTGATTGTATGTTAACAAAGCAAAATGGGTCAGACACAACCTCAGGGATGGCAGTAATCAACATTCATTCTGTAATTAAAACAATTCTGGGGCCCTCACTCAGCTAACAGGGAACATTCTTACAACGTTTTCTAACAGTTCAAAGTTATCAAAATATCTTGCAGAAACATCAGTAGTACTTTTTTAACATTTTTGTTCTGACAACAAACTTTTGTAATACATTGCTCTGTTTGAGTACCTGACCCGTTCAACACAGAAACATCAGCTCAGCCAAGACAACCTGCAGAACTTCACACACTTGCACACACCCTGTGTTAAATTATGATTGTCAAGGTGGTATCGAGCAATTTCTCAGCATGCATCACAGCCTTTGATTGTGTCACTGTTTTTGTGTGTCTAACGTGTCATTAGTCTTGCAATACTTTTCATTGTGGTTTGAGTAAAATGCAACAGTTTTCCAATATGTTCATCACATAGTTATTAGTTGTTGAACGGTTTTGTATTTTCAAAAGGCAAAAGCTGTACATTCACTTGAGTGTGCAATGTAAGCACAGTGTGATCAGTAGATCATAGCTGTATGTTTCGGATTAAACTGCGCAGATGACACAGAGATAACTAGATAAGGTCAGTCATAACTCAACTGTGTTTCTCCTGACACTGTTAACCATGTTTTAGAACCACTTGCTCAGAGATTTCCAGGACGTTTCCAAACCGTAGTTCATTTCCACAGACCTGCTACACACATCTGCTGTTGTTCCACAAGCTGCTTTGTAAATTATTTCTGTAATGGCTGGATGATTATACACGTTCTGCAGATGATAGCAGGGCAGATGTTTGGAGAACATTCTGATGTGGAAACATGTCTTCATGTAGCAAATGATCAAAACAACCTGCTGTTTTATTTGCTGTGTGGTAATGACCTGTATGGTGACAATTCTCCTGTAGTTGCACACAGGTGGTCCTGACATTAAAAAGCCCCTGATATCTGACGTAATGACTGGAAGAAACCGCATGTGAATTTTGACACTTAAGCCACTGTTAGAAAAGTTTGCAAAATTTAAACTAAGGTGTGATTGCCTCTTGTTTTTATTTTAATCCCAGCTAACAGGGAACGTTTTTAGAATGTTGGCTAACATTGTGTAAAAGTTCTCAAAATAATCAAGAACATTCTTGCAGTAATGTTAATATAACTTTTTTAACGTTAAATATTACATATACTAATAACATTATTATAAGTTGTCATTATAAGTTTTAAAAACGTTTTAAAAGAATGTTCTTAGAACATTCAAAATAACATTTTTGACATTTTTGTTGCTTAATGGAAATGTAATGGAAACGGTCTTACAACCTAAAATTGTCAGCTGGGATCTAATGCAATTATTCATTTTAAAGGTGCAAAAGTATCCAAAATTGTCCAGGTTTTTCTTGCATGCCACAATTATGTCTTAAGTGTATTTCCTCTGTCCCCTTTTCTCATTGGTTCAGGCGGATAGACTACAAAGTAAAGAGGAAGGACAGCACAAAGTCTCTCCTCATCAAAACAGAACAGCTGCTGAGGATCGAAGACCACGACTTTGCCATGCGGCCTGGATTTGGAGGTCAGGATTTATTTGCTATTATTTGCTCCAGTTAACAATTTTCATCTCAGACCTGAAAATTATAATTAGAGTGCTCTTTTTAATAAACCTGATTAGAAATGGGCCGTACCATTTCTCTGTGTCAGAGGGTCCATCTCTCTGGGGAAAGAGGACAGGTGACGGGGTGGTCCAAAATTTAGGCATGACCCAGATTGTACAAAACCTAAATTAGACAAAGGGTGTTGGGGACACAGACCATAATCTGGATTACATGCCAGGCCTGGTAAAACAGAAATTCAAAGTTTCAGTGCAGGTCATGAGGCAGAAATAAGCATGTGCAGGTGGACACGTGCATGTGTGAGACCACACACGTGTAGGTGAACATACATGTGACCATGTCCACATACGGATTTGTATACCATCAGTATCATGCTGTCATTCATCATGTGACTGAAAGCTTTTCTTCTCTTAGATGTAATCTCTTATGTGATAGTAAGACGGAAAAGCCTTTGTTAGGAGAATATTTTTTAACGTTATATATCATATATAATAAAAGCGCTATTCTCAAACTGTAAGTGGAATGTTTAAAAAACATTACAGAATTTTGTTTAAATAATGTTCTTATAACCAAGCAATAACATTAATACAACATCTAAAATATAGGACATTTTGAAGCATTCAAAGCATTTAGAGCTTTAAAAATACATTTTTTAACATTTTGGTTGCCTAATGGAAACGTTTTTACAACCTAATATTGTTAGCTGGACCATCAGCATGATACTGTCAGAGGACATTCATTATGTGACTGAAAGCTTGTCCTCTCTTAGATGTAATTTCTCATTTTGTGATTGTAAAAACATTTGCAAACATTTAAAAGAACTATTGATGATATATGAATGTATATTGATGATATATGAATATATAATTTAACCCATTTAGATACAGCGTGTCGTTGTACTGCTTCCTTTGAACCAGCAGGGAGACCATCAATTCTGCTGTAAGTGTCACAGAGGAAATGAGGTGGAAGAAGAGATGTCTGTATTGATCTGCGGTTTGAAGGAATTAGATTTTGAATGGCATCTCTCAGTACATCACTGTTAATTAATGATGGGACAAACAGGATTAGAGGAAGTCGTTTGAGCTCCATATGCTCTCTCTGTGGGAGCAAGTGGATTTCAAAGGCTTTGCTGTTGTGCTAAACATCACAACACTGTGTTGTCTTCTGCTCTTCAGGTTCTGCCATTCCTGTGGGCATTGATGTGCAGGTGGAAAGCATAGACAGCATTTCTGAAGTGAACATGGTAAATGTTACGCTGCGTAAACAGTATGACAACTGGGTACATGTGTTTAGAAATGTATTGTCCCATTCCATCATTCAGTTTAGCTGATAATATTATAATGCTAAAAGGTACTGGTGGTACTGTAATATGTATGAGATGATCCACATAACTATCATATTCAGATAGCATGCCATGGTATTACCATGTTATACTGTTTGTTGTTTTTGTTTGTCTTGTAGTTTACCATGGAATAAAAATGACAAAAATAAAAAGATCAGGTATAAGAAATATGAAGGGATAATTCCTATACATATATATATATAGCTTATATATATATATATATAGCTTATGTATATATATATATATATATATATATATATATATATATATATATATATATATATATATATATATATATATATATATATATATATATATATATATATATATATATACTATAATGCCAATCACTGCCCAGCTAACGTTCTCTTAAAGTTTTCTCAAAGTTATCAAAAAGTTCTTGCAAAAATGCTAGTACATTTTTTTAAATGGTATCATATATCATATATATCAAAAGTATCATCCTTAAGTTGTTAGTGAATTGTTATTAAAATGTTACAGAATTTAAAATGTTTGAATATTGTTCTTTTAACCAAACAATAACGTTATTGCAGTGTCTAAAAAGGGACATTTTAAACATTCCTAGAACATTCAGAATAAACATCTTTGTTTTTGTTTCTTTATGGAAATGTTAAGAAAACGTTCTTACAACCCTAAACCGGTAGCTGTGTGTGTCCTTTCACAAGCTGTTCTGAATCCTGATGATCTGTACGGTCAGTAAACTCTGACGGTCTCACTCAGGACTTCACAATGACGCTGTACCTGAGACACTACTGGAAGGACGAACGACTGGCATTTCCCTCCAATAACAATCTGAGCCGCACCTTTGATGGGCGGCTGGTGAAGAAGATCTGGAAGCCAGATGTGTTCTTCGTCCACTCCAAACGTTCCTTCATCCATGACACCACCATGGAGAACATCATGCTGAGGGTTTATCCAGACGGCAACATCCTGTACAGCGTCAGGTAGCTGCTTCTCATCCTCTTGACATACATAAGACCTGGACTTGCTGTGGCTGATGTTTTAGTAAGTCAGTATTCTCTCTGTTGTAGGATCACAGTTACGTCTCTTTGCTCAATGGATTTCAGCAGGTTCCCGTTGGACACTCAGAACTGTTCCCTGGAGCTGGAGAGCTGTATGTACCTTAGACACTCTGTCTTCATTTCTTATGTAACAATTTGACGAGCCCACATTGTTGTTCGGTTTATTCTACACTATAGTGAATATTGTGAATCATTACATTAAAGAAATGTTTCGGAATCAATAAACTGTGCATTATTTCTTCAGCATCTGTGATATAATGTTGATAAGGGACATGGTCCTCAGCTTTATTAACAAATAAACAATTGTGGTTACAGTAAAACACTTGCCATAGAAAAAATGCAAAAAACTTAACCTGGAACATTTTAAACAACTGGAACATAGCAAAATTATATTTCAAACAATATTTAAAGCTGCAATCCATAACTTCTGCCTCTCTAGCGCCATCTCTTTTTAAAGCTTAAAATTTACAGGTTACTTTACAATAACTGATTTGTGTTTATTTTGAATAAATAAAGAGTTTTGCAGTTTGTTTTTGGATTGCAACTTTAAACATTGACACTCTTGTACTTGTCTTGTGCTTTGTTTTACACATTCAGATGCATATAATGAGAAAGATCTTATGTTATACTGGAAAAATGGCAATGACTCTTTAAGAACAGATGAGATCGCCCTCTCTCAGTACTTTATTGAAGAGTTCCATCCATCCCACGGTCTGGCTTTGTACAGCAGTACAGGTACACCATAACGTTTATGTTGTAATAACATTTCCCTAGTGTTTCCATTAAATAACAAAAATGTTAAAAATGTTCTTTTGAAAGTTCTAGGAATGTTCAAAATATCCATTTTGTACATCCATAACATTTTGTTAATTCTGTAACAATTTTAAAACATTCCACTAACAACTTTAGAATAACGTTGTATTATGCTATATTACTAATGCTACTGTAAGAACATTTTTAATAACTTCGAAAGAACTTTTAGAGAACGTTAGCCAGCATTCTGAGAACATTCCCTGTTAGCTTTGAGTTTGAGTAATATGTGTTTCTTTCAGGTTGGTACAACAGGCTGTACATCAATTTTATCCTGAGAAGACACATCTTCTTCTTCATGCTACAGACGTATTTTCCCACAATGCTGATGGTGGTGCTCTCCTGGGTGTCTTTTTGGATCGACAGGCGGGCGGTACCGGCCCGGGTCTCACTTGGTACACAATCCCTGCCCACATGCAAGCCCATGCACAACTTTATGCACAAATGTTATATGTGAAATTCAATGTTATAATTTCATTATAAATGTTATAATGAAATTCATTTTTTAAATAATATCTTGTCCTGTATATAATTCACTACATTTACTTTCATGCAATGTAATACAGGATTACAATACTTGTATCTTTACAATAAATGAGTCTGTGCATGTGTTTAATTTAGGCATCACTACGGTGTTGACCATGTCCACCATAATAACGGGAGTGTCGGCGTCCATGCCTCAGGTGTCATATGTAAAAGCCGTGGACATCTATCTGTGGACCAGCTTCCTGTTTGTGTTTCTTTCTGTCATCGAGTATGCGGCTGTCAACTACTTCACCACCAAAGAAGAGATGAAGAAACTCAAGCAATTAAAGGTCAGAGTTCAAACAGATCCTGAGGTTCACAGTTCATTGACATGAGACTCAAAAGAATATATTTATATTTTATGTTACATTTGCTGCATATTCAACACCAAAAGTATATATTTATACATACATTTATATATATTTAAAATATTGTTTTTTATGCTTATACTGAGACTGTCTTGTTTTTCTTCTCTTTTGCTTTTGTTTTGGTGGTTAACAACATTTTTAAACTATAAATAAAAAATACATTAAAAACATATTTTTTCATACAATTTAATACTTTTTTATTAGTGACCAAGTCTGTCAACACCAAAAGTTTCCATGTTAGCTATATTCCAAGTTCTCTGAAGCTTTCATGGTAATTCTTATGTTGCTTTTTGCCTTCCCTTGGTCATATTAAATTGTGGTCGTATGGAAAAATATGTTATATAATAATAAGTTTCTTTAAAATGTGTTCAATGGCAGAATGAACAAGTTAGCTTGACATGAAGGTGAGAAAATCTAGCAAAATTATATGCAGCACTGTATTTTAAATCACGTGACACATTAAAACACAACTTCTGGTGGACAGAGCAAAAATTTAATTCTGTTTGTCTCTGTTACAGCTGTCAGAATACGATGCCTCTCAAGCCATGGCGTTTGATGGCTGTTTTCATGACACCGACATTGAACTTAGCACGTTTCCTCCACTGTCCGGCCTAAACACGGACCCGTGTGTGTCCTCCCTGAACTCCGCCATACCAGACCTACCTCGCGTCATGGGCACGCGTCTGCGTCGCCGACGCTCCATTCGTGAAAGCGTCAACCACATCATGACCAACAGTTACAAGATAGACTCCTACTCCAGAATATTCTTCCCTCTGGCGTACATTTTCTTCAATATCATCTACTGGAGCATCTACTCCTGAAGAACAGCCCAATGTCACCCATGACATCTCATCAGCTGAGAACTGCTGATTGATTGATTGATTATATTGCCAAAATGACAGTTACAAAGGAGGAATCGCATTTCTGTATTTCAGGGAATCCACATAAACACACACTGAATCGTAATAAAATTGTGATTTTATTTTTATGAATGAATGGAAGATAAAACTGTAATAAATTATGTTAGAATCTTAGATTCCTATTTATGTTTCCTACAGACTTAAAATTTGTGCTTAAAATGCACAAATGCAACATTCTTAATAGCATAAAACCTACATGTGACTGGCTAAAATAAAAATGCATGAAAATACAATAAACATTATTGTTAAACTTATAATGCTGATACGGAACTATTCAAACACAGCTGTAAGATGACTGTTCCTATGTACATACAGTACATACGAAAACAGCTATAACATTTCAGAGATTTTTAAACTACATTTCTGTCATTCTTCATGTGACAGAACTGCAGGGGTGAGAATGACTACAAAAGTCTTACTATTTTTATGCTTTTTAAGTCAAAAATAAATGCAGTAAAGGAAAAGCTATTAAATATAATCTTTTTCCCTAATGCAGTCTTTATACATTCAGTTTCAAATAAATTTTCTTCATAAATACCATGTGATGCATTCGAGTCATCTGCTCTCAAATGTCTTTCATCACATATTAAAGTGTTTAATACTGTTTTTTGAACATACATGAAAAAATGCTGAGTCTGCACTGTTTCCACACCTCGCAGTAAGATGGTAAAATGTTATGCATTATTTCCCATAAGTCTTTGCTCTTGATATCTATTCTCCCTGTGAAGCAGCCGGGCTCAGCAATCAAATAAAACTATATAAAAAAAATCTAAATCCTCTTGCAAACACTACATAGATCTGAGTCGTGACCAAAGTTGATTGTTTGTCTCATTGTTAATCACGTCACAGTTTGTTTCTTCAGACATGATCAGTCTATCGTCCATCGGTGAGCCTGTAAAATAAATGTTTACATAAAAGTGTTACATTTTGTAGTAATGCAAAAAAAATTTAAAAACTGACTACTATTTTTAAAACTACACAATTAACAATTTTAGGTTGTAAGAATATTTCCCTAATGTTTCCATTAAATAATAAAATGTTAAAAACATAATTTGGAAAGTTCTAGGAACGTTTAAAACGTCCAGTTTTGTAGACGTTGTATTAACATTACTTTTGGTTATTTATATATATATATATATATATATATATATATATATATATAACTTTAGTTCTACTAAAGTTACTGCAAGAATGTTTGATAACTTTGAGAGAACTTTTAAAGAACGTTAGCCAGTGTTCTGAGAATATTCCCTGTTAGCTGGGTAAACTGTGAGATTTTAAACAGTGAGCACTTCCATGAAAACTGACCGATGCCATTGGGCGGCACTGATTCATCACTGCTCACTGAGCTGCGGGGGACACTGTGGCTCCCTGACTCGGATGAGACCACTGTGAGAATCGAAGTCTTCTTAGTGTGGTTTTGTGTTTTTGTCTGACTCCAGTCTGCAGGGATACGTTTGAGAGGTTTTTGCAAAGATTGTGGCATTGTAAACGAATAAAATCTACAATTAAACATTGATGAAATATCTAGTAACAGTAACATGAATTTAGTTTGTGATACATTAATTAATACCTGAGTTTTCAGCCAGTCGTAACTTCCCGCAGCAGAGGTACATTCTCCATTGTTTACGGACGTTTTCTTTTAGAGCGCAGTGGAACACAAAAATAAAAAAGCCTGAGAGAAAAATGTGAGAGAAATGAAAAACTGGAGATTTACCTAAAGCTGCAATTCAACCCTTCCTTAGAATTAGTTCTAACTGTAATTAAGAATTACAGAAATACAAAGTACAACAATATGTAGTACAGTACAACATGTAGTATTTTTTTTAAAGTTCTCACCCTGAAAAGAATTGAAAATGGCGAACAGGTACATGAAAGGCAGACTGACGGGCCCCCAGGCGAAGAAGGCAAAGCCCCAAGTGAGGCCCAGTAGAAACGTGAGGCCCGCAACGCTACGAAGTTCCTGCACTCCGCTCCGGTACAGGTTATTGTGGGGATTTTGCCGCTTGATTCGTACCAAATGGACCATCACCAGCACAAAAATGACCAGGTTCCACACAAAGATTACACAGAAATATGCCACAACGGCCACATAGAATGCCGTGTCATTCTTCAGCCAACAGCTGAAAGACAGAAATATACAAACATTAACTGTGGCATACGAGAAACGTACTGATGACCTTCATAAAAGGACGTGCAAAGTACTTCTTACTGATTCACTGATTCTGTCTGATTGAAATATTCCTAACAGGGAACATTCTCAGAATGTTGGCTAATCTTGCCTTTGAAAGTTATTAAAAATACTTGTGCAGTAACGTCAATAGAACTTTTTTTAATGTTATATGTTTTATATTTCAAAAACATTTTTAAGTAGTTAGTAGGGCTTTTCAAACGTTACAGAATTTAAAAAATGTTTAAATAAACTTATAACCAAGCAATAATGTTAAATGTCCGAATTAATGCAAGTTTCGAACAAATTAAATGTTCCTACTTTCAAAACAACATTTTTAACATTTTTATTACTTAATGAAAACATTAGGGAACCGTTTCTACAACCTAAAATTGTTAGCTGGAAGATTAGGATTACATACATCTAGACAAAATAATACACTAATTACTTACAAATCATCTGTAGTTCCATCCAAGTATTTCCCATAGTGTACCAGGCCATAGTTGTCCTTGTTTATCGCAATCACAATAATAACGACAATCAACGGGATTCCTACAATAAAACAACACATCAATTCATTAAATCAATAATCGTCTACAGCCAAGCTGAAATCACACAGACTAATTTAAACTCACCCCAGCCCGCCAAGGCAAACTTGAGCATGTATCTGGTCATGTAGTTGTTGAAGACCCTAACGATGGCCAGGTACATATGCAGAGCCTCGAGACCCATCCAGGTGAAGCTGACCAACAGGAAGTAGTGCAGAAAGAAGCCTGTGGAAATACACAGGCCTGCTACATTGGGATACAGCGCCAGCCATGAGTCCACCAGGAATACAAGGTTCAGCAGGAGCAAACCAAAACCCAGATGAATCAAGATCTTGGAGGGAATGTCGCGGCGGACTTTTCTGGGAATAAAGTGAGGAGAACTGGGTTAATGGGTGTTGATTTATTTTGAAAGACATTTTAGTGGCATTTTACAAGAGACTCTTAAAACAATATGTTTTAAGAGTCATTTACAATTATTATTTTTTTTAATGATGCTGTGTTGTAATGAATATTATTTGGACGATTTGTTTCTTCTGTATGGCAAATTCTATATAAACTATTTTAAAAAGGTGCTTCATGATGCCATAGAGGAACCATTTATGGCTGTAGGGTTCCATAAAGAACCTTTAACATCTGTAGAACCTTTCTGGTTCACCACAGGGTCTTTGTAGTGGAAAACGGTTCTTTAGACTTTTAAAAAGTATGAAAAAATAATACTTTTATGACTGAATGGTTCTTTTGGAAACCAAAATGGTTCTTCTATGGCATCGCTGTAAAGAGCATTTTAAGAACCTTTATTTATAAGACTGTACACAAATGAAACTTTGGGAAGAGTAAACAATTGTTTTAATTTTTAAATCTGAAGTTTAGCAATACTTCAGAAAACAATAACAAACACAACAAATAAGATAGCTGTGAAATTTGTAACTTCAACTACAAAGTTAAAAGTCAGTTTTATGGTTTTGAAATTTCATGTCTTCAGGATATCTCAGCATCATTCAGGAAGATTTGACTTACTCAAACCCGAGATAAGTGAGCAGAGTAACTGCGATGAAGATAGCGGAGATTCCACAGCCAATGTAAGTGATGAAGGTGAGAACTGTGGCCTGTATGCGGTCAGTTATGCCTTGTCTGCTAATATCCTTCAAACGCAAAACAAATGGGAAAAATATACAATTTTACAGGATGTAAATAAGGTGTATAAAAGCACTATATAACAATCCCTGTGTGTGAATTTTGTTTCGTTTACCCTCCAAGGCCAGTGATGCAATTCAGCACCTTGCAAACATTTTTGTTCTGCAGTTCAGCAAAAGTAAATGTCACTATGAGTTAGTGTTAGCTAGCTGACTGATGCAGAACGTGGTTGAACTCGCAAGTCTCTGTTGCTATAGCTAAACTGGTAGAGCATTGTGTTAGCAGCCCCAAAATTGTGGGTTCAAATCCCACGGAAAGGCACACTGATAAATGTATAACTTAAATGCACTTTAAGTTGTTTAAAGTGTCTGCTAAATGTGTAAATATAGTCATGGAAGTCTTTATATAATATATGTCCAGCTATTACTGCAAATGAAAACCAATTATGTGTTGTATTTCTTTGAAGAAAAAAATAAAAAATCTCACTAATAACACTGCAAAACTGGTCAGGTGATTGCAGCTGCAGACGGTCTCATTCTCACTGCTGCTGTTCATGACAACACAGCCGTCCGAATTCCAGCCTCCCGAACCTCCTAATACATCACAAACACATCACAATGACCTCACCTCTCACGCTTAATAAATCCCAATGCACATTTCAATAGACTTAATAACAATTTCCAGAGAGGTGTGTAATCTCACCATTTGTTTCAAAGTCCCAAAACACACAGGAAGCTACATAGTTCCCCTGTGGCAAGGGAGTCAAGGGAGTCAGAAATCAAACCGGTTTCAATGAGCATGACATTTACAGTAATGTAACAATGTGAACACTTACTGCAACAGGCTGTTTATTCTTCAGAGTAAAAGTAACATTGTCTTTCAGGTTTTTAATTGACAGGTTAGTCACACTAGAGCCCAGAATATGGCTGTTTAAAATCTGATTAGTCACCTTATCCTGTAATAAGAGCAAACCAAAGAATAAATAGAAAAAACAGACATCGCAGCTAACAAGGAACATTTTCAGAACATTGCTCTAAAAGTTCCATCAGAAAAAGTTTTTGCAGTAACATTAGTAGAACATTTACGTAAAAATGATAGATATAGTAGAATGTTATATATCATATATAAAAAACGATATTCTTAAGTTGTTAGTGGAACGTTTTAAAAATGTTACAGAATGTAAAAAAAAATGAATAACGTTCTTATAACAAGCAATAACGTTAATACAATGTCTAAAAAACTAGACTTTTGAACTTTCCTAGAACTTTCAATAACATTTTTAACATTGTGGGAAACATTAGGGAAACGTGATTACAACCTAAAATTGTTAGCTGGGATACCACTGGCAGCATCAATAGATTTTTAAACTTGGATTATGAATTTGTTTTGGTTTACCTGAAAAAATGTGCTTTTCTGGAAGAATGTGAACTGAATTCTGGAGGCCATCTTCTGTTGCTCCAGACTGAGTTTTCCTGTCAGTGAAGCTGGCAGCGTTATTTTGCCAAGAGGGGAAGAACTTTTCACTTCTCTCTGAAATCCTTTTGTCACCTGCATTTCCAGAAACATAAGCACGTAACTCCAAATTCTGAGGTTTTCTCACTGGCAAAGTGCAGAAGTTTGACACACTTTGCACTTCTGAGAACTTTTAAAAAATCTTGATCATTAGGCTATATATTAAACGTCACATGAACAACAGGAAAACAGGTCTCATTGCATCTGCTTGTTGGAGAAAGTGTATGACCTGATGTGTATTTATGAACTTTAAGGTAATCAGCTAATTTAGCTAGTTGTTTTCATTTTTAACATTCTGTTCTTTTTAAATATCCGAATGTCAGTGAGAACAAAAATAAAAATCTGTAAGCTATCAATCTGCATATGTGATGGACGTACAAAAACACATACAAAAAGACCTGCACTGGATGCGATGAAACCTGTTTTGCAGAATAAAGGAGCGGTTATACTACTCTTTTCCCTCCGCTGACTTAAATTCATATGCATGTGAATGCATCAGACTGGAATCGCAAGCTTCCAGTCTGCAAAAAAAGTCTTTTCATTCCAAAGTTCAAGTTTGGTGAACTCTGACCTGCGAATTCGCAGGGGTCTCAAGTACAATTTTCACATGCTGAAAGTCTAGTGTGACTGCGCCTTAAGGATGTTCGATGCACCTAACCTCTATTGCACAAGATTTCAACAGTCAGTACCTGTGGGTTTAAAGGATCGGCCACAGAAAATGATGTTGTCTTGAAGTTGGACCCATCAACTTTGGTTACAGTCAGAGCAAGTGATCCAAATGCAATGTTTTCTGTCTGATCCTGAATCACCAGTTTTAAACCCAGACTATCCACAGCTTTGATTAATCTAGAAAGCAAAAATGGGTCATAAACTCACTAGCTTTAATTAATACTTTTAAACCATGACTGCTTGTGTTAGCATGAGTCTTACCTGCTGGAGGAGGAAGTCAGAGAAATTGTGGAGCTATTTAGCAGATTGTTGATGATGGACAGCATGGTTCGGCCTACATCCAGACTAATGTTGGGTGCAGAGAGCAGATTCTCTAGCTGGTTGACCAAATTGTTCACCTGGGTTGAGTTTAAAGACGACACATATTTTGTTTGATTTAGAAGATCATTAGCCAGTGTGCCTGGACTTTCAGTTGTTAGGGTTCCTAAAACATAAGACAATCAATAATTATTATATGTGACACATGACCATACAATGTGATCTCTGTTGCATTTGTAGGTGCTGATACATGCAGTTATATGTACAAATACATTCGATATTAACGTATCTGTAGAACCTAGAAGGTGACCTACAGTGTAACTTCACCAGTGTTTAACTAAATACACTAAATAAGAAGTTAAAGGCGGGTAGGTGATTTTTTCCAGAAACATTTTTTGTTGTACTGGTTAAAAGTCTCCTGATAGCAACAACTAAGATAACATATTTATGTATAAATATGAATATATATAATCTGTGAAAAGTGCAAAACTATAAAACGTTTGTCCAGTCATTGCATTTAGTCCGAATGCAATGATAGGATGTCCTGTCTGCCTGTCAAACTATGTATTTGCCTACCTCTATGCACTATTAAGAGACGTAGCTTTGGAGAGCATTCTGCAATTAGCCTCCCTAATTTTGCTTACCCTACGTTTAAATTGACAGTTTTAGTTAATATTTGGTTTTTCCAAATGTACAACAATATGTACATATACCTACAAATATGAATGAGACCACCCTAGAAAATTATGATTTGACTCGAATTGACATGAATATACACTATATTGATATATAGAAGTCAAACCTAAGGTTGTTGCCGTGGTAACGATGGCTGACACAGCAGGGGCCACAGGGTATGTGCTGTTTGCTGTTGTATTTGTTCTGTTGGTTGTTTCAGTTGTGTGACGCAAAGCTGGAGCTCTTGTTGAAGTATTGGAAAGAGGAGAGCTTGTATGTCTGTCTGGTTCAGCAGTTATGTGATTTCTATTGGTATTGCTAACAGTGGTAGAATCTGCTGTTGTGTTTTGTGAGGTGCTGATTAGGTTGACCGTTGTGGTTGTATTAATGCTCGGATTTTCTGTTGTACTTTTTGAGTGACTAACTGTTGTAACAGGCCCTGATATGTAGTCAGTTGACGCACTGGTAATGTTTTCTGTTGTTGGGAAGGAGGTTGTGTGTATCTCTGTTGTGTTTTTAAACTGTGTTGTATTAACTGCGGAGCTTACAGTTGTATTAAACTCTGATGTGGTGTTGGAACTTCCTGTCTGAACAACAATAGTCCCGTTGTAACTGGTTACATTTGGTGTCATTTCTGTTGTGTTGAACAGAGTTGTGTTCACTAGGTGTGTTGTACTCAGTTGTGTTGTGTTAAATAAAGTGGTAGTTGTACTGGAATCAGATGTGTCAGGAATAACAGATGTTGCATTAAAAGTTGTCAAATCAGGCACATATTTTGTGGTATTGAAGTGTGTGGTGTTGAATTGTGGTTCTGTTGTGGTGAATTCAGTGGTAGTAAGTTCAGTGTCTATGGTCTCAAATGTTGTGCTAATGAGTGGTGTGATGGTTGTATTGAGTGGTGTGACGGTTGTATTGAATGCTCTGATGGTTGTACTGAGTGGTGTGATGGTTGTATTGAGTGGTGTGACGGTTGTATTGAGTGCTGTGATGGTTGTACTGAGTGTTGTGATGGTTGCATTGAGTGTTGTGATGGTTGTATTGAGCGCTGTGACGGTTGTATTGAGTGATGTGATGGTTGTGTTTAGTGGTGTGATGGTTGTGTTGAGTGGTGTGACGATTGTATTGAGTGGTGTGACAGTTGTATTGAGTGGTGTGACGGTTGTATTGAGTGGTGTGACGTTGTATTGAGTGGTGTGACAGTTGTGTTGAGTGGTGTGACGGTTGTGTTGAGTGGTGTGACGGTTGTATTGAGTGGTGTGATGGTTGTATTGAGTGGTGTGACGGTTGTATGAGGTTGTATTGAGTGGTGTGACGGTTGTATTGAGTGGTGTGATTGAGTGGGTTGTATTGAGTGGTGTGACGGTTGTATTGAGTGGTGTGACAGTTGTGTTGAGTGGTGTGACGGTTGTGTTGAGTGGTGTGACGGTTGTATTGAGTGGTGTGATGGTTGTATTGAGTGGTGTGATGGTTGTATTGAGTGGTGTGACAGTTGTATTGAGTGGTGTGATGGTTGTATTGAGTGGTGTGACGGTTGTGTTGAGTGGTGTGACAGTTGTATTGAGTGGTGTGACGGTTGTATTGAGTGGTGTGACAGTTGTGTTGAGTGGTGTGATGGTTGTACTGAGTGGTGTGATGGTTGTATTGAGTGCTGTGATGGTTGTACTGAGTGTTGTGATGGTTGTATTGAGTGTTGTGATGGTTGTATTGAGCGCTGTGACGGTTGTATTGAGTGATGTGATGGTTGTACTGAGTGGTGTGATGGTTGTATTGAGTGCTGTGATGGTTGTACTGAGTGGTGTGACGGTTGTATTGAGTGCTGTGATGGTTGTACTGAGTGGTGTGATGGTTGTATTGAGTGTTGTGATGGTTGTATTGAGCGCTGTGACGGTTGTATTGAGTGATGTGATGGTTGTGTTTAGTGGTGTGATGGTTGTGTTGAGTGGTGTGACGATTGTATTGAGTGGTGTGACAGTTGTATTGAGTGGTGTGACAGTTGTATTGAGTGGTGTGATGGTTGTATTGAGTGGTGTGACGGTTGTGTTGAGTGGTGTGACAGTTGTATTGAGTGGTGTGACGGTTGTATTGAGTGGTGTGACAGTTGTGTTGAGTGGTGTGACGGCAGTGGTTGTGTTAAACTGTGTAGTATGAAGTGTTGAATTAACAGACTCTGTTGTATTAAATAGTATTAATGGTGTAGTAGTCTGTACATGGGTTGTTGCATTTCGAGTGAGGGCCCCAGTGTCTGATGTTGTTGTATTTTCTGTAACAGTTATATTTGATGGAGTGGCTGTTATATCATGTGAGAAAGTTGAGTTGAGTGGCACAGACGTTGTATTGAGTGGCACAGACGTTGTATTGAGTGGTGTGACGGTTGTATTGAGTGGCACAGATGTTGTATTGAGTGGTGTGATGGTTGTATTGAGTGGTGTGACGGTTGTATTGAGTGGCACAGACGTTGTATTGAGTGGCACAGATGTTGTATTGAGTGGTGTGATGGTCATATTGAGTGGTGTGATGGTTGTATTGAATGTTGTAACAAGCCCTGATATGTAGTCAGTTGACGCACTGGTAATGTTTTCTGTTGTTGGGAAGGTGGTTGTGTGTATCTCTGTTGTGTTTTTAAACTGTGTTGTATTAACTGCGGAGCTTACAGTTGTATTAAACTCTGATGTGGTGTTGGAACTTCCTGTCTGAACAACAATAGTCCCGTTGTAACTGGTTGCATTTGGTGTCATTTCTGTTGTGTTGAACAGAGTTTTGTTCACTAGGTGTGTTGTACTCAGTTGTGTTGTGTTAAATAAAGTGGTAGTTGTACTGGAATCAGATGTGTCAGGAATAACAGATGTTGCATTAAAAGTTGTCAAATCAGGCACATATTTTGTGGTTTTGAAGTGTGTGGTGTTGAATTGTGGTTCTGTTGTGGTGAATTCAGTGGTAGTAAGTTCAGTGTCTATGGTCTCAAATGTTGTGCTATTGAGTGGTGTGATGGTTGTATTGAGTGGTGTGACGGTTGTATTGATTGTTGTGATGGTTGTACTGAGTGGTGTGATGGTTGTATTGAGTGTTGTGATGGTTGTATTGAGCGCTGTGACGGTTGTATTGAGTGATGTGATGGTTGTGTTTAGTGGTGTGATGGTTGTATTGAGTGGTGTGACAGTTGTATTGAGTGGTGTGATGGTTGTATTGAGTGGTGTGACGGTTGTGTTGAGTGGTGTGACGGTTGTATTGAGTGGTGTGACGGTTGTATTGAGTGGTGTGACGGCAGTGGTTGTGTTAAACTGTGTAGTATGAAGTGTTGAATTAACAGACTCTGTTGTATTAAATAGTATTAATGGTGTAGTAGTCTGTACATGGGTTGTTGCATTTCGAGTGAGGGCCCCAGTGTCTGATGTTGTTGTATTTTCTGTAACAGTTATATTTGATGGAGTGGCTGTTATATCATGTGAGAAAGTTGAGTTGAGTGGCACAGACGTTGTATTGAGTGGTGTGACGGTTGTATTGAGTGGTGTGATGGTTGTGTGGTGTGATGGTGGTGGTGTGACGGTTGTATTGAGTGGTGTACGGTTGTATTGAGTGGTGTGATGGTTGTGTTGAGTGGTGTGACGGTTGTATTGAGTGGTGATGTAGTGAGTGGTGTTGTTGTTGGAGTGGTGTGTACGGCAGTGGTTGTGTTAAACTGTGTAGTATGAAGTGTTGAATTAACAGACTCTGTTGTATTAAATAGTATTAATGGTGTAGTAGTCTGTACATGGGTTGTTGCATTTGAGTGAGGGCCCCAGTGTCTGATGTTGTTGTATTTTCTGTAACAGTTATATTTGATGGAGTGGCTGTTATATCATGTGAGAAAGTTGAGTTGAGTGGCACAGACGTTGTATTGAGTGGCGTTGTATTGAGGTGTTGTGTTGAGTGGTGTGACGGTTGTATTGAGTGTTGTATTGAGTGGTGTGATGGTTGTGTTGAGTGGTGTGATGGTTGTATTGAGTGGTGTGATGGTTGTGTTGGTGGTGTGATGGTTGTGTTGAGTGGTGGTTGTGTTGAGTGGTGTATAGTGGTGTGATGGTTGTATTGGTGGGTTGAGTGGTTGTTTGATGGTGTGTATTGAGTGGTGTGATGGTTGTTTAGTGGTGTGATGGTTGTATTGAATGTTGTAACAGGTCCTGATATGTAGTCAGTTGACACACTGGTAATGTTTTCTGTTGTTGGAAAGGTGGTTGTGTGTATCTCTGTTGTGTTTTTAAACTGTGTTGTATTAACTGCGGAGCTTACAGTTGTATTAAACTCTGATGTGGTGTTGGAACTTCCTGTCTGAACAACAATAGTCCCGTTGTAACTGGTTGCATTTGGTGTCATTTCTGTTGTGTTGAACAGAGTTGTGTTCACTAGGTGTGTTGTACTCAGTTGTGTTGTGTTAAATAAAGTGGTAGTTGTACTGGAATCAGATGTGTCAGGAATAACAGATGTTGCATTAAAAGTTGTCAAATCAGGCACATATTTTGTGGTATTGAAGTGTGTGGTGTTGAATTGTGGTTCTGTTGTGGTGAATTCAGTGGTAGTAAGTTCAGTGTCTGTGGTCTCAAATGTTGTGCTATATGAAATTGTTGTTGTATGTTGTATACTGAATGCAGGATGGTTGTACTGAGTGGTGTGAAAGGTTGTTGGGTTGTGTTTGATTGTCCTGTGTGAATGGTGATGTTGTGTCAGATTGTGTTGTATTATTTGAGGGTGGTTGTATTATGTGGTTGAAGGTTGTGATGTTGTATTGATGAAGATGAGGCTGGGTTGAGTTGTTTGAGTTGTGTTTATGAGTGGTGGTGTTATTTATTGATCTTTCATGTTAACTGGTGATGCTGTTGTGTTGGTGTTTGTATTGCAGTGTTGTGAGGGTGTCACAGTTGTATTGAGTGGTGTGATGGTTGTATTCGAGTGGTGTGAAGTTGTGTTGAGTGGTGTGGGTTGTATTGAGGTGGTTGAGTGGTGTAGTTGTGTTGAGTGGTGTGACGGCAGTGGTTGTGTTAAACTGTGTAGTATGAAGTGTTGAATTAACAGACTCTGTTGTATTAAATAGTATTAATGGTGTAGTAGTCTGTACATGGGTTGTTGCATTTCGAGTGAGGGCCCCAGTGTCTGATGTTGTAGTATTTTCTGTAACAGTTATATTTGATGGAGTGGCTGTTATATCATGTGAGAAAGTTGAGTTGAGTGGCACAGACGTTGTATTGAGTGGCACAGACGTTGTATTGAGTGGTGTGATGGTTGTGTTGAGTGGTGTGATGGTTGTATTGAGTGGTGTGATGGTTGTATTTAGTGGTGTGATGGTTGTGTTGAGTGGTGTGATGGTTGTGTTGAGTGGTGTGATGGTTGTGTTGAGTGGTGTAACGGTTGTGTTGAGTGGTGTGATGGTTGTATTGAGTGGTGTGATGGTTGTGTTTAGTGGTGTGACGGTTGTATTGAATGTTGTAACAGGCTCTGATATGTAGTCAGTTGATGCACTGGTAATGTTTTCTGTTGTTGGGAAGGTGGTTGTGTGTATCTCTGTTGTGTTTTTAAACTGTGTTGTATTAACTGCGGAGCTTACAGTTGTATTAAACTCTGATGTGGTGTTGGAACTTCCTGTCTGAACAACAATAGTCCCGTTGTAACTGGTTGCATTTGGTGTCATTTCTGTTGTGTTGAACAGAGTTGTGTTCACTAGGTGTGTTGTACTCAGTTGTGTTGTGTTAAATAAAGTGGTAGTTGTACTGGAATCAGATGTGTCAGGAATAACAGATGTTGCATTAAAAGTTGTCAAATCAGGCAAATATTTTGTGGTATTGAAGTGTGTGGTGTTGAATTGTGGTTCTGTTGTGGTGAATTCAGTGGTAGTAAGTTCAGTGTCTGTGGTCTCAAATGTTGTGCTATATGAAATTGTTGCACTGAATGCAGATGTATTCTGAAGAGATTGAGTTGTGTTTGATTCTCCTGTGTGAACTGGTGATGTTGTGTCAGATTGTGTTGTATTATTTGAGGTTGTTATAATGTCAAAGGTTGTTGTATTCTGAAGAGGCTGAGTTGTGTTTGATTCTCTCATGTTAACTGGTGATGCTGTTGTGTTGGTTTGTGTTGCATTATTCGAGGCTGTCACAGTATCAGTGGTTGTTGCATTCGGAACGGCAGTGGTTGTGTTAAACTGTGTAGTATGAAGTGTTGAATTAACAGACTCTGTTGTATTAAATAGTATTAATGGTGTAGTAGTCTGTACATGGGTTGTTGCATTTCGAGTGAGGGCCCCAGTGTCTGATGTTGTTGTATTTTCTGTAACAGTTATATTTGATGGAGTGGCTGTTATATCATGTGAGAAAGTTGAGTTGAGTGGCACAGACGTTGTATTGAGTGGCACAGACGTTGTATTGAGTGGTGTGATGGTTGTATTGAGTGGTGTGATGGTTGTATTGAGTGGTGTGATGGTTGTGTTGAGTGGTGTGATGGTTGTGTTGAGTGGTGTAACGGTTGTGTTGAGTGGTGTGATGGTTGTATTGAGTGGTGTGATGGTTGTATTGAGTGGTGTGATGGTTGTATTGAATGTTGTAACAGGCTCTGATATGTAGTCAGTTGACGCACTGGTAATGTTTTCTGTTGTTGGGAAGGTGGTTGTGTGTATCTCTGTTGTGTTTTTAAACTGTGTTGTATTTACTGCAGAGCTTACAGTTGTATTAAACTCTGATGTGGTGTTGGAACTTCCTGTCTGAACAACAATAGTCCCGTTGTAACTGGTTGCATTTGGTGTCATTTCTGTTGTGTTGAACAGAGTTGTGTTCACTAGGTGTGTTGTACTCAGTTGTGTTGTGTTAAATAAAGTGGTAGTTGTACTGGACTCAGATGTGTCAGGAATAACAGATGTTGCATTAAAAGTTGTCAAATCAGGCACATATTTTGTGGTATTGAAGTGTGTGGTGTTGAATTGTGGTTCTGTTGTGGTGAATTCAGTGGTAGTAAGTTCAGTGTCTGTGGTCTCAAATGTTGTGCTATATGAAATTGTTGCACTGAATGCAGATGTATTCTGAAGAGATTGAGTTGTGTTTGATTCTCCTGTGTGAACTGGTGATGTGTCAGATTGTGTTGTATTATTTGAGGTTGTTATAGTGTCAAAGGTTGTTGTATTCTGAAGAGGCTGAGTTGTGTTTGATTCTCTCATGTTAACTGGTAATGCTGTTGTGTTGGTTTGTGTTGCATTATTTGAGGCTGTCACAGTATCAGTGGTTGTTGTATTTGGAAGGGCAGTGGTTGTGTTAAACTGTGTAGTATGGAGTGTTGAATTAACAGACTCTGTTGTATTAAACAGTATTAATGGTGTAGTAGTCTGTACATGGGTTGTTGCATTTCGAGTGAGTGACCCAGTGTCTGATGTTGTTGTATTTTCTGTAACAGTTATATTTGATGGAGTGACTGTTATATCATGTGAGAAAGTTGAGTTGAGTGGCACAGACGTTGTATTGAGTGGCACAGACGTTGTATTGACTGGCACAGATGTTGTATTGAGTGTTGTGACGGTTGTATTGAGTGGTGTGACGGTTGTATTGAGTGGTGTGATGGTTGTGTTGAGTGGTGTGACGGTTGTATTGAGTGGCACAGACGTTGTATTGACTGGCACAGATGTTGTATTGAGTGGTGTGATGGTTGTATTGAGTGGTGTGATGGTTGTGTTGAGTGGTGTGATGGTTGTATTTAGTGGTGTGATGGTTGTATTGAGTGGTGTGATGGTTGTATTGAGTGGTGTGATGGTTGTGTTGAGTGGTGTGATGGTTGTATTGAGTGGTGTGATGGTTGTATTGAGTGGTGTGATGGTTGTATTGAATGTTGTAACAGGTCCTGATATGTAGTCAGTTGATACACTGGTAATGTTTTCTGTTGTTGAGAAGGTGGTTGTGTGTATCTCTGTTGTGTTTTTAAACTGTGTTGTATTTACTGCAGAGCTTACAGTTGTATTAAACTCTGATGTGGTGTTGGAACTTCCTGTCTGAACAACAATAGTCCCGTTGTAACTGGTTGCATTTGGTGTCATTTCTGTTGTGTTGAACAGAGTTTTGTTCACTAGGTGTGTTGTACTCAGTTGTGTTGTGTTAAATAAAGTGGTAGTTGTACTGGAATCAGATGTGTCAGGAATAACAGATGTTGCATTAAAAGTTGTCAAATCAGGCACATATTTTGTGGTATTGAAGTGTGTGGTGTTGAATTGTGGTTCTGTTGTGGTGAATTCAGTGGTAGTAAGTTCAGTGTCTGTGGTCTCAAATGTTGTGCTATTGAGTGGTGTGATGGTTGTATTGAGTGGTGTGACGGTTGTATTGAGTGCTGTGATGGTTGTACTGAGTGGTGTGATGGTTGTATTGAGTGTTGTGATGGTTGTATTGAGCGCTGTGACGGTTGTATTGAGTGATGTGACGGTTGTGTTTAGTGGTGTGACGGTTGTATTGAGTGGTGTGACGGTTGTATTGAGTGGTGTGACGGTTGTATTGAGTGGTGTGACGGTTGTATTGAGTGGTGTGACAGTTGTGTTGAGTGGTGTGACGGCAGTGGTTGTGTTAAACTGTGTAGTATGAAGTGTTGAATTAACAGACTCTGTTGTATTAAATAGTATTAATGGTGTAGTAGTCTGTACATGGGTTGTTGCATTTCGAGTGAGGGCCCCAGTGTCTGATGTTGTTGTATTTTCTGTAACAGTTATATTTGATGGAGTGGCTGTTATATCATGTGAGAAAGTTGAGTTGAGTGGCACAGACGTTGTATTGAGTGGCACAGACGTTGTATTGAGTGGTGTGACGGTTGTATTGAGTGGCACAGATGTTGTATTGAGTGGTGTGATGGTTGTGTTGAGTGGTGTGATGGTTGTATTTAGTGGTGTGATGGTTGTGTTGAGTGGTGTGATGGTTGTGTTTAGTGGTGTAACGGTTGTGTTGAGTGGTGTGATGGTTGTATTGTGTGGTGTGATGGTTGTGTTTAGTGGTGTGACGGTTGTATTGAATGTTGTAACAGGCTCTGATATGTAGTCAGTTGATGCACTGGTAATGTTTTCTGTTGTTGAGAAGGTGGTTGTGTGTATCTCTGTTGTGTTTTTAAACTGTGTTGTATTTACTGCAGAGCTTACAGTTGTATTAAACTCTGATGTGGTGTTGGAACTTCCTGTCTGAACAACAATAGTCCCGTTGTAACTGGTTGCATTTGGTGTCATTTCTGTTGTGTTGAACAGAGTTGTGTTCACTAGGTGTGTTGTACTCAGTTGTGTTGTGTTAAATAAAGTGGTAGTTGTACTGGACTCAGATGTGTCAGGAATAACAGATGTTGCATTAAAAGTTGTCAAATCAGGCACATATTTTGTGGTATTGAAGTGTGTGGTGTTGAATTGTGGTTCTGTTGTGGTGAATTCAGTGGTAGTAAGTTCAGTGTCTGTGGTTTCAAATGTTGTGCTATATGAAATTGTTGCACTGAATGCAGATGTATTATGAAGAGATTGAGTTGTGTTTGATTCTCCTGTGTGAACTGGTGATGTGTCAGATTGTGTTGTATTATTTGAGGTTGTTATAGTGTCAAAGGTTGTTGTATTCTGAAGAGGCTGAGTTGTGTTTGATTCTCTCATGTTAACTGGTGATGCTGTTGTGTTGGTTTGTGTTGCATTATTCGAGGCTGTCACAGTATCAGTGGTTGTTGCATTCGGAAGGGCAGTGGTTGTGTTAAACTGTGTAGTATGAAGTGTTGAATTAACAGACTCTGTTGTATTAAATAGTATTAATGTTGTAGTAGTCTGTACATGGGTTGTTGCATTTCGAGTGAGGGCCCCAGTGTCTGATGTTGTTGTATTTTCTGTAACAGTTATATTTGATGGAGTGGCTGTTATATCATGTGAGAAAGTTGAGTTGAGTGGCACATACGTTGTATTGAGTGGTGTGACGGTTGTATTGAGTGGTGTGACGGTTGTATTGAGTGGTGTGACAGTTGTGTTGAGTGGTGTGACGGCAGTGGTTGTGTTAAACTGTGTAGTATGAAGTGTTGAATTAACAGACTCTGTTGTATTAAATAGTATTAATGGTGTAGTAGTCTGTACATGGGTTGTTGCATTTCGAGTGAGGGCCCCAGTGTCTGATGTTGTTGTATTTTCTGTAACAGTTATATTTGATGGAGTGGCTGTTATATCATGTGAGAAAGTTGAGTTGAGTGGCACAGACGTTGTATTGAGTGGCACAGACGTTGTATTGAGTGGCACAGACGTTGTATTGAGTGGTGTGATGGTTGTGTTGAGTGGTGTGATGGTTGTATTGAGTGGTGTGATGGTTGTATTGAGTGGTGTGATGGTTGTATTGAGTGGTGTGATGGTTGTGTTGAGTGGTGTGATGGTTGTATTGAGTGGTGTGATGGTTGTATTGAGTGGTGTGATGGTTGTATTGAATGTTGTAACAGGCTCTGATATGTAGTCAGTTGATGCACTGGTAATGTTTTCTGTTGTTGAGAAGGTGGTTGTGTGTATCTCTGTTGTGTTTTTAAACTGTGTTGTATTTACTGCAGAGCTTACAGTTGTATTAAACTCTGATGTGGTGTTGGAACTTCCTGTCTGAACAACAATAGTCCCGTTGTAACTGGTTACATTTGGTGTCATTTCTGTTGTGTTGAACAGAGTTGTGTTCACTAGGTGTGTTGTACTCAGTTGTGTTGTGTTAAATAAAGCGGCAGTTGTACTGGAATCAGATGTGTCAGGAATAACAGATGTTGCATTAAAAGTTGTCAAATCAGGCACATATTTTGTGGTATTGAAGTGTGTGGTGTTGAATTGTGGTTCTGTTGTGGTGAATTCAGTGGTAGTAAGTTCAGTGTCTGTGGTTTCAAATGTTGTGCTATATGAAATTGTTGCACTGAATGCAGATGTATTCTGAAGAGATTGAGTTGTGTTTGATTCTCCTGTGTGAACTGGTGATGTGTCAGATTGTGTTGTATTATTTGAGGTTGTTATAGTGTCAAAGGTTGTTGTATTCTGAAGAGGCTGAGTTGTGTTTGATTCTCTCATGTTAACTGGTGATGCTGTTGTGTTGGTTTGTGTTGCATTATTTGAGGCTGTCACAGTATCAGTGGTTGTTGTATTTGGAAGGGCAGTGGTTGTGTTAAACTGTGTAGTATGGAGTGTTGAATTAACAGACTCTGTTGTATTAAACAGTATTAATGGTGTAGTAGTCTGTACATGGGTTGTTGCATTTCGAGTGAGTGACCCAGTGTCTGATGTTGTTGCATTTTCTGTAACAGTTATATTTGATGGAGTGACTGTTATATCATGTGAGGAAGTTGAGTTGAGTGGCACATACGTTGTATTGAGTGGTGTGATGGTTGTATTGAGTGGTGTGATGGTTGTGTTTAGTGGTGTAACGGTTGTATTGAGTGTTGTGACGGTTGTATTGAGTGGTGTGATGGTTGTGTTGAGTGGTGTGATGGTTGTATTGATTGGTGTGATGGTTGTATTGAATGTTGTAACAAGCCCTGATATGTAGTCAGTTGACGCACTGGTAATGTTTTCTGTTGTTGGGAAGGTGGTTGTGTGTATCTCTGTTGTGTTTTTTAACTGTGTTGTATTAACTGCGGAGCTTACAGTTGTATTAAACTCTGATGTGGTGTTGGAACTTCCTGTCTGAACAACAATAGTCCCGTTGTAACTGGTTGCATTTGGTGTCATTTCTGTTGTGTTGAACAGAGTTTTGTTCACTAGGTGTGTTGTACTCAGTTGTGTTGTGTTAAATAAAGTGGTAGTTGTACTGGAATCAGATGTGTCAGGAATAACAGATGTTGCATTAAAAGTTGTCAAATCAGGCACATATTTTGTGGTATTGAAGTGTGTGGTGTTGAATTGTGGTTCTGTTGTGGTGAATTCAGTGGTAGTAAGTTCAGTGTCTGTGGTCTCAAATGTTGTGCTATTTAGTGGTGTGACGGTTGTGTTGAGTGGTGTGACGATTGTATTGAGTGGTGTGATGGTTGTGTTTAGTGGTGTGATGGTTGTGTTGAGTGGTGTGACGGTTGTATTGAGTGGTGTGACAGTTGTATTGAGTGGTGTGATGGTTGTGTTTAGTGGTGTGATGGTTGTGTTGAGTGGTGTGTCAGTTGTATTGAGTGGTGTGACAGTTGTATTGAGTGGTGTGACGGTTGTATTGAGTGGTGTGACGGTTGTGTTGAGTGGTGTGATGGTTGTATTGAGTGGTGTGACGGTTGTGTTGAGTGGTGTGATGGTTGTGTTTAGTGGTGTGATGGTTGTGTTGAGTGGTGTGACGGTTGTATTGAGTGGTGTGACGATTGTATTGAGTGGTGTGATGGTTGTGTTTAGTGGTGTGATGGTTGTGTTGAGTGGTGTGTCAGTTGTATTGAGTGGTGTGACAGTTGTATTGAGTGGTGTGACGGTTGTATTGAGTGGTGTGACGGTTGTGTTGAGTGGTGTGATGGTTGTATTGAGTGGTGTGACGGTTGTGTTGAGTAGTGTGACGGTTGTGTTGAGTGGTGTGATGGTTGTGTTTAGTGGTGTGATGGTTGTGTTGAGTGGTGTGACGGTTGTATTGAGTGGTGTGACGGTTGTATTGAGTGGTGTGACGGTTGTGTTGAGTGGTGTGATGGTTGTGTTGAGTGGTGTGACGGTTGTATTGAGTGGTGTGATGGTTGTGTTTAGTGGTGTGATGGTTGTGTTGAGTGGTGTGACGGTTGTATTGAGTGGTGTGACGGTTGTGTTGAGTGGTGTGACGGTTGTGTTGAGTGGTGTGATGGTTGTATTGAGTGGTGTGACGGTTGTGTTGAGTGGTGTGACGGTTGTATTGAGTGGTGTGATGGTTGTGTTGAGTGGTGTGACGATTGTATTGAGTGGTGTGATGGTTGTGTTGAGTGGTGTGACGATTGTATTAGGTGTTGTGATGATTGTAAAATCAGGCATATATTTTGTGGTATTGAATTGTGTGGTGTTGAATTGTGGTTCTGTTGTGGTGAATTCAGTGGTAGTAAGTTCAGTGTCTGTGGTCTCAAATGTTGTGCTATTTAGTGGTGTGACGGTTGTATTGAGTGCTGTGATGGTTGTACTGAGTGGTGTGATGGTTGTATTGAGTGGTGTGACGGTTGTGTTGAGTGGTGTGACGATTGTATTGAGTGGTGTGATGGTTGTGTTTAGTGGTGTGATGGTTGTGTTGAGTGGTGTGACGGTTGTATTGAGTTGTGTGACAGTTGTATTGAGTGGTGTGATGGTTGTGTTTAGTGGTGTGATGGTTGTGTTGAGTGGTGTGTCAGTTGTATTGAGTGGTGTGACAGTTGTATTGAGTGGTGTGACGGTTGTATTGAGTGGTGTGACGGTTGTGTTGAGTGGTGTGATGGTTGTATTGAGTGGTGTGACGGTTGTGTTGAGTGGTGTGATGGTTGTATTGAGTGGTGTGATGGTTGTGTTGAGTGGTGTGACGATTGTGTTGAGTGGTGTGACGATTGTATTGAGTGGTGTGATGGTTGTGTTTAGTGGTGTGATGGTTGTGTTGAGTGGTGTGTCAGTTGTATTGAGTGGTGTGACAGTTGTATTGAGTGGTGTGACGGTTGTATTGAGTGGTGTGACGGTTGTGTTGAGTGGTGTGATGGTTGTATTGAGTGGTGTGACGGTTGTGTTGAGTGGTGTGACGGTTGTGTTGAGTGGTGTGATGGTTGTGTTTAGTGGTGTGATGGTTGTGTTGAGTGGTGTGACGGTTGTATTGAGTGGTGTGACGGTTGTATTGAGTGGTGTGACGGTTGTGTTGAGTGGTGTGATGGTTGTGTTGAGTGGTGTGACGATTGTATTGAGTGGTGTGATGGTTGTGTTTAGTGGTGTGATGGTTGTGTTGAGTGGTGTGGGTTGTATTGAGTGGTGTGACGGTTGTGTTGAGTGGAGCTGACGGTTGTGTTGAGCTCTGGTGTGATGGTTGTATTGACTGGTGTGAACGGTTGTGTTGTAATGGTTGACGGTTGTATTGCGTGGTGTGATAGAGTTGTGTTGAGTGGTGTGTTGTACTCAGTTGTGTTGTGTTAATAAGTGGTAGTGTACTGGAATCAGGTGTGACGGAATGTATTAGGTGTTGCTGATGATTGTAAAATCAGGCATATATTTTGTGGTATTGAATTGTGTGGTGTTGAATTGTGGTTCTGTTGTGGTGAATTCAGTGGTAGTAAGTTCAGTGTCTGTGGTCTCAAATGTTGTGCTATATGAAATTGTTGCACTGAATGCAGATGTATTCTGAAGAGATTGAGTTGTGTTTGATTCTCCTGTGTGAACTGGTGATGTGTCAGATTGTGTTGTATTATTTGAGGTTGTTATAGTGTCAAAGGTTGTTGTATTCTGAAGAGGCTGAGTTGTGTTTGATTCTCTCATGTTAACTGGTGATGCTGTTGTGTTGGTTTGTGTTGCATTATTTGAGGCTGTCACAGTATCAGTGGTTGTTGCATTTGGAAGGGCAGTGGTTGTGTTAAACTGTGTAGTATGGAGTGTTGAATTAACAGACTCTGTTGTATTAAATAGTATTAATGGTGTAGTAGTCTGTACATGGGTTGTTGCATTTCGAGTGAGTGACCCAGTGTCTGATGTTGTTGTATTTTCTGTAACAGTTATATTTGATGGAGTGGCTGTTATATCATGTGAGAAAGTTGAGTTGAGTGGCACAGACGTTGTATTGAGTGGTGTGACGGTTGTATTGAGTGGTGTGATGGTTGTATTGAGTGGCACAAACGTTGTATTGAGTGGTGTGATGGTTGTGTTGAGTGGTGTGATGGTTGTGTTGAGTGGTGTGATGGTTGTGTTGAGTGGTGTGATGGTTGTGTTTAGTGGTGTGATGGTTGTATTGAGTGGTGTGATGGTTGTATTGAGTGGCACATACGTTGTATTGAGTGGTGTGATGGTTGTATTGAGTGGTGTGATGGTTGTATTGAGTGGTGTGATGGTTGTGTTTAGTGGTGTGACGGTTGTATTGAATGTTGTAACAGGCTCTGATATGTAGTCAGTTGATGCACTGGTAATGTTTTCTGTTGTTGAGAAGGTGGTTGTGTGTATCTGTGTTGTGTTTTTAAACTGTGTTGTATTTACTGCAGAGCTTACAGTTGTATTAAACTCTGATGTGGTGTTGGAACTTCCTGTCTGAATAACAATAGTCCCGTTGTAACTGGTTGCATTTGGTGTCATTTCTGTTGTGTTGAACAGAGTTGTGTTCACTAGGTGTGTTGTACTCAGTTGTGTTGTGTTAAATAAAGTGGTAGTTGTACTGGAATCAGATGTGTCAGGAATAACAGATGTTGCATTAAAAGTTGTCAAATCAGGCACATATTTTGTGGTATTGAAGTGTGTGGTGTTGAATTGTGGTTCTGTTGTGGTGAATTCAGTGGTAGTAAGTTCAGTGTCTGTGGTCTCAAATGTTGTGCTATATGAAATTGTTGCACTGAATGCAGATGTATTCTGAAGAGATTGAGTTGTGTTTGATTCTCCTGTGTGAACTGGTGATGTGTCAGATTGTGTTGTATTATTTGAGGTTGTTATAGTGTCAAAGGTTGTTGTATTCTGAAGAGGCTGAGTTGTGTTTGATTCTCTCATGTTAACTGGTGATGCTGTTGTGTTGGTTTGTGTTGCATTATTTGAGGCTGTCACAGTATCAGTGGTTGTTGCATTTGGAAGGGCAGTGGTTGTGTTAAACTGTGTAGTATGAAGTGTTGAATTAACAGACTCTGTTGTATTAAATAGTATTAATGGTGTAGTAGTCTGTACATGGGTTGTTGCATTTCGAGTGAGTGACCCAGTGTCTGATGTTGTTGTATTTTCTGTAACAGTTATATTTGATGGAGAGGCTGTTATATCATGTGAGAAAGTTGAGTTGAGTGGCACAGACGTTGTATTGAGTGGCACAGACGTTGTATTGAGTGGTGTGACGGTTGTATTGAGTGGCACAGACGTTGTATTGAGTGGCACAGACGTTGTATTGAGTGGCACAGACATTGTATTGAGTGGCACAGACGTTGTATTGACTGGCACAGATGTTGTATTGAGTGGTGTGATGGTTGTATTTAGTGGTGTGATGGTTGTGTTGAGTGGTGTGATGGTTGTGTTGAGTGGTGTGATGGTTGTGTTGAGTGGTGTGATGGTTGTGTTGAGTGGTGTGATGGTTGTGTTTAGTGGTGTGACAGGTCCTGATATGTAGTCAGTTGACGCACTGGTAATGTTTTCTGTTGTTGGGAAGGTGGTTGTGTGTATCTCTGTTGTGTTTTTAAACTGTGTTGTATTAACTGCGGAGCTTACAGTTGTATTAAACTCTGATGTGGTGTTGGAACTTCCTGTCTGAACAACAATAGTCCCGTTGTAACTGGTTACATTTGGTGTCATTTCTGTTGTGTTGAACAGAGTTGTGTTCACTAGGTGTGTTGTACTCAGTTGTGTTGTGTTAAATAAAGCGGTAGTTGTACTGGAATCAGATGTGTCAGGAATAACAGATGTTGCATTAAAAGTTGTCAAATCAGGCAAATATTTTGTGGTATTGAATTGTGGTTCTGTTGTTGTGAATTCAGTGGTAGTAAGTTCAGTGTCTGTGGTCTCAAATGTTGTGCTATATGAAATTGTTGCACTGAATGCAGATGTATTCTGAAGAGATTGAGTTGTGTTTGATTCTCTCATATTATTGAGTGGTGTTACAGTTGTATTGAATGGTGTTATAGTTGTGATGAGTGGTGTATTTCTTTGTGTGGCTGTTGTAGTGGGCAGAGCGACTGATGGAATGAGGGGCAGGTCAGATGTGTTGGGTAACAATGTGTTAGTCTGAGTGTCTGTGCTGTTAAAAGACATGAAGCTAATGTTGGATATTGACACAGTTGTGTTGAGTGGTGTTACAGAAGTGTTGTGCTGCATGTCCACAATGCTTGTGTGGTTACTCAGTGGCCAGTCTGTAGTTACTGATGGAGAAGTGATATCTGTGGACGCAGCTGTGCTTTCTGTGCTTGTGCTGGGAGGAACAGGTGGGGTAGTGTAGGATTTAGACGGGACCTCACAGCTCTCATTCAAAAGAACAGCAAACATCTGGCCTGGTTCACTGTGGAACAAGAGAGTTTTCTATATGTATAAACAGACTCTTAGACTGTGATCAGTGATAAGAAGAACATGTTCTTTGATCTTCATTTTTTGTTGGGGATGGAACAACATTCCTGTCAAACAAACATATCCCAGATAACAAGTTTAGGTTGTAAGAACATTTCCCTAACATTTCCATTAAGTAACAAAAACGTTAAAAATGTTGTTTTAAAAGTTCTAGGAATGTCCAGTTTTTTAGACGTTGTATTAAAGTTACTGTTTGGTTATAAGAACACAAATTTTTAAATTATGTAACATTATGTAAAATTTTTAAAACATTCCACTAACTTTTTAATTTAAGTTTTAAAACATTTAAGAATAACATTTTATATATATATTCTACTATCGTTTCTGCAAGAACAATTTTTTTATAACTACATTTTGAAGAATTGAAAGAACGTTAGCCAACGTTCTGAGAACTTTCCCTGTTAGCTGGGTAGTCCGAACCACATTCTTAACCTTTTACTATCAATGAAAAGGAAAAGCCTAACAATAAAACTGTTTGTCATGTTCAAACTACATAAACCTAACCTGATTTCAATCTAATAATCTTAATTGAAAAAGAATTTAGATTTGGTGAACACAGCCCTTTAGACATTGCATTTGTTAAAATAAATATGAACACAAGATCTTCTTTGTCAGCTGATTATTTGACATTAGATATAAGGGTGGAGCATGCACACTGTCAAATCTGGATTGAGTGAACCACCTACCATTTCAACTGGTCTTGAATATAATTGATCTGGCTGGCGCTTATATTTACAGAGATCCAGTTACATGTAAAGTTCAAAGTTTCAGAATTGGTGGGCAAACAACATATAGCTGTATAGGACAGACAGATACAAGAATATGATTTTTACTGTTCACATGGATAAGCTGTAAATGTAGAATACAAATCCACATGGTCGAACACTCACCTGCTCCACAGAGAGGTCCGTCAGACCTAACACCGTTGCTGTAATTACAAGGAACAGCAATAGCATCCAAATGCTGTGGCATCTGCAGAGGTAACATGCAGGTGTAGAGGCTGAGGAACCACAGACTAGTTAGTTTGATGCACATGAATGCATGAATAAACACTCTGTCACAGTACACCTTACCTTGATCCTTCACCAAAACATTCCAACTGCATTTCCTGTAGAAAATCAAACAGCCTTTAGAGCACAAGCAGCAAACACAAAGGTCTGAGCTATTTGTTACCCCCCAATTTTAGGTTATAAGAACGTTTCCCTGACGTTTCCATTAAGTAACACAAATGTAAAAAATGTTATTTTGAAAGTTACAGGAACGTTCTGTTTTTTAGATGTGGTATAAACGCTATTGCTTAGTTTTAGTAGCATTATTCAAACTTTTTTTTTAATCTGTAACGGTTTGAAAATGATCTACTTACAATTTAAGAATAATGTTTTTGATATACAGTACTGTGCAAAAGTCTTAGGCACATTAGTATTTTCACACCAGAAATGGTTTTAAGAAGTTATCATTTGTTGTAGTGTCAATAGGAATTGTAAGTCCAAGACACTTAAAGAAACCTGTCTGTAAAGCTACAGTGCTATGAAAAGTTTTAGCCACTTGTTTAAAAATGCTGTAAAGTGGGGATGCTTTCAAAGATAATGTCATAAATAGATTTTATTTATCAATTAACTTCTAATAACTAAATCAAATAAGTATCTTGTGTGAACACCCTTTGGTTAAAACCTCTTTTGTCTTTGGTAAACATGCACTTTTCGTGTAGCTTTGCAGGCAGGTTTCTTCAAGAGTCTTGGAGTTCTTTTGCATTTAGTCTGTCTCAGTTGTATCTGTTGGTTCATAATGTAATCACAGACAGACTCGATGATTGTGATATCAGATCTCTCTGTGGAGCACTGGCTGTTGTCAGTCTCCTTGTGCATACAAAAATCTCACTGGATTATTACAATTAATGGCAAAAAGAAAGTTTGGAAATGTAATCTTATAATTCCTACTGACACTACAACAAAAGCCATAAATAACTTGCTTAAAACCATTTTGGGGTATGAAAATACTAATGTGCCTAAGACTTTTGCATAGTACTGTATATGATTTATAATGTTAAAAAACATTACTGCAAGAACATTGCAGCAGAACATTTTTTGATGACTTTGAAAGAACTTTTGGAGAATGTTAGCCAACGTTTTGAGAACAATCCCTGTGAGTTAGGTATTTACAAGATTAGGAAGATGGATTTTTGTTCAATCTTTCTATTTAACTTGCCAGCTGGTTTTGTGAACAGTACATTGTCTAAAAAACAGACAAAAAACTATTTATTATTTTTACCTTCAATTAAATATAAAGGCTTATTTCATACCAAGATTTGAAGATCGCTCTCAGTTAAATTAGATCCATACACCTCCACGGGCATCCTGTCGCATGATGCTGTGATGTGAACAAAGACATATTTTACCTCAGGAATCTCCTAAGGAAAAATCTTACATTCATTAGCGCAGTACTGAGAAAAGTTACACTGCTCCACAAATGACCCTGAAACAAATGATAAGACACATCAAAGCATAAAAACCCATTAGGATTAATTATATAACGTATAAATTATATAACACGTGGCAGAATGAGAGAATGAAGGTGAGGTGTTTAATTTAATATCCTGTAATTATCACAGAAATAGAAGCCATTTGTCTTTTTCTAAAGAAGATGTAAAAAAAGACATAATCAGAACATTGTGATAATAGCCGTACCTGTGAATAATGCATCAGATTTCTTTGACAATACAAGAGCTTCCTGATTGGCTACTTCAGCCATGACAGTAGGTGAAGCAGTAAGGTCTGCTTCTGTGTGATTGGTTGGTTTTTCGGAGGTAGGCGTCACTGAAGCGAGATCACCAGTGATTGGATGGCTAATGTGACTGCTTGAAAGTGTCTGTGCAGATACGGATGTATTATGGGTAGGCCAGGCAGTTATTTCGGAAGTTGGTGAAGTTGTGGTAGATATGATGTTTAATCCACCAGTATGTGACATATTGGTTGTGGTATTAACACCTGAGCCAATCAGAGCTTGATGAGGGTCTGAAGTTCTTGTGAGGGGAGCTTGTGTTGGACTAGTGCGATTCTTTGATGGTGTAGTAGGTTTGGTGGTGGGGATGTTCACTACACTGCCTTTGGAAGAATTCTTTGTGGCTTGTGAGGGTAAAGCAGAGGTTATTTTTAACAGCTGACCCTGAGGTAAAGGGGTCCCCTGTCCTGTGTGGACGAAACAGAAGGGAATTAGCTTTAGCAATAGCATGCAAGCTTTGAAAGCATAAGATCCCACCCTGCCCTCTGAGCGCTTTCCAAAGCCACACCTCCTCCAATAGGGCATGGAGGTATGCAAATATGTAGTTTGACAGGTTATAGTTATAGTTGGACCAAATGCAATGATTGGACAAACACTTTATAGTCCTTCCACATATGATATAGTTATATATAAATATATTTAGACTATATATTTAGATTACTTGCTATCAAGATGTGAAGAGACTAACCATGTTTATGGAAAACTATTACCTACACTGCCTTTAAATGACAGTGAAAAAGACGTATAGACATATGAGAATGAACCAGTTGAAAATAATGTTACTGAACTGGTTTAGGTTAATGAAAACCAAACATCCATCAAACGTATTTCTTAAAAACATATAGACACTTTAATAGACCTTCAACAGCCATTCAAAGGAGTGACAGACAAACATTCAACAAATAAATAACCCAAATAACAATAATATTTTTCAGCTTTTTTTGTTCTCCTTAAAATGTAATTTTTAAGGAAATGGCGTTTTGATGGCTGTAGCTGCATTTTTTTAAAGAGATTTAATAGCTGCTGAGTTAGCACATTTAGCAAATACTTTTGATATTTTGTACCATCTTAAAGCTGTTTAGTGACCTTGTGGAGAATGATTTTTTCTGGTAGTTACGGAGGCTAAAGCAGAGAAGAGTGGACCTTAAAAAGGGAGGAAGAAAAGTATTTCAAGAGACTTTTTTAACATTCAGCTAGTCAAATGTTCAAATCAATACCAATTACAACACATTCTTAAACTGCTGTTTATTTAAGCTGTAAATAATATTTTAATACAAATTTGATGTGATTTGTTATGGGAAAACAATAACTCAACACTGACAAACTCGATTACAAAATAGATTGCGTGGACTGCAGATCCAACGCTTGATTTATGTGATTATTTCAAATGACTTCAGTTATATAATTGGCATATACACATACATAACTCATTCATTTTCTCAATTGTTTTCAAAAATTAGCGCTACTGACAAGAGCAAGAAACATAAACCCAACAATTTCAGGTTGTAACAACGTTTCCCTAACATTTTTTAATGTAGTAACAGAAATGTTTAAAAATTTAATTTTGAATGTTTTAGGAACATTCAAAACATCCAGTTTTTATACATTACATAACGTTATTGCTTGTTTATAATAATGTTATTCAAATACTTTTATGTAACATTTTTAAAATGTTCTACTAACAACTTAAGAATGTCATTTTTATATATATATATATATATATAATGAAAACATTTTTGATAACTTTGACAGAACTTTTAGAGAACATTAGCCAATTTTATGAAAACATTCTCTGTTAGGTGGGAACACACACACAACATGTATTCACTACACTGAAAGGACACCAACCACTAGCACAGCATGACGACAAATAATTTATCTATTCGTTTGTCACTATTGTGTAAAATGACAAAATTAAGATGGTATCAGATACATAAAATTTCAGCTCGCCACGGGTGCTGCGCAAGCGTAAATAATTTTAAAATGCGTGATCACCATAGAGTGTCTAGTAGAGTTTCTTGTTTGAGAAACCAGACATGTTTGTAATCTTTTATGTTTGAAAATTTTGATATGCAGCAGAGATACCCGTTTAATTCACAGCTCAGAAACATTGCAAATTTTCCACAACTAATGCGCAAGATTACCCAATCCATTCGCTATTCAAAACGTGTTTGCGTCATATACTGTACTGGGTGAGTGAAGCGAATAAGCCTTCTCAGTGCAGCACGCAGTGGGATCGAGGACAAAGGGAAGAGTAAAAGTGCTGCTTATCATTGATCACATCATACACTTAAAACCAGCACCAGGAAAGCCTAAACTTGTTTAATAAACTAAAAAGCTGCTGAAGTTTCATTTTTTCTTGCTTGGTTTTCTGTAAAGCTGCTTTAAAAGGAGTTCACAGATACCCACCACCACATTATAATTGTATCAGTGAAGTGAGTTCACACTTGCCCTGCACTTACTGATTGTGGTTGTTTTTACTGGTGCGCCGCGTTTCATACGCAGATGCTCTAGGCCTAGAAGATGAAATATAGAAATAAAATTGGCATGCACAAACGATAGAGAGTCAAGAGCAAGAGTAAATTCTACTGCCCTTTTCGAACCCTGCATCAAAATCTGATTTGATTATGATTTTAATCAAGGCATCCAAGGTTTCAATCCTCTGTGCTGGATTGTTTTAAAATTTAGGATGCATAAAATTGATCTGAATTCATCATTTTTTAAAAAGGCCTACGTCCTAAAATGTTCTGATGCAAGGAACAGACAAGGTTAGCAATTATAACTATAGTTTGTATACATGCATTTAATAAAAGAGAATTTAAATTAGTGAATGAGGTTACATTACTGAAATCATCATGCAACATTTAATGCATCATGCATCGATATTATGCGTGTATAAGACAACGTTACACATAGAGGGGAAAATTCACTAAGAATGCACAGAGAACCTGCGGAAGTTGTACATGTCATTGTCTAAGATGTTTTCATACCAGAAATCCTATAGGAATAATGCAAATCAGATAACCATTGCCTAGCAGAACGATTATAAGTTCTAGGTTGTGGAGGGTGCAACACGCATGATTTTGCATACTTCACTGAGACAGCACAGCATCATTCCGCCCTTGAAATCCAGACACTTGAAATGACTTCTCTGAAGTGTGTCTGAATACATTATAACATGCTTCTCCATCATTGTGAATTAATGTTGCCATGCCACATATTCCTCTAGCTGGGGGCAGTTGTGGCCTACTGGTTAGTGAATCAAACTTGTAATTAGAAGGTTGCTGGTTCGATTCTAATGCCAACAGATAAAAACTAAAGTGTCCTTGAGCAAGGCTCCTAACCACCGATTGCTCAAGCAGTAGTGCAAGGGTTGTGGGTTCAATACCCAGGGAGCACACATACTGATAAAAAAAATGTATACTCTGAATGCACTGTAAATTGTTTTAGATTAAAGCATCTGCCAAATGCATAAATAAAAATGAAAGTTTTTTGTACAATGTATTAGTCAAAATTCCACTTGTTTCTATGGATGGCAACAACACCATGTTATTTTGCCAAGCAAAAAGCTCTGACATAATTAAGCACAATCTATAATAATCCTAATAATAATCCTAATTTGCCTTAAAGGAGAGGTTTTGTGCTAAAAAGAATGATTATTTTAGCATTTTAAACTGCATTGTGGGTGGTTAGTTAATAAGACGCAGGTATTTGTGTTGAAATTCAACAATTATGCATCTGTTTAGTGATTTCCCCCCTGAATCACCAGGCCAATCTACAGTACATGCCGATTCCTAGAGAGAAAACTTCTGTTCAGGCCTGTTCAGAAGAACTTGAAAGATGTTACATAGAAAAATACTTTGCATACTTTGTTCAGAGGGAAAAAGGGCTTCAAGAATTTCATGCTTTACTGGGTCAATGTTATTGACACAGGCTTATACAGTCATTACAATTAGCATAGCTATTTTCTACCCGCCCATGCAATCCAATACTGGTTAAACAGGCTTCCTTCTTGTAAATTAATGCAGTCAACACAATCAAACACAACACAACAAACGTACTTACCACATTGCAGAGCATAATCTTGGACTCTGGCCTGGGTTCGAGTGATGGTCCAAAGTCTTGAGTCCCAGCCAACCACTGAGCCATCTTCGCAGGCCTGGTGCTCCCCTACATCATCCCATATACGGAACAAGTAGAGCTCCACCGTGGCCATGGTGACCCCAGGGGAGGCGTCTTCTGGCTGACAGCCAAGCAGAAGTTGCCCGGAAGAGGGTATTGCTTGGGCAATGACCGTGCGCTGATAGACTTCCAGGTTGCCTCCAATCGATAGGCTGAAGGTTTTGCGACGCGCGTCCCATCGCAGGCACAGGTGATACCACTGTTGAGGGGTCAGCTGGACAGGAAACAGATGCCGTACACCCAACAGCCAGGCAAACAGGGAGTTTCCATCACCCTGCAGGGCCAGGTCATAGCGGGGTGCGGAAGCCGAAATGTAGCTAAATGCAGTCCACTCGCCTGGGGATAGAACCCGTACGTCCACACATACTGTCGTGAGAAAGAGCACAGGAATATGCCCGTGTCCCTGGAAAGTCCAGTGGTCATCACACCCTTGTAGGACAGCCTTGGAATTAGACATAAAGAAGCCATCCACTTGAGAGAAAGAGATAGATAAAGAGATTATTTACACTTTTAATATGAAACAAATTGACTTAAAAGTTAACAGTATTCATTTAATAAGCATGAAACAAGTCAAGTCAAGTTGAGCTTTATTGTCATTCCGCTACATGTGGGGACATACAGTGGAACGAAATGTCGTGCCTCACAGGACCACGGTGCTACATAAATACAGACATACAACAATGACGTGAAACAGTATAAATCTAAACACAAATACTAACAGTTAGAATATAAATATACTATATATAAAGTTGCCTATACATAAACTAGAAAATACAACCTATACAAATGTTTCACATAAATACTGTACATGAGGAAAAAGAAAGTCAAGCACTGTTCCTGGCTGGAGAACAGTGCAAGATGATCTGTAGTGCATGGGCTTGTAAACATACATATGTTATACATATGAGTCTTTTTTGTGGGATTATGTAAACAACATCTGATACCTAATGTACTTCATAATGTGATGTAGGGTAGCACCAGAATATTAGCTGATTTTGCATACAAATTAGCAAAAAGACTAATTTATTTTTTATTTAATTTGATTTTTCTTTTATTTTTGAAAGTAATGGCACTTTTCTGGTCCATCTCAAGTGGCCTGATTTGTTTAATATTGTATGATGCAAAAATCATCGCATCTTCAAGTTTCCAGATATATCACTGTATTACCATGTTAATACAAAAATAAGAAAAAAATCTAGGACGTGACTTTATGCATCAGGTATTGATTGGTTGTCTGGCTTGACTAGAGGTGTTCAACTGAAATATCAACTGATAAACAAGAATTTCCTTTTTCTTTTCTTTTATTATTCTGATCTGGTAAATTTATTACCAAATTTCCACAGCATTACATTTAAGCTCTACTCCTCTAAGACTTCTCTTTTTGATCTCACCATTCCTCTATCAGTTTATTAACATTTTTGTTTAAATGCTTTGAGAAGCACACAAGCTGAAACAGGCTGTCCTGGATTTAGCCTGAAAGAAAAAACTTCAATTGTGTGACTGACAGCTTAACTGACAGCCATATGATGGCTGATATTATGTGCGTGTTTTAGTCCAACATTCTTTCAATGCTTCGAAATGCTTTAAAGCAAAGTCACAGTCATAATAAAATTGTATCTGAGGTGCTGGCTCTAAGCCAGGATTTGTGACTGATGCTGGTAAAATGGGTCACAATGAGCAGTGAGTTCTTCTTGTTTTCACAGTCTCCATTAAAAAAATAATAATTATAGATGTTGGTATTGGACAAAAAATGAATGAGCTGCACCTGTCTGAAGCACCAGTCGTTGAAAAGAGAGCAGAACAAACTGCAGTTTTTCTTATACTAAGAGGTATGCCTCTAAGAAAATGTGCAAAAAAGATAATTTTAGATGTTTAATTGCTGTTTGGAGCATTGGGGTCACTAGACGAAGGCTTGAAAAAATCTCAAATTAGACCAAAATTGACATTTATTACTTGTTTTGTCTGTAGCTTGTAATTAGCCCGTACTCATTCAGACTCATTTTGCCAGCATGGGTCACATGTAATGAACTTTTGCCAGAGTAGACACTGTTATGGGTAGATGTGCATTCAGTTCAATATAATTTATTAGGTCACATCAAATTGTTTAGGCAAACTAACTGCGTTCGTATTAATACCCTGCTATTTTTGACCAGGAAGTGCGGTAGACAGCTATTGCATACAGCCAAGGGACATAATGCGAGAAATACTGGTAACGCTACATTTTAAAAATGTTTTAGTACTGGTATCCTTAACATCCCTAACACTGATTAAGGTTCATTTATTTAAAATTAATGCTTAAAGATTCTGTTATTTTGGCATAATCATCCATAGTCATTTTTAGCCCCTCTTCATCCTATTCTCTCTCTCTGCACTCTCTCTCCTCAGAGGTTTACAGTGTGACAGTGTCATCTTTTTCTCTGCCCTCTAAGCTTCTGTGTCATGCTGGTGGTTCCTCTGAGGGAATAAGGAGTGAAATGCTTCAGATCTTTTTAGTCTTCACTGTGATCACCTCTCTGGATCTCTTTTAGTCTTCACTGTGATCACCCCTAATTAATCTCTTCAACATATATTTCTTTATCCTTTTCTTTCTCTCTCTCCTTTAGCTACATTAGATGTCCTCTTGGTGTGCAAATTACCCTTGGTAACTCTACTGTTTAATATTACTTTTCCAAAAATGACCAGATTTGGTAGGGAATGATTAGGTAGGGCAGGCAATTGTAACAGTATGTACTCTAGAGTCTAAGACTCTCACAAATTCTGATTAGATTACCAGACAACATCGCAGCTTCCTGAGGGTTTTTATATATTTGAATATGTTTGCAAAGAAAGAAATTGTGTGTCCAGCCTCAATATCATATGTGCTAATGAGGAATAATTACCGTAGTAAGTACAGTAAGAAATTTAAGATGATTTTTGTCTTAAAAGCTTACAAACTAAGTTTTAATAATTTTAATAATTAACTTGAACCTAATTTCAAAATAATAATTCTGAATGAGCAGAAATTCTCATCACAAAATCTAGAGAATATATATCTCTTGTGCTTTCTGTACTCCTCCATCATAATTATTGTGGTATCATCTTTTTCAGAGTTACCCGACAAAACTTAAAACAGAGTGTCTAACGTGAGAATGTTTGATTTAGGCTGGTTGATTGTAGCATGATGTATACCAACCTTGAGGCAAGAAGTAAACCCAGAGACAGAGGAAACGGATAAAGTGATGTGTGGACCTCCTGTATTCTCCACTCAAATTGTAATTTTTTTTTTTAAAAAAAAAAAAAAAAAAAAAAAAAAAAAAAAAAAAAAAAAAAAAAAAAAAAAAAAAAAAAAAAAAAAAAAAAAAAAAAAAAAAAAGAAAAAAAAAAAAAAAAAAAAAACCCCCCCACTAAAAAGACCTTTTTTCTTTTTTTGGGGGTGAAAAAAAAAGAAAAAAAAAAAAATTTTTTTTTTTTTTTTTCCCCTTTTTTAAAAACTAATTTAAGAAGCGTAAATTTAATTTGTTGTTTTTCTGGTCCCAAAATTGAACTATGTGTTCATTTAGACAGCATTTTAATAATTGTACTAAAACATACAACAAAATATAATTGTCAAAATGAAAGTATTACATAAATTATCACTTATTAGTTAAGAAAACTCTTTCAATGTATAAAGGTTAAATGAAAGCAAAGAAAAGTATCTCAAAAAAAAAAAAAAAAAAACTGACAAAATCTAAAATTCATTTTGTGGTCAACTGATATAAATATGTTGTGCATGAAAGTTAAAGCATGTGAGCTGTGAAAATAATTTAGATTCTAGCAAAAATAATCTGCAGTCTTGGCAGATCTGAGCTCAGTTTGTGACATTGGTTAGAGCTCTTCTAAAACTGGAAAGATTTGTGAGATCTCTGGGTCTTTCTCTCAGGAAATATTATTTCTTTTCACTCTCCTTTTAATCTCATTGCTGTCTAGGAGAAATAATTGAGATATTAAAGAGATCTCATCTGCGATTTTCCTTTTCAATGGGGTAGACCTTAACAATGGAACTGTTAAACTCTCCTTCAACAACAGCAGAAGTCATGCAACATGTTATTGTCATTTTTGATATGCAAGCAGGCTGGATAGGATTTGCTTTTCATCTCCAGACAGATATCTGTTTGTTTCTTCAAAGGCAGAAAACTCCCTTAGCCTATTGAAATGTTAATACTCTTTAATTTCCTGTAATGCGGAGGTAACAGAGAGTCAAATATGACACAAATTCCACTCATAGCTGAAGGTAATAGTATTGCAGTAAGAATCTATCTATCTATCTATCTATCTATCTATCTATCTATCTATCTATCTATCTATCTATCTATCTATCTATCTATCTATCTATCTATCTATCTATCTATCTAATAGTAATAGTCTGAGCTGTGTCAAAGATATTATATATGAATATTATATATATTATATATATACATATTGGTATGCTTATGTATTGCAGTAAGAATCTATCTATCTATCTATCTGTCTGTCTGTCTGTCTGTCTGTCTGTCTGTCTATCTGTCTTTCTGTCTTTCTGTCTATCTATCTATCTATCTATCTGTCTGTCTGTCTGTCTGTCTATCTGTCTGTCTGTCTTTCTGTCTGTCTATCTGTCTGTCTGTCTTTCTGTCTATCTGTCTGTCTTTCTGTCTGTCTGTCTGTCTGTCTGTCTGTCTGTCTGTCTGTCTGTCTGTCCGTCTATCTGTCTATCTATCTGTCTGTCTGTCTGTCTGTCTATCTGTCTGTCTGTCTGTCTGTCTGTCTGTCTGTCTTTCTGTCTGTCTGTCTATCTGTCTGTCTTTCTGTCTGTCTTTCTGTCTATCTATCTATCTATCTATCTATCTATCTATCTATCTGTCTGTCTGTCTATCTATCTGTCTGTCTATCTGTCTGTCTGTCATCTGTCTGTCTGTCTGTCTGTCTTTCTGTCTATCTGTCTGTCTTTCTGTCTGTCTGTCTTTCTGTCTATCTATCTATCTATCTGTCTGTCTGTCTTTCTGTCTGTCTGTCTTTCTGTCTGTCTATCTATCTATCTATCTATCTGTCTGTCTGTCTGTCTGTCTGTCTGTCCGTCCGTCCGTCCGTCCATCTATCTATCTATCTATCTATCTGTCTGTCTGTCTGTCTATCTGTCTGTCTGTCTGTCATCTGTCTGTCTTTCTGTCTGTCTGTCTTTCTATCTATCTATCTATCTATCTATCTATCTATCTATCTATCTATCTATCTATCTATCTATCTATCTGTCTGTCTGTCTGTCTGTCTGTCTGTCTGTCTGTCTGTCTGTCTGTCTGTCTGTCTTTCTGTCCATCTATCCGTCTGTCCGTCTGTCTGTCTGTCTGTCTTTCTGTCTGTCTGTCTGTCTGTCTGTCTTTCTGTCTGTCTGTCTGTCTGTCTGTCTGTCTGTCTGTCATCTGTCTGTCTGTCTGTCTGTCTGTCTGTCTCAAACACATTAACTTGTACATGCACACCGGCGGGTCTCTCGCTCACCTGCTGCCGTCGCGTCGCGCTGCGGGACGGTCGAGGACATCCTCCAGTCGCCGCTCTTTCTCCCTCTTACCTCCGTCCGGCCGACGGGCGCCTCAGTTTTCGAGAGCTCTCACAAACGAGAGGTGAGAAATAAAGCAAAAGCAGCTGTACGTGTGGGGAAAGAAAAAGAGACAAACTGTTTTGTCTGAGAAAAGTTGTGACACTCCCATTATTGTGAGAAGCATGACACCATGACACGCCTTTCTGTTCACTTTGTGTGACATTTCTGCCAACAATATATATATATATATATATATCATATATGATTATCTGTCTAAAGTCTTTATTTATCTAAACAGACCTGCCAGTCCTGCGAAAGCTATTGTGTTATTAATTCCTAGCTATGAAACTGGTATAATAAAGACCTCAGACAGGTGTTTGTGTGATGATATTTCTGTGTTTTAATAACCCTATTCTCATGGTTACTCAATTAAATGTGATTAGGTGACACCTGTTCTTTCTTTTAGGCACAGCAGGGCCAGGATATGGAGTCAGACGTTTCCTGGACCCTCAGCGGTTTGTCAGTGGAGGTAAAAAATGCCCATCTGTGTGTGCCTTGTGTCGGCCCCTCAGGATTCCCAGTCATTTCTCTGGGGGTCAGACACCAATGCTGTCTACAGGATGTTTTAATAACTTCACACAGACAGCTCAAATACTGACTAGTGTTTCTGAATAGCGTGCTTAATAAGTACATGTTAAATAAAATGTTAATAAAGGAACAGTTCGCCAGGTTTTGCATTATTTACAATTTGAGAAGAATATGTGGAGTATGATGGTCGCTCTTTCTCATGTAATGAAAGTTAATGAGGACTGGGGCGTTCAAAATGTTACAAAACACTAAACAACCAAAAAAGCGACAATCAAAGTGTTCAACTTTTGCAACAAGCAATAACTTTGTTTGGGCAACAGACTGTCTTTATTCACTGATATCAAAGTTTTATATCTGGGTGAGTAAATGACAGTTTTTATTTTTAGGTGCCCTGTTTGTTTATGGTTGGGTTTGGGGAAATCGTTGTATCCCATGTTATCTTGTAAAATTCAGACATGTAGAGATCACGATGTCTATGTCTGTGTGGGTGAAAACAGATAAATGATGTGCAGAAGAGTGCAAGTTTCTCTCCTTCGCTCAACAAAATAAAATTGAATCATTACAATATGTGTAAAAATGGAGAAAAATCCAAGACTGTTTTCTAACTGAATAAAAAAGAATCATTACAAATAATATTACCAGTACAAAAAGTTGACTGAAAAACATGAAATTTCAGGATTTCTTAGCATTTTGTATGTCCCCTTTTTGCATTATTGACATTTAGTATCATGACGCTGGCAGGTGATCATGCAAAACCTGGTGATCTATGTTATCACAGCTTGATTTGAATATCTTCCAAAGAGCATCTTGTGTGCTTCGATGGAAGCATGGAAATCTGTCCTTTTGCACAAACCTAAAACAGTGAATGTTACATATTTGCTTATTTAAGATCTAGAAATAAATGAAATTCTTAAGCATACTGTTATTTCACTGGGATTAAATTATACTTTAAATCCTACATTTTCAGTGTCCTCAGACTTTAGGAAAGGCTGTTGTATATAGTGTGTAGCAGGTGTGATGTATTATAAACAAAAGCGTGAGTATTGAATAATGTTTTTCATGACTTCTCGATAGAGATGAGCGCTCCAACAGACTCTGTTTCTGTGGTTACAAATCACACCTGAAACAATGCAGACGAAACAGACAAAGAGTGCTGATGTATTTTTCATACCTCCCCGTTCTTTCTGGCTCTTTCCATTTCTGCTGACACATCTATGCATTGATAATGGCCTTATTTTCATACACCAGTTTTCCTAACCAGTTTCTGTCTTTTAGGTGATACAGTGGATGTTGTTTCCTGTTTTTGCAATTGTTACTGTGAAAAAGTGAGCTGCACAGACAGAATTAAGTTATGGTAGTTATAGTGGAACGCCCTTCAAGAGGATTTATCTTGTATAATCTCTGCTCACAATCAGTCCCGGTGGTACTGATTAGATCCCACCCACAGGACTATTGTTTGGATATGCTATAGAGTGTGCATGACTGCCAGTGGCAGAAGGAATTGTGTCATGTAAAACACAATAGTTTTTTTTTGTTATTTGTTTTAAAGACCGGAAAACACCTCTGTTCTAACTCTTCATGTGCACACACACAGTTTACTTGGCCATCTAAATGGGGACATTCCACAGACCTCTATTGTTTTCATATACAGCTAACTGTAATTACAGAAAAACATTATTTACTTCATGGAGCATTTTTCAAACTAATTCATCCCAAATGTCCCCAGAAGGGAATTTTTGTCAAGTCTGACAAAAAGTTTGTCTTGCCCAAAGGATGGTTGACTAGGCACACACACACACACACAGTTTACTTACTGAATTGAAGGCGAGACATTGCATAAATTTCTGTTGTTTTAATATACATATAGCTATAAACAATATAACCTAACCCCCACTCTAACCCTAACTGCATTTTTACAATCTAAAAAAACTTATTTTATGAAGATTTTACAAGCGAGGACATCCCCAAAAATTAGATTTTGCTGACTTTGGTTGGCGTACACACATATACTGCTCTGAACTTGCTGTTCATGTCACATTATCGGAGTCCATCACAATTATGTCTCCATAATTGTCGTGTGTGTGTGTGTGTGTGTGTTACACTATAACACTATTAAAACATATATTACCATTTCATGTGCATTTTCCCCATTATCAATATTATTATACAAATCTGTCATGTAATAGAATTAACCACTAGATGGCAGCACGGTGCAATATAGAAAATAGAGCAATAGAACAATTTATCCTGTTTACTGACTCAATCTGAAAGGTATTATTACAGGAACAAATGATGCAAGACAAACAGAACCGTTCTCTGTTTAGTTTCACCCTCTTTTTAATTTTTATTCTTCGGAAATGTATATAAACAGATAGAAAACAACAACAATCGTCTCCTCCAGAGGCATATCAGTTAGTATGTTTGTATGTGGTGTAGTTGGTGTGTGTGTGTAAGCCAGTGTGGGTGGATTCTTTTCTTGTTCAGTCTTTCCACTGGCTTTTGACATCTTCAAAGGGCCTGGTGCCAACACCGCTTCACAGCAATTATATTTGGACAGAATCAAACAGCGGAGGTGTACAAACGAGCTGAAATGATTCAAGCCTGAGCGTATCAGTATGAAAACAGAGGTATGTGAAGGAGTTTGCACTGACTGTTCATATCCAGCAGATTTCACGGGAACGAGGACTGGCAAGAGATTGGAATGAGCATGTTAACTTCTGCGTTCCTTCTAAGCTCAAGACATTTCTCTTAAAGGGTACACACTTTCAAATACAGTGACAGCACAGTCCATCTTCCCATAATAAAACAGCGCTGAAGCTGTCCAACCAGCTGACAGACAGACCGAAAGACAGACAGGTGGATGGATCACAGCTAACAGAATATTGAAAACATTCTCCAAAATTTCTCTTACAGTTCTCCTAATGTCATTAAAAACGCTCTTGCAGTAATGGTACATGTCATTGGCTAACATTCTCAACGCTGACATAAAAATGCCACTCTTAAATTGTTAGTAGAACATTTTAAAGACGTTTAATCACGCAATAACATTGTTGACTTCTGACTGTGACTTCATAAAAACATTAGGGTTCTTACAACCTAAAATTGTTAGCTTGGATGGATGGATTAATGGATGAATTAATGGATGGATATGGGCTGCTATTAACTATTGGGGCTGAATGTGCACAACAAACAGAATACATGTGGATTACATTCAGAGTGCCAGACTAAGATCCGTCTGAGCTCTGTTTACTGTACTGAAATCACTGCACTGCTGCAGTCAGTTTGCTGATCTGAGACCACTTAGGCCCCACAACACACTAATGAAATTGTTGAAACCATTTTAAGCACTGTACTTACATCAGTCTGAACAAGTATTATGGATCAGCAGACGTGCAGTGAGACTCCAGCACTGTAATATACAGGGTCAAATTTAATTAGCTATATAGGTGTGTCTATACAACCACTCAGAGTGCTTATCCTTATGCTTGTGTTTTCCCTGTGCAGTGATATAGCAGTGCTCTATAAGGGGGTTTAAACAGGTAAGGACAGGCTTTTGAACTTCCTGTACAGTTGCCACATTGGCTGTGTATTTGAGTGCACTTATGTGCAAGTGTTCAGTCATGTCTGTTGTCCAATGTTTATTCCTGTGAAATCTGACCAACTGCAATAAAATCCTTTTACAGCAGAGAAATCAGAACTGTACATTATCTCCTAATCCAGCATGAGACAATAAAAAAGGACGAGCGATAAACTCTTTCTCTTCATGTAAATCTACGTTTTTGTGCTAACCTAAAATATGACAAGATTTTATCAATTACTTTGTTTTCGTTTCTGCAACACTGCACTGCCTAGCCCCGCCCACTGTGAACTCTGATTGGTCCAACATCCTGTTCCACATAACAGTATTAAACATAAATACCTCCTGATCGGCTGTCATGCAACAGTTTTACCGTTAATGTAGACAGATGTAGATTGCCCGTTGCTGGACACTTGTCAGCTTCAACATTTACACCACTCATGTGCTTAAAAAAAAAAAGAGATTTTAAAACATAAATAAGCAAAAGTCATTTCAGCTGCACTGAGGAAATAACTCCTGCAGGGATAAAGTGAAAGTCAGGGCTAAAAAGGTGACATTATGATTGATTTGCCATCAGTTCCCAGCTAACGTTCTCTAAAAGTTATTAAAAAATGTTCTTGCAGTAATGTTAGTATAATGTTTTTATATCGTTACATATTTCAAAAATGTTATTCTTTAGTTGTTAGTGGAACGTTTTAAAAATGTTACAGAAATAAAAAATATTTGAATAATGTTCTTTAAAACCAGCAATAATGTTAATACAAAGTCTAAAAAAACTGGAACTTTGAAAATAGCATTTTTAACATTTTTGATACTTGATGGAAACGTTAAGGAAACATTCTTACAACCTAAAATTGTTATCCGGGTTTTCTCAGGACTGTGGAAAATTTGAAAAATAAGTGGCTTTTATCGGCTAACGGCTTCTTTCCTGCACTCGCTCTGTTTCTCCCCGCTGTTGTCAATCTCACAATACTTCCTTATTTAAAGCTTCTCGCATGCAGAGGGCAACAGAGGTGAAAATGAAGGGACTCTGGCTCATGCATATTGATAAGAAGCATTGTCTGTGACAAGGTGATTTTCAACATTTTTAGAGGCAAACAAAATAAAATGGTTTGAAAGATTATGCTCCACGCTGCGGTGTGACTTAACTGGTAACCAATACCCTTATTGAACTTTGGGGAGTGAGAAATTATACGCAAACAATGCAGCTCAAGTGTGATCAGGGTTACCATGGAAGCGCTACACAGCATACCATCCTGTCAGCAGGGAGTCTTGTCTCCCTGTATCTCTCTTCCTCCCCCCCATTCTGTTCTTTCCCGGCCCCACTCCCATTTTTATTTCCTCTATACATCCTTTAATGGAAGATGAGCTTTTCATGCCTCTGAGACATGTATCTGGTCACGGTGGGGGAGGTGACCACCACGGTCAGTGGTGGAACAGTAATGGATGGAGATATGCTGAACCTTGTGATCTTTTCAAGCGCTGTATGTTTTCAATACCATTCACCCCCAGAGACAAATATATGCTCTCATTAAAACGTCTCGTCTCTGAGAAAAGATGACTGCAGGCGCATTTAACACATGGCTCTCAGCAGATATCAATATGGCTGCTTGGTCTTTAGCTTAGTGCCCCCTGAATGTCTTGTTACGATGAGTTCAAGAGACATTATATGTCTCTACTGATGCCTTATTAAAGTTAGAGCTTGTCAGGGTTCCTTTTCTTCCACTGCTGCAAGACTGCAGATCAGAAAAACCCCCCTCTGATAGTCTGCAACTGTGCAGCAATGTAGATTATCTGGCTTTTCTCTCTCTCTCTCCTACAATAAGCACTTGGTTCTGCGCTGCAGCAAAACCTGCACGAGGCTTTAATAATGAAAGCAGAGCCTATCTACAATGGCTTAACCTTAAACTCATCTACTGCTTTTACCATCACAAACAAATCTTTGCTTCAAAACGTGGGCTTGTTTATGCTAAAGTATGCCCATAGAGTACCTCTCCAAAAAGCCATTTATGGGCTTTTAAGTAAGCGGAATCAGAAGCTCAGCTGCACAGTGTCTAACTCTTAAATCTCAGGCCTCCCTCTGCCACACCCTGGGGGTGTTGTGGCTTGGTGTCTCTTCTACATTCTCCAGGCAACATCAAAGTTGTCAGACAGTGGTAATCTGATCAACCACACGTGTGCTGTCCACCATCTCCACACACTCGATCTCTTCCCTGTTTTCTGCAGCATTCTTTCTTTCCCTCCGTTTTTTCTTGGAGGGAGGCAGGAAGGTGAGCAAGACAGGGAGGATGGCCAGACAGTGGAAGGCTGTAATGACAGCGGTGAGAAAGAGGCACCTGAAAAGCGTGCGGGTGAGGTTAGATGGCACGGCTGCAAGAGGGAGCAGAGCCGCTCCGTAACACAAGTAGCTTTGAAGGGCTGGAACTCCATGTCGCTCCAGAGCCAGTTTCACCCAGCGCGTACGGGTAGATTCCCGACCCAGAGCGAATGCCGACACTAGCGGAGCGCTGGAGTCCACAGCGTAGTTGACTCCGTATATCAAACATAGCACGGAGACGCAGTCCAACTCTACCCGCCAAAGAGTCATGAAACCCACCAGCCCGAACTCAACGGAAGCTACCGTCACAGTCAGCCAGGCGTTCACCAGTGGGTCAGCTGCCAAAAAGGTGGAAAAAAACAGCAGAAAGAGTGCAGCTATGCACGAGTTCTTCAGCGGTGCACCAACCGATGAGGCATAACGGTCCATGTACACAAAGGATGGGTTGAAGATGATGAACTTCACCCTGGAGGTCAGTGACAACTTTCTCAGGGTGTCCAGTAGGATTGACATCTCCTCTCGTTTGTTTTCCGTCGTCTTGGCCACCAGAAACATACGCGAAGCCACCACGTCAAATTCCCCATCCAAGCGCTTGGCGAAGATGATATCGTCCGAGAAATGTACGTAGCGGGGTTGCTGAAGAAAACCAGATCGCAGCCGTTCTGTGAAATTGCTGCGTGACAGGCTAGTGGTAATGTTCAGACCATGAAGGTAGTTGAGGTAACTCTCGAACCAGGAGATACGTTCAAATCCTTTGGTGTACTCAAGTAGGTCTTCTTGCACACTTGTGTTCCAGTACTCAATAGACTCGTAGATGTAGAAGCCGATGACGGGGCTGTAACTGCTAAAATATCGCTGTTGGGCACGGGTGTATGCTATAGTGCTCGTTTCCGTGGCAACCACATTACTAAGATCTGACCCCTCACTGACCTGAAGGTAGCCCATGAGGGCGAAGGACACATAGACCAAGTAGAAAAGAACCACAAACGGTTTAACATAGGTGTTGGTGATCCAATCACAGTAGTACCGCTTCATAAAGGCTACAAGAAGGTGACTCTCGTAAGCACGCAGAGGTCCAGCTTCAGACGCCTCCTCATTGTAATGTGTGTACATGAGGAACCGATACCAAGCCGGTTTCTGCTGCAGTAACTCGGGCTTCGGAACGCGCCTGCAGAACAGACTGTGACGGTAGTTGTTTTCCAGGTAGCCGGCAAACACGAGGTTGGAACCATAGAAGGTGAGGATGTAGAGGTAGTTGAAGAGCACTGAGATGCAAGCGTTTCGACAGAAGAGCCGCACAGCCTCAATGTTTGTGAATGGACTCGCCCCGATGCCGAACGTGACCACGTGCAAAGCCGTGCTGGCTGTAAATGGCAGCATACAGTCTGAGAACACGGCCGCAACCCGCTCCTTCACGTGCTGGTCCTCACGAGTGCGACGCCAGGACGACAGCATTTCAAATGTGCCAGACAAGCCATGACCTGAGAGAGATAAAGAGAGAAAATACTCTTTTTCAGTGATCTGTCAAACAGAAATGGAAAAATGTTAAACAGAATCCCAGCTAACCTAACGTTCTCAGAATGTTGGGTAATGCGCTCTAAAAGTTCTCTCAAAATTATCTTGCAGTAACAAAGTAAAAAAGGCTCTTGCAGTAACGTTAGTAGAATGTTACGTTACATATCATAGCAAGAAACGTTATTCTTAAGTTGTTAGTAGAACATTTTTAAAATGATACAGAATAAAAAAGTTTGAACAACGTTCTTATAACCAAGCAACGGTACTTGAACATACAAAATTTTTTAACATTAAAAATAAAATTCTTACAAATGTTAATACAACATTTAAAAAATTGGACATTTTGAATGTTCCTAGAACTTGCATCTCTTCAAGTGACATAAATGGCTGCTGGGAAAACAGAGGATGTAAATAATGAACTAAAATGGTGACAAGACAGTGACTCTGCAGCTGCATTGCAACAATGGATGTGAGAGGAAAGCAGATGCTCTGTTTGTCCTGTTTGGCACTCTGAACTAAGTTTTGCTAAAGAAAAAGCATGTGTGGCATTTGTACACCCATCATTTAAAGTTGTTGCCCCCTATGTTAGCGGTCCTACAATAACAGATTAGCCACTGCATTAGACCTGCCCCTATTTCCAAAACCCCACCCACCAAAGACATGCATGCACACAGAAATGCTCAAAGACCTCTGTAATCAGAAATGCAGCAGGGGATAAATGTCGCCAGTAAGAAAAATCAAATAAACCAAAATCAATTTTTTAATCAAATTGATGTAAATTCAATCATATGTTTTACTTCAGCCTACAGGACAATGTCTGTAGGCTGAAACGTCTAATTTACTTTAAAATCCATCAAAATACGGAAGGAGTTTGTCTGAGCAAAAGAAAACCCTCGGCCAACACCACCTCTGTTTACAGAGCGTGATCTAACTATAGTCTACTCTATCCTCCATCACACAGCTGATGAGTTTGTTGCTAAAAAATCTCAGTCACACACACACGATGGCCACATGTCATGTAAAATTGATCTTAGGAGAGCAGAAAGCCTTATGCATGTGAGGCAGGCTGGCAGCTCTTGTAGCCTTGGGACTCTTCAGAAGCCAAAGACATTAGGCAAACTGGGTCAGGCTACTTTTAAAGGTTCACATAAGGGACCTGGGGTCATATGACTGAACATAAAGCCTTAATCATGTTGAACATGACACTCTTAACACAGCAACACTTTTTTGCCTCTCTGTCGCCATCTCGGTTTGAAACATGAAATTGCAGGTTTCTTTATATACTTATCTTTACGAATGCTAAAGTCAAATGAAGCCAAACTGACATTTCCTGAGAAACTGGACCTGAAAACTCACATGATAAATTGTTATTATAAGCTTACTGCTGTGAATCGGGGTAAGGAAAGGAGAATGTTCTAAACACTGATCTGTTATGTACTTGCTCAATATCTTATTTTGGTTCATTTTGAACCAAAAAAAGTTACAGATTGTCGCTTTAAATTTATGAGGGAGTGCTTACACATTTTTTGCGCTTTTCTTTCAGCATGTTTCTTCTCTCTCTCTTCCTACACGATGCTCTCGTGCAGGCCGGGCGAGCAGATGGCTCACCTACAGGGTTGCCACAGCATCAGTAACTCATCATTCATGATGGAGGTTCCCTCAGTCCGATGTCACCACTGCTGCCTCCTACACTGACCTGGGAACTGTGCCTGGCACAATTGTGAGCAGAGTGACCAGACAACACTGACCTGAGGTCATGGCCTCCCCGATTAGACTCGAGTGCACTGATTTTGGGCAGGGTCAGAGGTAACAAATTGAATAAATGGGCAGAATGAGGTGGTTGTTGCTGAACGGAACAATCAAGAGAAAAGTGTGAAAGATCAAGAGAAAGTGAAAAAGAGATTTTTATTTTTGTGCTGTTTTCCCCTCTTTCTCTCTCTCTTATCAGTAGCATTGTACAATAAGGTCCCTTTTGTTAACATTAGTTGACATGAACTAACAATCAACAATACTACTACAGCATTTATTCATCTTAGTTAATGTTAACTGCAACATTTACTAATACATTTTAAAATCCAAAGTTGTATCTATTAACATTATTTAATGAACAATGAGCTAGCATGTTAGCTAATGCATTTACTAATGGAACCCTCTTGTAAAATCTATTTTTATCTGCTTTTACATGCTTTCATTTTTGTCATTTGCCTCTTCACTAAAAGAACCACTTTGCTTGTAACTTTCAGTCTTTGATCAGTTCAGTCTTTTATTTTCACTTATCTCAAAACAGACCAAAGAACAGTTAAACAGAACGTCTCTTCTGTTGAATCAGAACGTCTAAGACACATGAATAAGCATCTCCTCAGCTCATCTCTCAGGGCCTGTTTTTCTCATCATAAACATGATATTATTCTTAACAATTATGTCCTATGCTATCTCCTCCCTTCATCTATCCATCATTATCAGAGGATGGTCACATGACCCCAGCTGAAAGCTAATGTCATTGTAATAGAATTTGTTTTGTTAGGGCCGGTTGGTTACAGAGATAAGTTCTCTTGTTTTGTCAAGACATCTGTAATGCAATAACATAATCTCTGCTAATCTCTGCAGAGCGGCCTGTTTGAACCTATATGCAACAACACTGGACAGCTTTAGCAGGTCCTGTATTTATGGTGCAAGAACCTGCTCTGCATAAGAGCTGCAAGGAGATTCTGTCTCACTCTGGCTGCGATTAGAAACCAGCGGGCAGAATTCTAAGACTGTCACGCACAGCAAGAACGTTCTCAGAACGTTGGCTACCATTCTCTAAATTTCTCTCAACGTTCTTGCAGAAGCATTAATAGAATGTTTTTTTTATCATATATACATATATCAAAAACGCTTTTTTGTTAAATTGTTAGTGGAATGTTTTAAAAACAATATCAAAGCAATAACATTTAAACATTTTGAGCATTCCTTGAGCATTTTTGTTACTGAATGGAAAGGTTAGGGAAACGTTCTTACAACCTAAAATTCTTTGTTGGGTAGAAGCTTCATGACAAGGACAGACATCAGGGGTCAAGGAACAGAAACACAACAGTAATTTTGTGCAGCAGGTGACGTGGTGGGGGGTCAGTCTAAACACAAACACAGCCTGCCTTCAAAATCTGCATCTCACATTTTTTCCCGACCACCCCCCACTGTCCATTTTTGTCTTTTCATTTCTCTATCTTTCCCACTCAGCCTGTTATTTTCTCTTAGCGTTCCAGTCAACAGAACCCTCCTCCCACACACAACGCTAATTACCGTGTGTGAGGGATGGCCAACGAGAGCGAGAGAACCCAACAGAGATGGACGTGAACCGTCAGGATAAATGCATGTGTGTTTGTAATTAGTCGCAAGAAATCTGCTAGTGCGTGAATCTGTTCTGCAAGCCCACGGTTGATTCATCCAGAATGGCTCAGAGACAGAACACAAAAGACGGAACAGGATGGAATTCTGCTAAAGTCTGTTGGGTTCTGTTAGAAATTCCTTTGATGTGAAGTGCTCCATTTTTAATGACACACCTTGAGCGCAGGAGAAGCGGTCAGTCAATGTGTGCACTTATTTACCCTGAGACTTCTGAGCCGTATATACAGCTAACAGTTTTAAGTTGTAAGAACATTTCCCAAATGTTTCCATTAAGTAACAAAAATGAAAGTTCTAGGAATGTTCAAAACATCCAGTTTTTTTAGACGTTGTATTACCATTACTGGTTATAAAAACACCATTCAAACTTTATTTAAATCTTGTAAAGTTCCACTAACAACTTATTGATCAGTGAAAAATATTGATGAGTACAACGTTAAAAAAAGGTTCTAATAACATCACTGCAAGAACTTTTTTGATAACTTTGAGAAAACCTTTAGAGAACATTCTGAGAATGCTTCCTGTTAGCTGGGTAGGAATACAAACAGTCACAGATGCTAATGTAAATGGAGGATCAAATGAATGGACTGAATAAGAAAACAGACTACAGATTAGAAAGAACAGACTGTGAGCTCAGAAAAAACTTAGATTATAGAGGAAATCGTTTTTGTATTAGACAAAAACAGGAAGAAGTTATAAAAATCTTACCCAACATGACGAAAGGGATGCCGAGGTATGTTGAATTGTACTTTCCACCTGTGAGGTTGAAGATGCCCGCAGAGGTGAGAGTAGCGAGGCTGACGGTCACCAGAGCCAGCAGGCCCAGCCAGGGTTTAGTCCGGACACAGTCCCGCATCGAGCAGCAAAGCATGGCCAGCGAGAGACAAACAGCCAGGCTGAAGAGCAGCGGCCGCTCTGATACCCGGCTGGTCCTCTGGAAGTCCCTTTGCAGTGAGGAGGAGGTGAAAGGATACAGGCCGAGCTCGGGGTGAGCCATTCCAAAGTTTTCCAGCTCCCTGCAAAACAGCAGTTCCCAGTGGGCCGCCACCACCTCGTTCAGCGGGCTGACCGCTTGCAGGTAGTACGTGAGCTGGAGGGCTCGAGCGGAACGCACCCCATCTCTCCCTCCGCCCGTCTGGACACCGCCCAGCTGGTGCCCAACGTACGCCTCCCGGCCGTCTTTGAGTCTGGTAATGGGGTAACGCAGAGGAGGGACGGACCGGTTTGATGCCCGTGCTGACCGCATCTCCTCGAGAACTCGCAGGATGTCATCCACAATGCAATTCTTGCTGTCATCCAGCAGGCAAAGGTGGGCGAAGGTGTAGTTGAAGCCCAGCATAGGGACCTGAATCTGAGTGATGGTGTTGTGTAGCTGGGGTTTGAGGGGTGGTAATTGTGGGAAGAGAGGTAAAGAGAAACATCTTATTTATACAGGTGATGGATACATTTTAATGTGTCAATAAACAAAAGTACTGTATATGAGTCTAATAAATAAATATAATATAATGATAAATATAATATACATACACATGTGTAATCTTTTTTTACAGCATAGGATAACCTGACCAACTTGTGTAAATTTGGTGTAAATTTTGTACAACATTTTAAATGTGTCATCAATTATTACTAAAGGTAAATATTATGCTAACAAATCAGACCGACAGATAAATAGAGTTTAGAAACTTTGAGTACGCAAATTATGACAACATTTCAAAGCGTTTAGCTGCAACAGTCTTGTTGCCAGGCAACAAGAAAGCATGTCATTGCCAGGAAGAGTGGGCCAACAGTTCAACAGTTTTATTTCCTGTTAAAATCTCCAGGACAAACAAAACATAAAAGAAAAACTTTCAGAGTTTCTCTCATAGCGACAGGATTGATCGCTCTCTGAGGTCAGTCTCGCCACATTGTTAATGTCAGATTGATTAGACTGTGTCAGACTCGGATCATCAGGAAAGCTGCAGTCAATTCCCTCCTCCGGCCTCCTCAAGGAGCAACGAAATGTCAGACACCAGTAACGCTTCTAATTGCTCAAGCTTCATAATTAACCCTTGATTGGGACCAAAGATTGACTTCTGCATGCCCAGAGTCTCTGACCTAGATGGACACTGCAGATGGGCTGTCTGCTCTTCACATAGACTGTGAGCACAGAAACAACTCTATATGTTATACTGGATATGATCATCTGAAATCCATGGAACCATGATTTTTTCTCAGGTGGAGATCAGATCTTGGCAAACACAACCGTCGCACTGCATTTGACTCAATCACTTCATGCCTCAGCACTAAAGATAGCTAACCTCTTTCCCAAAGGCTGGTTTATTACTGATACAGTGTACAAGGTTACACCGAGACCTGCTGTGTTATGATGCAGACAGAATATAAAGAAGGTTTCTGTTTCTGGAGAATAGAAAACCATGTGAATAATAAGATCTTTAAAACTGGATGCTGCTCATAGCTCAGGCTTAAATCAGTTTAAGAAATTTAGATGAACAATATGTACACAATCTGAATGTAACACATACCACTCGTAAGTACAGTACAAAACAGTGTTTACTGAAAGAAAGGTGAACTGTGCTTTGCCTGAAGTTAAGATTATGACCAATGTTTCGCTACCATCATGTTTCATTTGAAACCCAGGACGTTGGTGGATCTGGGGGAGTAAAGGATACTTCGGAGTTACAGGATAATACAGTAGGCCACAAACTAACGCTCTGAGTTGTGCAGTCCCTGAAATATTTCTAATATGAAAAACAGTACTGTAAGAAGACAACTTTCCTTTAAATTTCAGTAATATCGTAGCATAAGCATGGCTCTACATACAATGAGATAAAGTGGAATTAAAATAATACTCCTGTATGAAATTTTAAAGATTTATTCGATTTTAAAAGGCAGATCATTGGGCAGGGTTGTTATACTGTGACATCTTTTGTGGACGGAGTCCAAAACTACGGGTGTGATCTCATTCCACTTAAGTGGAAGAGATCAAATGTGTTACAGGTCCAGTGATGAGAAAAGCCTCCAAAATTTAGCAACAAGACGGAGGTTTAGTCTGATTTTAATATATTTTTGTAAACTTAGTACGTATTACATATTTACTGAGTTTGAAACAGAAGAAGGTAGATGAAGCTTTTGAGAAAAAAACCCAATGAAGTAAATAAACTAAATACTTCTTTGCAGACCCTAGACACCAATACCATATTGTGTAACAAAGCCATCACACCCAGTGACCCATTGCTCACCTTCAGCACAGAATTGACGTGGTGAGGGTCCAACACGCTCCCACTGCGCGAGGTCACGATGACCCGGCCGTACCTCCCGGGCGTCTGCAGGTCCGAGTACAGCGTGTGTTTGGACCTGTTCACGGGAAACAAACTATCCACCAAGTTCCCCTCGATCTTCGCCAGGCTGTGCTTGGGAGCCAACAGGTACTCTACGTTTTCCTCAATGCGGTATCTGCTGAAGCTCGCCCCGAGGAGGATGGAGATCAACACGGGCGCCGAGGCGAAAAACACCGGGTGATTGGCGACAAAGTGGCCCAGTTTGTGGAAAGACGTCCTGAGCCCTTCGTGCAACACTTGTCGCAACATTATAAAATGCAGCAACCGGGCGAGGAACAATGTGCGGGTCGTGAGCCTCTCCCACCGCCTGGTCACCAGCATCAGAGATGTGGAGCATCAATGTTCAGCCCACGCAGCTGGATCACCGAAACGATGTGATGAGTCAAACCGGGTCCGTTCGGGTCAGATGCGTAATTGTTGGTGTTGCATTTACTTTCCTGCTTTAAAACCTACAGAGGAGGAACTGAATGTGACCACTTTATGTGAAGCAACTTAATGCAAAAATGCAACTTAATGTTGTATTTACAACAAGCGACGGAGCACGACAAATGAAGATATTACCAGTCACGTCTTTGCAGTGGCGTGCCAGAGTCGGACCCGTAAAGCGCATTACCCGAAATGCGTCGTGGATCGGGTCATTTCTACCCAACAGAATCACTTTTCCCTTAAAACCTTAAGAGCAGCACACAAGCCAGGGTTGAAGTTTATTTCGGTGAATCGACACGTCGTTTACTATACAGTTTGCTCATTGCCAACAGTGGAGCGGTCGCGTACGTCTCACTTCTTGCAAACAGTTTCAAATGCACAAATACAGTTTTGTATATTCCATCATTTATGGGATGTGTGTCATTGCTTCATAATAATCTGCGGGTTCAGTTCGCCACCGCGCCTGTCCACCGTCACCAGTCGAGAAACACGGACCTCCAACACCGACCCGCGGTGCAGAATGCGTGCGGGCTCCGCGCAGCTCCGGCTCGGTCACTTGTGGTCATTTCAAAGCGGTAAAGCCAAGATTCAAGATTAAGGCGTTTGTTGTCCAGAAGACACGGGAAAGGTTTACAAACGGAGGCGATGCGACACTTAATTGCTCAATTACCGAGCTGATTCAGAGGTTGCCGTTTTCCCGGGAGCCGACCGGTAAATGCCGCCTCGCCTTGCGCTGCGTGTGCCCTCGAGTGGCGGAGGAGTGCGGATCATAAGTGACACCCATCCGCCCCCCAGCTACCCCCAGCTACCCCCAGCCTAACCTGCTCAGAGCCGGCCAAAATGCAGGAAAAGATACCCTGGACTAAACAGCAATCAGACAGAGAGAGATTATGTGATGGATGTTTGGTACTCGACATCAGGCTGTTCACACACACAGTATTTGGGTTTAAAACCGTATTCACAAACTGGAGTGACTCTCGATGACAAAACCGCTTTCAGAAGCCGCTTAAACTGGTCACAGGTTGTGAAGACTCATTTAACAATGAACTGTATTGTATTTTATTTTATAAACAATTATGCACATTTATATCACCATACTTTACGTTATATTAACCTGGCATTCAATGACAAAAACACTTAACACTGCTCCAGAAAGGCTTTTGATGGTGCCCGACTACATTTGACATCTTTCTATAATCTGGCTTCTGTAAGTCCATTTACAATTCCTGCGACTGTATTCATAGTGACAGTGATCACAGTAAATATCAAAGGTGTGTCAAATGTGATAAGACAGCTATCCATGCAACAGACCTTGTAAAACAAGGCTGCTCGGTCTCTGTCCATGGTGCTGAATCAAGGCCGATTTGTAGTTCTGAACACTTGATTTTCCTCCATCAGAGAAAGTTTACACAACCTTAATCCAGCACCACGGACAGAGACAAGTGTAAACATTAGCGCCAAGTCTTTTTAGAGATGGACCTTTTAAAAAGGAATAGTAAATATCCAACCAATCAGAATGACCTCTAAGGTTAAATAAAAACTTTTGCCAAAAGCAAAAATTCCTGTTTGCAAATCACAACAAGGCAAAGAGATGCTAAAGAGATGTAAATGGAGATCAAACAATGCAGCGGATTAATGGTGGCATTTTAGTTACTGACTTCAACACTGGCATAGTAGATTTGCCAAAAAAACTAAAATACTGCCTTTCCTCAATAAAGGGAAACGGTAATATACATAACATGGTTATATAACAGACAAACTACAAACTCTTCTCAATGCATATTTAGAGAAAGTTCGATCAAGAGTTAAAGTGACTCAGCTCACAGTAAAACCCTCAGGCAGACTCTGGTATACAAATCATTTAATAAAGCTGGCACAGTCTGTTGAAAACAGGGCCATGTCTCCAGACATACCCATGCATGTCTTATTAAAAACAATCCCATGGTTGAGCACTGTTTTCTCCCTTCTGTATTCTGCTCTGCACAAGTTATTCACTGTTTCTTTTAACGTTGCATATACAGATTAGACAAACTATATGCGACTGTGATTACCTGAAAGCCACAATAGTGAAGAAACCCTCATGCAACCCAGATGGCAACATTTCAACACATCCATTCTTTTTCCTTCCTCCACCTTTGACCTATGCTGGAGACACAAAAGCGGAGCTTGTAATGATCGTCAGTGTTTTATAGGGTTATTGCCATAGTAACCATTGCTGATACCTCCATGCTTTGCCATTTCGCTCCAGCAAACTGACAAAGAGTGGTTTCCATGGTTACAGCTTTGGGGTATCATTGTGACTTCACAGCTGAAAGTGCTGGTTGTGTTTAGTGTCAGTGATTCATGGCTGTGTGTGTGTCTCAGATTTTGCATGTTTTGATGCATGCTTTAAACCTCATGAGGTGTGCAGACAAAAGTCAACTTCCAACTAAATGTGCATTTTTTTCTATTCATTTATTAAAGGTTTGCAAATTATTTGCAACCCTGTTAACAAAATATGGAACACCCAGTTTAGCTGTTACTTCATGGGGGTAGCTAGTTTAATGGTCCAAATGGTTTTATTTCCTTGGGTTTAAAAAATGTCATTTTTAATATGTAAATGGAAATTAAAAGTACATAATAAAAATTGTTTACACTACAATTCATTACATATAAATGTAACATTTTATATAAAACAATTATGAGGTTAGAATGGGATTTGTCCTTATAAGGCTTCAAATTAATTGGATACTAAAATGTACCACAGAACGTGTCTTATCTCCCTGTATTATGGCTTTAGGGTCAATAATGCATGGAGATAAAAAAATGCATTCATACTGCACCTGCAGTGCAGACTGCAGAACTAGCTGACACAAAAAAAGTTTTGACAGCAGAGTAAAGATAGAGTGAGAGTTTATTTTGGAGAGAGAGAGGAGAGGTTTGTTACAATAAAAAGGTAAAGCAGATTGGCTTTCAGAGCGTTGTCTCTGGTTGTTTGGTCTCATAAAGTAGAAATGGAGAGGGAAAACTATGCGAGACCTATGAGGGAAATTGATCTTTCCTGGAAAGTCAAATATCTCACTTGAGCTTAAAGGAAAGCTGGAGTGATTGAAGCTCAGTTGGCGCCCTGTTCAGGGAAGTCTGGGAAACAAGTGTCTGTGAGGGGAAGAAAGAGGAGACCTGGAAAAAGAGGAGAAAGAGGGATTGAGTAGGAAAGAAAGTCACAGCAAGAGAAGGCAAGAGAGAGAGAGAGAGAGAGAGAGAGAATGCGAGCTGAATATAATTATTTAATTTTCCTCACCCCAATCTTTAACCTCATTTTACTTCAGACATTAAGTAATTTTCCAGTAAAAATGTCTAAACATAATTCAGACAAGATACATTCGAGAAACAAAATTGTTTATTAAGATTTTGTTTTAAAAAATGTTACATTTTCCATTTCCAAATATCATATTTTTCTCGTTTTAAGCATAAACCTATAAATCTTGTTTTGTGACAATGATTTATAGACTTAAATGAGAAAAAGGTCTGCCAGTGGAGTATGACAAATGTTCTTCTCAAGCCTTTTAAAACTTCAGGTAGTGTTATTTCTTAATTAATCTGGGCTTGTTTTAAGATTGTTTTATGTTTTTTAAGGTAAAACAAGACAAAAACACTGATTGATACTGATACATGCATTTGCATAAGGTAAATGACAGAGATGCTGATCGAGTGTGTGTGATCTATAAAAGTGTGTTTTTCATTATATTACCTCCCTATATTGTGTATCATCTGATTCATCTCTCCTGCTGTCTGTCATCCAGAGAGGACACACACTAACAGATTATGGTAGATACAGGAGGTATTAAGTGTTATGTGTATTTATATGCGAGCCCCTCGTATCTGATGACAGAGGACCATAAACACTCCTGTGTCTCTGCCATTCTCTGATACAGCACTGAAAGATGGTAAACAAATCAAGGGCGTTGATAAAAGACATTGGCATCAAAAAGACGAATACTGACAGGAGAGACAAAGATGTACATAATGAGATTATACCTTGAGAAAATGAATCTTGAAGTCTCTTGGTTCATTTGATTCAGCTGATTCAAACTGGACACAAGAACTGTAATTTTCTCTGTTTGCAGTAACCACCAACTGGATCATATGCCATTTAATCCTGCAAATAAACACATGGATGTGAAGATGAAATGTAAAACAGATGTTTTTGCTGTATTTATAGGTTATATTTCAAGCACATAACTTGCTGTTTGGAACATTCTCAAATCCTGCTGGCATGACGTGAATACATATACAACGTATATACAAGCTTGTACAAAACACAACTAGCTTTAAATTAAAAATATAAGCATTTTTATTTTATACAAATGTTTTTTAATCTATAAGCACAGCATGTGTTGGTGTTGCATTACAAGCTTGTTTAGGGTTAGAATTATAATTAAGTGTAATATGAATACAGTAAATACAGATGTTGTGAATTCACATCATATTGAATGCCTGCACAATTAAACTAACACCAGTTATCACCAATAAAACCAACATTTTCATATCTATCCCTTTGAATTTGAATGCATCTGTCTTCCATACACACATTAAGAACAGAATAATGAGAACAGGCTGTACCCACACTCAGTGACAGTACATTCAGCACTTACCGTACTGCACGCATTTACAATTTTTCATTACTGTCCTTCACCATTCAGCTCTCTAAACGATAATCTTTATTAATCTTTATAATCTTTTTTGCTTGACTCCCAATATTTGGATTCCCAGTATAAAGCCATAATGCAGTTTTACAAAAATGCCATCTTTATGATTTTGAGAGCTGTGCTTCCATTGGCCAGTCAGTGAGATTGAGCTCAGCAATGGGAAAACTAATGAGAAGAGATTGAGATGTCTGTGCACACAGCACCGGGAGTGCTGGACCAGTGAGGCAAAGCGTGCCTCTGTCTTCTATGGTCTGCTCTGCTTTTAATTATGGTCTAGAAGTGTATTAGCTTGATACTGAATATGATGTGGACTCTTGAATATAACACACTACAGTATGTGCTTGAGGAACATTTCATTTCAAAACCATAGGCACTAATTGCTGGTTCTCTCTTTGTTGCTACAGCTTCAACTCTTCCTGCTTTCCATCCTGACCAAAGAACATCAGTGAGGTCAGACAACTGATGTTGGGTGATAGGGCCCAACCAGCTAACTAACCAGGCTCCAATTACTTAAGAATAACGTTTTACTGTCTTAAAACCTAAAATTGTAAGCTTTGCTTAATGCAGTCATTTAGAAAAAGACTCTTTTAACTTCCAGTATCCAGAAACCTTTCTCCTGTGCAAACTGAGCTAAGCTAAGCTGATGGCTGTGTTAAAAATGTTATCCAGTTTGAATGAGCCACTCTCAAGCTTATTAAGATATCTGATGATCTTGTTTAATTTAGTTAAAAAACACTGACGCAAAAAAGGCAATCCACAGTCCCTGCTGGGATCGGAAACCAGGGTCCATTAGCAGACCACAATTAATGACTAATTAACTAATAAGCAAGATAACACTCAGCGCATAATGGTGTAGGATGTTGCAGGGTGTGTAGCGTTTAGTTTATTGCCCAGGCTGAGTGAGAGTGAGCAGGTATTCATGATCTAAATAGGGCCTCAATAAAACAGATCGATTCAAGCCATTAATCATTGTAATTCACTTTCCATCCAGGTCCTCTCCATCAGCCCAATAATTCATTGTCTTGTTGTCTTATGATTAATTCAGGGTTGTTTGGAGAAGAGTATTACCCATAGGGACCGGATTGAACATCACATTAAAGATGGAAAGCAAGACGACGGCCAGACAATGAGATGGAGGGTTGTGGGGGCTACAGCTTTAAGGTTTTGCTAAGAGACACAGCCAAAAAGCACTCTATTTAAAAGGAACTAAATGAAGACATTTTCAAGATTATTATTAAAAGAATTTTAAGATTTATTACAAGATTTATTTATCTCATGGTATTTCAAACACATATGCTGCTGTTTTCTTACAATGAACACAAATGTAGAGATTTTTCAAAGAACCGACACACTATACTATATAAATAGGTACACTATATTTTATATATGTCAGTATACTACACTATATTGAAGCCATGTGACATTATGGAAAACAAGTGGTACTGTAGGGGCTACTTAATGGTAATGTTTGTTTGTTCCTGTTGACATTTATCAGCCTCTGGTCACTATATACTGTCAGAAAAATCAGTATATAGATTAAAATACCCTATATAACAGCATATAGGTTTGGAATTACTTTTTTGGGGCGGTGGGTTATTTAGTAGGTGGGGTTGGCTAGTGTGCATCAGTCACAAGCAAACCTAGTATTTACTGTTTTAACCGACTGAAAGTTAAATATGTAAATTATGGGCTATTGAAAGCATAGCCTGATGATTCATCACACACACCTACACGCACATGCATGCTTTACACAATAATTTAATTCATACTTTCATGTTACGTGCCTCTGATGCCTCTGAAATTAGGTGCTATTACTTCAAACAGTCAATTTTTTAATGGAGAAAAACTACAACTGATGTGCAGAGAGAAAAGAGAGAGAGAGAGAGAGAGAGAGAGAGAGAGAGAGAGAGAGAGAGGAAGGAAGAGCTATTCTTACACGGTGACTCAGCACATCCGTTTTACACACACACACACACGCACCCCATACATTGCTTGTACGTTACAATTTCTCCATCTCACTTAGGATGCTTATGTCTGTGTCTTGAAAGGGTTTGGGTGTCAGTGTGTTTGTCAAAACTGCAGAACGAGTGTTTTAGAGTGCTCATAACAGGTGCATCATTATGCTTGTATAAATGGTTGCAAGCTTTTGCCATGAGACAGACTGTTCGGACTGGAATGGAACCCTCACACACACACACACACACACACACACACACACACACACACACACAGCAGGTAAATAAATTTTGCCTATTAAAAAAAACTACCGATGTAAACCAAAAAACCACAAATACTGATCCACTATTTATTCTCTGTTGGTAATGGCTGGGTAATTATGAGACAGCACAAGAGCAAAAATTGATGCTTTTAGCTCATAATTACAACAAGTAAACAGCTTTTTCATTCTTTGCACAGAATTGTTACTTTTCGTTGATTTATTCAATCGATTACCTAAACAGATCTCATTCACGAGGCTTACAGTACTGCATCAATATACTATATTATTTTTGAACACAACACTGTTTCCTGTCTCAATTTAGTGTACAAATCTACAAAACTGACATAATCCGGATAAACAAGTCATTAGTGTTTCTCAGCATAAAAATAACTAACTGGCTTTGGGGAGTCGGGCACACCAAAGCCAGTACTGTTACATTTTGAAGAGAGAAAGATACAGTTTGCAGCTGTGCCTCGCAGTAAAGCGAGTGGGCTACGCTCAGCCCCTGCCTCCACTGCCTGCCACGGTATTGCACACCATCTTCATACACTGCCAAGGCTGAGGTCACCAGCTTTTCAACTGAGATTCTGTGCGTCGTCACCCAAGCAGCTGTCTTTGTGTGTCTGCGTGTAGGTGTGGGATTGTATGGAAGAGCGTGACTCATGCGCACCCATAGAAACTTCTGCTTGCCTCATAGCTCAGCTCTGCTTTCTAAAGCACAAGATAATCAAGTTCTCAAGGTTTTTCTGGCAGTGACGGAGTTCAACAGCACAGACAAAGACAGAAATGACAAAAAATTAAAATAAAGAAAGAAAAACGAATCTCGGTTATGGGTGTTGAGTTTGATGAATTCCATGCTGCATCTTAAAGAAGCTGTGATGAGGAGATGAACTGTGCAGCACTTTCATTTTTCATCACAGCAGTGGTTTGTTAAAGAAGATATAACTGCATAAGCGATTTCATTTAGAGGTTGAGAAGAAATTTTTAGGAAAGAAAAATTACAACTGGGACTTTCACTTTCTTACTGGCTACAAGAAATACTGTATGACAGCATTAGAAAAACATAATAAAGGTTCTTAAAAGACAATCTTCACAACAATGCCATAGAAGAACTATTTTTAGCTCCATAAAGAACCATTCAGAGGTCCTTAAATGAGCCATTTCTTTCTTACCTATTTATAGTCTAAAGGACCTTTTCCACTACAAGAGCCTTTAGTGAAACAGAAAGGTTCTATGAATGTTAAAGGTTCTTTATGGAACCGTACAGCCATAAATAATTTTTCTATGGCATTGTGAAGCACCCTTTTTTAAGCGTGTAATGAGACCATCATGTTTTTGGAAGCAAAGGCCGAATATATTTATTATTGGTAATTTAGTATTTTATTGTGTTGTGTTATGTTTTTTTTTAAAGTTTATTTGCATTTACCTTTATTGTTCCATATAGGAGAAACATTTACTTAAACATAACAACAAATCTATAAACATGCATCACAAGTTCATATGAGACAAAAAATGAGACTAAAACTTTGTCCACTATGAAAACTCCACCCACTACCAAACTCCATTAGTCCAAAATCCTGTTTTTATAACCGTACATAAAACATCAAGAAACTTCCGATTGTCTGTGACCTTGTTACATCACAGCAATTTCACACTCAGCGTAGACAGACAAACTGCTTGCGGCTGGAAACTTAGTTAAGACACATTGTAACTGTCAAACTCACCCAAAGCAACATACACTGGAGAAGGTAGCATGCTTTTAAGTCATTAAAAGTTTGCAACTACAACAAACAACTGAATGAGGTGCTCTGCTGTGATACTTCCTGTTGCGTGTTTGTGTAGTTTATGTTTTTGTGCCTGTTTGAAGTGTTCTGAGAACTCACATATAAATAAAAGGTGTCGGTGTGTGTGTGTGAGAGAGAGCAATGTGTTTGTAGTGTGTGTAGTAAGTAGCATCAGGGCAAAGAGAGGAGAAAAACGGCTCATTAAAGCAGCTAATGGGAAGACCTCCTAACACGAGCCCCTTCTGGGGGACCGGACACAGTCGCCATGGCAACCATCATCATAGTAACCAGCAACACAACATATCTCACATATCTCCATTGACTGCAGCAGACCACAGATCTGGTCAATAATACTTGTATTAGAGATTTTATGGTGCACATATACAGAAGCGTCACAAATTCATCTATTTAACATCTCAACTGTTTCTCATTTTGCTCATGTCTCCTGCTTTTCAGATTTTTCTCCTGAGAAACTCTTATAGAGTTTCAGAACAGATTTTAACAATGCCACAAACTGTGCTCAGATTCACAATCTGAAAAAATTTAAACACGAAGCCTATACTTAAACTGTACACTCTCAAAAAAGGTTCTTACATTTATGCATTTAGCAGACGCTTTTTCCAAAGTGACTTACAATGCATTCAAGATATTCTTCTTGTCAGTACAAAATGTGTGGGAATCAAACCCACAACCTTTACACTGCTAGTAATATGAAACAGAAAGGTTTAATGGATGTTTAAGGTTCTTTATGGAACCGTACAGCCAAACATGGTTCCTCTATGACATCATGAAGCACCTTTATATGACAACTATTGTCTTATTTTTACTGTTTTTGTTCTATTCATACTGTAATTTTAATGTATTTCTACAGAGCTGTAATCAAGAACTCCATTAAATCTCCTGAGCTTCGAAAGAGAATATCCTGAGCAATACAATTTTCTTCTGGGGGATGATGAGAAGAAAGGCTGGAGAAACCAGAAGAGAGCTGAAAAGATGAGACGCAGAGGAGCAGCATGTGTGGACAGGTTACATGAGGAAACTCAATCCACTGAGATTCTTGTCACGCTCCCTGTCAAATCAGACTGGAGCAAATCATTCAAAGGAAAATCATATTACCAGCATGTAACCATGGCGATGCCACCCGATTCAGAAGTGTCAGCTGATGCGTTTTGCCATCAGTCATCTCAGTGTTATCTTAAAACCTGTCTTCACTTATACACATTTCATATTTCTCATGATGTGGACAACTGAAGCCCCTGCAGTTGCCAGTGAGAGCTTAGAGGAACATCACTTAATAATACAACATGACTGATTTAGAGTCACTCATATCTGTTGGGTGACTTAAGCTTTTACTTATTGTTGCTGTTTTGGACAGCACTGAATACTGGTGTGCTGGTGTCCCAGAAAGACTTAAAGACTCTCATGCTCATCTTTTAAAACTCAAGAGCATACAATAACATCATTTGAAATATAATTTAGTAACAGCCACGATTGAAATTGCAATTCACTTTAATGGGAAAAAAGTCAATATATAAAAATGACTAATTGTTTCTAAACACACAGCATTAGTGTCTCTTAGGACCGCAAACATAAATCACAGTCAATATCAACAAAACATGAGAGTTAATTAACTAACTTAACCAGCAAGACTTCACTGATTACCCGGCTTCACCAAAGGACCACAGCTTTACCGTATGTGGACACCCAGCAGCAGCACAGGAATCTTAGCTTGGTTTATCAGCAGGGAATATCTCTGGCATCAGTTGGTCTGAATCTCTCGCTGCACTGTGATCTGTTGGCTTTCTCCTGACTTTAAATGACGAACAACAGAGCTTGAGCACTCCTAACTCATTCCTATTTACCTTTTTGCCTCATAATCTTTCTCTCTGCCCTTCTGTTTTTCTTCCTTTTTCTCTGTTTTCACCTCATTTATCAACCTCTCAGCCTCTCTTTCGTCTTTCTCAGTAGAAGCAGAATAAAGCCCTGCGCACTTTTAGCCAGCTATGAGAAACGTTTTACAGAACATTGGCTAACATTGTCTAAAAGTTCTCTCGAAGTTATCAATAAATGTTCTTCATAAAACATAACTCTTAAGTCGCTAGTGGAATGTTTAAAATTAAAAAAAAAAAATTAAAATTTTAATAAAAAATATTTGAATAACGTTCTTATAAAGAAGCAATAACATTAATTCAATGTCTACACTGGTCATTTCAAATGTTCCTAGAACATTCAAAATATATTTTTTACTTAATCTAAACTTCAGGAAATGTTCTTACAACCTAAAATTGTTAGCTGGTAGCAGCAAAACAATGATGGATAAGCACATTTAAAAAAAAGCCTGATCTATTTAGTCCCAGACTCTCTATCCCAGGTCTACTTCCTAGTCTGGCTCCAGGCCAGAGCCAATAAAACCTTTTAGAAACGTACATTCTCGTTTCTGAGCCATGAGTGATGGAGCGTCCCATAAATGCTGCTCAGAAGGTGTCTCGCTGAAGGCGTTGTGTTTTAGATTTATATTTTGTGAGAGCATGTGATTACAGCCTTTAAAGAATCATGAATTATCATTGTCTTTCAGCTTGATAAAGGCAGTGAGTTGAGGTGATGTCAAAATGGTTGACAGATGTGTGACGGTTCTGTCCGCCAGACCCTGAGGCGATGTTCTTGTCATTGACTGATATAAGCTGTCCTGCTGACTTACAATGGCACACTGCAAATCTGAAGACATAAAGAGAAAGAGAGAGAGAGAGACACAGATGTGTGTGAGGGACAATTGTAGACATCAGCGTCTTCAGTTGATGGTACTGACACTCAGTTTTCATGTTTCATGTTAACTGGTTGACCTTCCTAGTTTTGGTCCGTTTTCACATTGAACTAAACCTCTTTTCCATTATTTGATGAATCGCTGCTGACAATATCACTAGAAAATGTACGCAATTATCTCTTTTGAATAAAATTGCAATATTAATTCTGCCACACAAACAGACTTTTAATAAATAAAGTGCAATGTAAAAAAAAACTTATTTACTCAGAATAAATGCCCATGGCTGACTTGCAGTAAATACAGTGTTGCTGCTACTGTAGAAACTGCTTAAAACGACACACTTGATACACACAAAAGCAGCAAAACTGTGTTTAAATTTAAACCAATCTGTCTGATAAACAACACCATGAACCACAACATTCAACATACTGTAAGATACAGTAACATCTGTGCATTTAACCACAAACCCAGGTCAATCTAATGTGATTTAAGCATGGCCAACTCCAGATGGCATTTCTTTGAAGGGAGGAGGCAATAATTTACTCCCTCAGGATTGCTGGTCATAAATCATCTCACGTCTGTATCTATCCGACATCTTGTGTCTGTTATTCTGATTACCTCCATAATCATTCTCCACCTCTGAGTTCCACTTTTCCAACCACAGACATGAGGAATGTTACACCACGGCCACATCGAAAACCAACCAAATTCTCAGCAACCTTTCAAGATTTTGTTTCTCAAGAGTTTTGGTGGATTCTGAGAGGAATCTCATCTGCAAGAGAACAACTCATCAGATGTTCCTAATTGAGGCACTTGGAAAGAAAAACCTTGACTTCACTAGCTAAATTATTCACCCATACTGATAAATGCATAATTGATAAACAGTTTTGTCGGGATAAAGTGGCACCCAGTTGAGTTTTCTAAAAGGAACTTTTTTAAAAAAATGCTCGACTCCTGCATTCTTCTGCTGCATCTCGGCTGTACACATCTATAAATAATTCTTCAGTTTCCTGCTCGTTCTGCCTTTAGCATATCTCCAAGTGAATTTATTTTGGATAAGCCCTTGCGAAGAGTCTGGTAGCCTGACCTCTCAACAGCGAGGTCCCAGTTTAGCTCTTCCATACCTGATGAAGTGTTAACACTGAATCTCTCTCCTACAATCCACTAGGCACTAATGGAAAAAATATCTCGAAAAACTGCAGGCAGATAAACTGCTGGACCGAAATGTTGCTTTAGTCATGTTCCTGGCTTGAATTCCTGCTGTTCTATGATTTATAATCGAAACCACCAGGGATGGTAAACGTAAATTTTATGCCACTGCTTAAATGTCATCCGACAGCCCTACGAACATTATGAAAATGGCCACAGTTTATCGCAATTCAGATGAATGGTTGCATGCATACATGCATACAGTGGTACAGTGGTAAGACCAGTGTGCGAGCTTCAATTAGGAATTTCATTCAATTCATTCAATTACATTTTTGTTCATTATTTTTTTCACTTTTTCATTATAAATGATGCTATCAACAATAATGAGAAAGTGGTGAATTAAAAACCACACATGAATTTCATAAATTCTTGGTATCCGTTTTTGCTTTAAACAATAGCAGCCACTACATTTGACAAGGTTTTGTGCTTTTTATTAATGAACTTATTCGTTCAGTTTAATCTTTATAATATCACAGTGCTTTAGTAAATATGAACATAACTTAAAAGCACAGATCACGCTTTTGAGCAAAGACCATGGCTTGTTGTTTGAAAAGTTTTGTGCATCCAGCTGTGTGTAATGCTTTCAGAAAGCTCTTACCGTGAATCTGTCAATCCCACAATGCACCTCAAGAACGTGACGCTCAGCTTCCATAAGCAATTGAAAACGTTCGCTTGCCTGCTTTAAGTTATACATAAAAGTCCTTTAAAAGAAAAAATAAAATCAATAAGTGCGAAAATTTAATAATGCTTTATAATACCGGTGTGTTCATTTATTTCCTGACAGCAAATAACACGTAATATTATTGCGTTGTGAAAACGTGCCTGTGAAAACGCATGTGACGTTATATCCATCTGAATGAATATATCTTGCCATAACATATACGTTCTGTTTGTGCATCTAAAGAATAAAAGACCAGTAGGCAAGGAATGATTATTTATATGTTATTACCTTTCTTATGTTATTAACATAAACTACACAAACGATTTAATGCAACAACCTGTATCTGTTGTATCTGTTTAATGGAGCTGGGTGTACAATGCAATATGACGTAATGTTCAAACTCCCTTTAATGGCGCAAACAACGAAAAACACTGAGTTGTGCATCACTTTTCTCTCTCTCTCACGCAAATATTAGGTCACCAAGACAAAGGATGAGTTAATACAATCTTTAATGGACCGTGGATGTGTACTTTTAAAGATGGATTGGCCTATTAACCACCAGATTGGTCATGGCTGTTTTGACTGTGATTGTTCTGCTTCCCTATTAGCTCCAGCCACCAGTTGTAGTGCATTATGGGTAGTCGTAAATGAACAGGGCTTGTGATCACATTGACTGCGGTAAATACGTGGCTTTGCCTCTTCAGCATTGTAGCGTTGTAGAGGTTACAATGCATCTGTGGGGTCCTGTGTTACTATAGGAACCGTATACATAATCGCATATAATTACAGTCTCGTCCTTGTCTCCGAAAGTGAAGGAGAAAGAGAAGAATGGTGGAAACTGTTAATTAGGGAGTGAAGAGGTTTTAGTCTGCTCGTACAGATCACAAACCTGCTTTTATGCCCTTGGAGTATTATACCACACATGAATATCTCGCTAAATTAGTCTTCTTTTCACATGTATGCATTTGGCAGACACTTTTATCCAAAGCAACTTACAGCACATTCAAGATATACAAATTATCAGTACATTTTCCCCTGGGAATCAAACACACAACCTTTGAGCTGCTAACCCAATGCACTACCAACTGAGCAACAGGAACACCCCGACATCTCGGTGTGTATTTTAACTGCTGTCATTTTTACCATTGTAACAGAGGCTCGAGTGTGGAAAACCACTACTCATCTGAAGACCCCTGTGAGCATGATTTTTGCTGTTCAGATGTTTGATGGGATTGAAGTACTTGATGGATTGTTAGGTAATGGATGGGTTGGGATGCTGGATGTAGGCTGGATAGGAGAAAGAAAATTGCTATATGGGTTGTTGTGGATAATTCAGATGACACGGAATGTGATGTGAATGCATAATGGAAAGTGCATATTATTAAGTGTTGTGATTGTTCATCGTTTCTTTTAAAGGAATGGTTTAACTAACAATAAAAACCCATCAACATTTACTCACCCTCATGTTTTTCCGAACCTGTATTCTGTGGAAATTAGAAGGTAACACCATTTGAATAGCTTTGCATTAAATTGTTAAAAAACCACAGGGCATAGTACCCACATGCAGAAAAATGACAGTCCAGGGTGTGTTTCTATTTTCCACTCATAATATGGCAGCCTCAGGTACTGAAAGTTTTCATGTTTTGTATGTCTGTTTGTTTTTGTGGACCAAAGGGGACGATGCTGTCTGATTCATAAGCCTTGCACTTCAGTAGATGGGCTGATCGCCCCTGGCACTGTTCTACAAAACTCTCTCTCTTTCAAATTCATTTTCCTCCAGCCAGAGTGAAGATTTGGCCTCTGGACATTTAAACCCATTATGTGCTGTCCCCGTCTTCCTCTCACGCTTCAGAATGACAGCTTCTACACACAGCCTGACTGATGCATCTTTTCAAGAACTCAGGGTTATTTTTAGACGTGTCCTTTTTTAGCCCTCCAATCAATGAAATTGTGTTTTCACAGTTTTGTCCCCCACAAGACATCCTGTTATTCTCACTTAAATGGAGGGCAAAGGAATTGATTTAGGCTCTCGCCTTGTCTGCGTTATTGGACTGCTGCAGTGTGTGTGTGTGTCTTTATTCATGCTTGGAAGATAGTCTGGGGTGTGAGTTTATGTCTAACAGGGCTGATTCAATTCTCTAAACGTTCTCCTTTACTCAGCTAGAGTACATTTAGATATTTCTCTGACTGGTCATGTAAAAGCTGGAAAAATAACATTTGCATAGGCTACATTGAATCTGAAATATTAAGTCAATTTATTCCTCTCTTTAGAACGACACACACATAACAAAGCACATACAATTGTATAAGGGTCTGGATCATTTTGCTGCAATAATTAAATTAAGCTGGTGTTTGTTTTGAGGCCACATGCCTAATTAACTCCTAAAGAGTGACAAACTACAACAAATAATACCCAAAGTTCCCTTTTTAATAGAAACAAGAAAAGAGAACAAATAAAACTGCTCTCATCAAATGATTTAACGGGGTCTTTAATATGCAGTGACAGTTAAGTGAGCTATCTGTAGGTTGGATATCTGGTAAAGTGTAAACGCTGTAGCTCTGTTTAAAACAAAGCAAGATTGGCTCAACCAGTGGCTTGAGTTTGGGGCAGTACAATGAGTTTGACTGACCAATGGCAAACTACTTTGTATTTCTGTCACACTTTACAGTGTAAAATGCACCTGTAATTGTTAATTGTTTGTTTCTCTGGAAAAAATACACCACCACAGAGACGATTCAAAAAAACCTCAGGACAATAATACTTACTTAAAGAACATAGCACTTTCTCAGTAAAATAACATAAAATAATAACGTTTAAAAAAGTGTCATCAACACCAGCGACAACAAAATTGACAATAATAATTTATAGTTCTTTAAAAGCTATTGTGTGAGCTCAAATTTGTTTGTAAGAAAACTGTGGCACCAAAGCAAGGCCTCAATGGAAGTAATGGTCAGTTTGCACATTTTAACTGAGGTAAGACAATAAAACGCAGATAAACTCATCTGGCTGCAAGCATTCAGTTGTGTAAGCAGTGTATCTGTGGTCTGCAGTATTCCAGTGGCTGATGACGGGCCTGACACTCAGTGATCAGTACAGCCCCAGGGTTCAGTGTTAGTAACCTCTGTTTCTCTATAAAACCAGTGAAGGTGACAAGATCAGGAGGTTTGGGTCGTGCCACAGGGTCCTCTCATTACCATACTCGACAAGACTCCGCCCCCCTGTTCATGACTGACGTCTCGTGGCAGTTAAAAGCTTTCTGGAACTCCTCGTAGTTGCTCATCGCCCCGACAACCCTTTACCATAGTAACAAGGGAAAAGTGAGTGACAGTGATGGAGATGATGTAATATAGATGGAAAATAGCACTATGGGTATTATTGAGTATACTGTACCTGTATTTAGGAGGACTGTGAGCTCCACTCTGGATCTGATCTCGTGCTGCTTCTGGTCTGTAGGAATTACAACGAACCTAAAACATAAAACATATATATACAAACAAATACATTCCAGACCTATATAGACATCGGCTGCATCTCCATTCAGCAATGGTAGTCCAAAAAAACAACATGCACCTATGCACACTTTAACATCCAGTCTAAAAGACAGAAAGGATCCTTTGTGTATATGTACGTCTTCAGCATACTTTATTTCTTGCATTTGCAAAGTAATTTGGACACTACAGACTTTTTTACAAAACAACGTTTGAGATATAAAGTCAAAATTCTGTTATTTTGCATAATTGTGAGATATAACGTCACAATTATAAACTACCATAAGATCTTTAACTTCATGGTGAAAATGGTGCGCAGGGATGACAAGAGGTAACCCAGCTAACAGGGAACAAATGTTTAAAAAAATGTTCTTGCAGTAACATTAGTAGAATGTTGTTAACTTTATATATCATGTTCATCATATCATCATATCATCTTTATATGTCATCATATCAAGTTGTTAAGAATAATGTTTGAATAAGGTTCTTATAACTAAGCAGTAACAGTAATAAAACATCTAAAAATGGATGTTTTTATTGTTTCTAAAACTTCCAAAATAACAGTTAAATGTTTTTGTTACTTAATGGAAACATTCTTCCAACCTAAAATTGTTAGCTGGGAAGACCGTCGTAGGACCATAATCATCCTTGCCCAGTTTTAATTCATTAAGGATAAAAAATATCTGATGAAAATGTCAGATGAAAATTTAAATGTCAGATGTTGAGTACTAACATGAGCATAGCTGAGGAAAAAGAGCTGATTGTTGGTCAGACCCACTCCAGGTAGAAGAGGCTCCTCCAGTCCTCCTCTCTCTTTATCAATCCATCTCCTGTAGGCCTGTGGACACGTTCACACATGGACAGACAATATATATATATATATATAAAGAGAGAGAGAGATGAAGATTCAAGCTGAAGGTTAATTTGATTCAGGTTTCTATAGCTCTATAAATGCTACAATACCCTAAACGATTCTCTTATCCCTCCATTGTCAGCAATATTTTCTGCCAAAGTCCTCTTCCCCCTGACCTTCAGACAGAATTGTGCATAAGTATTGGGTTGGCAGCTCTGTCTGGCACATTTTGATGATGTAAACAGAAATGCATTGAAAAGGCTGGTGCCTACTGTACATTTAGCCCCGCCTCCTTCCAGTAGTAACCGTTGTATTGGTCAATCATGCACTGTGTCTTTTCATTGAAGCGGGTGATGGAGGAGTTACTCCACCACTGGTCCAGGTTTCCGTCTTTGTCATACTTCCTGCCTAGATGAACACACAGGTGTCCTTAAGAACGGGTCATTGCCATGGCAACACATGAGATTGAGATTCTGTTATAAATGAAAGGCTCTTACCATTGTTATCAAAGCCATGAGTCAATTCATGTCCAACGATTACACCAATTGCTCCGTAACTCAAGGACCTGTGAAACACATGGAACATTTTAATTTGCTCATCAGTTTTCCTAGAAATATTTTCATACATTGCAGACATACATTGTATTAAAAATACAATATTAAGGTACATGTAATCAAAGCTGAAGTTTGGCTAAATGTTACATGGCTAAACCTGGACAGAAAATTTAAGTAAATACAGTCTATATACATTAAATATAAAACGTAAGCTATTTAAATTTAAGGTCAAATAAGCATTGTCACATATTTAAATACTTCAATATTACATTTACAGTTACAGTATGTATACTGGATGCATTGAAATATTCTGGAATTCGAACCCACGACCTTGTCAAAGAAACATCACTATACGCATACAGCACAGTACACAGTACAGTGCATATGTATATGTTGTTACTGTATTGTTACTATATAGACTTTTACACATATAGACGTTTTATACAATTTGTATAACCTTTCTATCCACCAAGGGGTCCTCAAAAAGGCCCCTGTGCTAAATTGTGTTTTCAAAATGTAAGATTAAGTGTGCTTTTTTTATAATGTTAACAGAACTGTATGGCCTCTGTCTCACCGTGGGTAGTCTAGTCCCCAGAAAAATGGCTTCTGAAGTTCCCCTGCAGGAAATCCTGGGTAAAATCAAATAAAACAACATGATCCAGTGTATCTTAAGAGCCCAATAAACCTTTAAACAGTGGACAGTTACACCTGACACATTCATAATATGTCAAACAGGAGCCCAGTTAACAGGGAACATTCTCAGAACGTTCTCTAAAAGTTAAATCAAAGTTTTCTCGAAAAGTTCTCACAGCAACATTAGTATTTTAATGTCATAACGTTATATATCATATATCAAAAACGTTACTCTTAAGTTGCCAGTGAAATGTTTTTAAAACACTACAGAATAAAAAATGTTCTTATATTCGTATAACCAAGCAATAATGTTAATACAACATAAAAACACACGTTTTGAACGTTCCTATAACTTTTAAAAGAACACTTTTAATATTTTGTTACTTCCTGAACATCCTGATAATAAAATACAGAAATTACAAGTGAATTATACCGTATTTTGTGCAATACAAGATAACTCACGGATCTGATTTGTGGATGAGCTATAAAAGGCGTTTACTGTAGTTGGATTGGTGAACCACCTAAGGGCAATAAAAAAGGTTTTAAAATGTTGTTTTAAGACATGGTTTCATGTCATTTTAACAGACTTAGCAAATGCAATAACTTACTCTGTGCGTGGGACTGTTTTTCTCAGCCAGCCGATGTCAGACTGAGCTATAAACTTGAGGGTCTGCATGACATTATCAAAGTAGTCCGTCTCCTTGAATGACAACTGTGCAAACAAATAAAAACAAAAAGACTGATATCTGCCATCTCACAACTGCAAACAAAAATCACGCTGAACTAGAAGATCATCAAAATGCTAAACAAAATGCAAACATACTCGTCTGATGTCCTCGTTAATGTACGTGTCATTCAATATAAACTCTGGGTAGCCCACTTTAGCCAAGACTGCATGAGCCTAACAGGAAACAGAACAGTAATGCTTAAATTAAAAGGTGAGAAATACATTGATTTATTCTCATGTATGTTCTCACAAATAAATTCACACACCTTCTCTATTGCTTTTTGTTTTGTTTCTTCATCCATCCAGTCGTTCTCCTTTTCCAGAATGTCGATAAATGCCCACCGAATTCCATCGATTAATTCCTCCATCTTCATAAAGGTAAAAATACGTTCATTCAATTCATTTTTACTTATATAGCACCTTTAACCATGTTACATTGTTTCAAAGCAGTTTTACACATAATAAAAATAAAATAATAAAGAACAGAACAAATGTCAGACATGTATAACAAAAATATTATTCAGAAAAGCATTCAATTAATTTTTACACTGTTCAATAAAATGTGAACCAGGAATTTATGCTGTTATTTCTGATAAGTACCACTAGATGGAGACAATGAACAAAGTGAACAAATAAATGCACAAATAGGACTGAATATATTATTAAAATGCATATACTCTATAAATACATATAAATATGTGAATTATATAATACACAAAAGTCGTACCATGTGTTTCTTATCCTCCTGAAAATGCTTATCGACAAACAGTCTGCCGGTGGCATATATGAGAGTGTTTTCGACATAATTCACACATTTGTCCCAGCGAGGGGTCAAAGAGGTAGTTCCTGTTGTCACCTGAGGAAAGAGGTATCAATTTAACCCCCTGAATTAAAACAAATCCATTTTTATTTAGACATCACAGTGGTGAACTGAAATCCCAGGGAACATTCTCAAAACATTGGCTAATGTTCTCTAAAAGTTGTCTCAAAGTTCTCACAAAGATACGTTCTTGCCATAACGTTAGTAGAATGTTTTTTCAATGTTATTTTGTATAAAAACGCTATTCTTAAGTTGCTACATGGAACGTTTTAAAAACGTTCAAAAAGCTTGAAAGTTCTTATAACCAAGTGATAACGTTAATACATCTGCAAAACGGGATGTTTTAAACGCTCCTAGAACATTCAAAATCATTTGAATATTATTATTAAAAATAATGTGTTTGTTACTTAATGAAACAATTGAGAAATGTTCTTAAAACCTAAAATTGTTAGCTGGGACGAGGTACACTAACCCGAGCAAAGTCCAGGTATCTGTAGAGGAAGCGTCGGCTGAGGGTGGTGATTCGGGACAGAACTGATCTCCATACAACATAATTGGCAACTGTCCTGGGGCGAGGAAGAAAACATGGACTTAAGGCTGGAGGGTAGAGAAGGTACAGCAGGCACCTAACTGAATTTCAGAGTCGTTTTGAGACTGTTATTAAACACGGCGGGTAATTAACCGTTTACAGGACACATGCACAAAAACACAGAGGCGCACGCCTTATTGACAGTGTCCAGACAAACAGAGGCAGAGCCTCAGGGCCCTGATGGAGGTTTATTGGGCTCTGGATGTCTGCTCAGGGCTGTATGGATACCTGGTTTCAGTGGCGTTGATGAGTTTGAAGAGGTCTTTTAAGTACTGAGGGGCACGTACAATCACCTGCTCTGACGAGGAGATTTTCGTGTCTGGGTACAGCTCAGAGTCAATAACTGCTCTGACAAAACCCAGCCAGTTAAACTAGAGAAAGAGAAACACAAGTCATGAAAGAGAGCTGGTCCAGTGATGCAAGCAGAAGGATTTTTATATTTGTCTGTGAATGAATTGAGTGAGGTGTATCCAAACCTTTTGATTTGTAGTTTATTGCTCTATTAACTAATTAAGCGTTTTTGTTTTTCTGTCATTGTGGGGATCAGCCAACAGCATAGAAACCTAACGTGTGTGTGTGAGACAGGACGTAGAATATACTTTTAAATGAATAATATTGCACATACCTCTGGAACAGTGCGCTGCAGTTTAGACAAACTGTATCTGTTGTACATGTTCTCACTAGTGCGGTTCTCAAAGGGAATCATTATCTACACACACACACCACACCATTGAAATGTTAAGTAAGTGTAACAGAACTTTTCTGTTCCTCAACAGTGATTTGAAGGAATTTGGTCACAGAGTTTTCCAGTGTTTGTCCACTTACCTGCGCAAGTTTCATTTCAAAGTCAAGCACTGGTTTCATCTGAGCCTCCGCGGCCTGCTGATTGGCTCCCAGCATGACAGAAACATCAACCATGAGCCTCAGAAGAGCCTCTCGATACTGCAGAGCGGTACAGAGAGAGAGAAAGAAAGAGGAGAGAGAGAGAAAGAGAGAGAGAGAGAGAGAGAGAGAAGGTTCTGGAATATCAAGATATGCATGTTTCATTATGAAGTTACACCTATACACTATTCCCTTTATTCCTGGAAGCTTTATGCTGCATGTTGATGGCTTGTGAGGATTAGGCGAGGCAGAGTCGGCAATCTTTTCCAGAAACATTTTTTGTTATGCTGGTTGAAAGTCTCTTCACGTCCTGATAGCAATAACTAAGTAAAGTGATCTAAACATATTTATATAAATATATATCTATAGAAGGTGCTGGACAATAAATTGCGGTCCGAATGCAATGATAGGATGTCCTGCTTGCCTGTCAAACTATGTATTTGCATACCTCCGCTCACTTTAGGAGGAGGCATAGCTTTGAAGAGCACTCTAAAGGGACGGCGGGATCTTATGCAGTCAAAGCTAGGTTGCTATTGCTAACAGTTTTTGCCATGGCAACTGTGTGTGTACCGTGTGTGACAGTATAATATACAGTATATGTTAGCATACATACCATCTGAGCCTCAGTCGTGTTGGTGATGTAATCCTCTCTAGATGACAGGGACAATGAGGCCTGGTCCAGCTAAAAGCAAACAGAGCACAGTGAATGTTTTTCATATGTGGCACCTTGTAACGTTTCCAGTACGTTGGAGAGAAAGTACGTTGTAAAGTATATAAGAACATTATGCATACACTTTTTAAATTCTGTAACATTCTTACAACATTCCAAGAAACAACTTAAGAAAAACATTTTTAAATATGTTATGTAACGTTAAACAACTTAAGAAAAACATTTTTAAATATGTTATGTAACGTTAAACAACTTAAGAAAAACATTTTTAAATATGATATGTAACGTTAAACAACTTAAGAAAAACATTTTTAAATATGATATGTAACGTTAAAGAAACTTTCTACTACCGTTACTGTAGTAGAAAAAGTATATTTTTTGATCACTTTTGGGGAACATTAGGGAACGTTCTGAGAACGCTTCTTGTTAGCTGAGGTGTGGGTCTCACCTTGATAATGTACTGGTTTGAATTCTTGTCATCAGGAGAAACAAAGAGGCGTATGAGGACGGACTTGCTGTGCTGGCTGCGTATCTGAGCCAGTGTCTCCAGCAGACTGAACTGAGACTCCACCCACTGCGAGGACTGGCCCAAGATGTTCCCAAGAACCGGCCAACGGAATTCCTTCTGCTTTAGGCTCTTCAGCAGAGGTTTCGCATCTTCAATTTCTAGAGCAGCTATCAGGTTAAGAAATGGGAGATGGAGAAGTGGAAATGATGGTTGTTGATGGATCAAGTACACTCTTAAAAATAAAGGTGATTGTTCTTTGCAATGTATAGAAGTACCATTTCTGGTTCCATAAGGAACCTTTCAGTCGGAGGTTCTTATGAGAACCATTTCTTTCTTACCTTTTAATAGTGTTTAGAACCTTTTACCACTACAAAAACCTTTTGTGCAACACCAAAGTTCTGTGGATGTTCATGGTTCCTTATGGAACCATACAACCTGACAAAGAACCTTTTAGGAACCTTTATTTAGAGTGCACCTATAAAAGAAATTGTGCAACTGTGAAAGTATGAACCTGCTCAGATCTCTTCAGTTCTTACTTTCATTCATGCAGGATATGTAGAGGACTTTGGCCTTCTTTATTGCTTCAATGTCTTGATCTCCAATGGGTTTCTCCAACAATTCTACAGAACACAGATTTCAAAGTCTTTAACTTGATCTGGCAGTAGTTAGCACCTGTTTATTTGTTCTAGAATAATTGCATTGGAGCAACGCACCTTTCAGCTTAAGGTCCACATTCTGTCGGAGCCATGGGTAAATCCCATAGCTGGAAGAATCTTCCGGAATAGGGTTTTCCCTGAGCCAGCCCCCGCACGCGTACTGGTAGAAATCGTTGCATGGTTCTATAGACTGGTCCATCTTACTAAGTATAGAACCAGCTAATACACAGTCACACTGTTAGTGTAATGTCAAACCTAAACACAAGTAAACGCAATAATAGTTCACAGAGTGAGTGTAATTTAGAGGAAATGAATAGTATGAGAAAAGTACCTGCTTCAATACAACGCGGCGTGAGGCAGAATTCTCCATTGCTTGTTTTGTGTGACACTACAAAGGAAGAGGAAAATATATGTCATGCGGCACACTAAGAGAACTGCACCTTGAAACGACCAACAAACATTACACACACACACAAGAACACACACACTGCTCCCAATGTGCTCAGACTTCAGCTGTCTATGGTCCGAACATCACAGAAAAAAACATGCTCTGTTACACACATTCCAAACAAGCTTCATAACTAGAAACAGAACCGGCGAGTGTTGCGTTTAAACAGTTAGACATTACATTATTATGCCACTTATTAAAAAAGTAACAAATTCTGATACTTCTGTTACATTATCATGTTTTGTACTGTCATTGTTACTTTTACATTATTGTTTTTCAGTTTACTTTTGTTCTGTCAAGTGCTATGCTTTGTTTGCAAGTATTTTTCGTTTTATTTTGTTAGCGATCCAGTTTTGGTAAATTGCATTGTGGACACTGTAGCCCACATACTGCATGGCCCTAGGAACCAAATTTGGGGAAGAGTCAATTGTAGAGTCAGTTGTATTTATCAGTAAATTAAATCTGGAAAATATGTAAAAATGTGACTCTGTGTGTAGTAATTGTGTAAATTACCATGTTTGTTTGTTTGTTTTTTGCTTGTGTAATTCCGTTATCTCTAACACTACCTACAAATGCTGTATACACACATACATCCTACAGTTAATTGAGTGACATTGTTTTAAAATCATTTTGAAACCCATTCAGTGTGAACTCTCCATGCACAGGTCAATAAAGCTGTGTGAATTTGTGTCAGTCAAGCTAAAGTCAACACAAAACTGTGTGTGTGTGTGTTGGCTTTGTTGTGAAATCGGACAAGCGCTGCTTTTAAAGGCCTGTGTTTATGGTTCAGTCCACAACTGGACAGCAGATGACCACAGCAGGATCCAGCACCCGGCCCGACGGGACTGAGTCTCAGTAACACCAGAACCAGCAGACACAGCGTCATGAGTATGTGACTGAAATATGTAAAGACACAATTGAGTATAATGAGACTCCAGTCTAACCACTAATATGCAGTCAGCCCTCAGGAACTGAGAACAAAAGGAAGGACATAATTTACTCTCAAAGCTCTCTCAAATGTACAACACCCAGAAAACACTCCTCTGTCCCAAAATACATTTACACATGCAGGTGACCAACCGCACACACTTTAAAGAGCAGTTTTACATTCATGATGTCATCAGATCCTAACGTAATATTTCACAATTGTCCATAAATGTTTTCGTTTCTCTTACCTAAAGAAGAAATAGTTTAATCATAAAATACAATTCTAATTTGACAACCCCATTATGCTTTATTCCAAAAAACTAACTTTCCTGTTCCATAAACAACAGAAGGCAAGAAAAGTTTGGAATTACATTAGGGTAAAAAACAGAATTTTTTTGGTCTAAATTTTTGTACACATACACTCTCCTTCCTGAACTTACAATACACACACATTCCCAAACTGACACGCAGATCCACAAGGACAGCCCTCATGCCTCTTAAAAAAACTTTAAAGGCACATATATGTTCCCTAACCAGGGTTCCTACGTAGAGCAGCTCTGTGCTAATTACAGCCCTGACAGACCCACTCTGCGTGTAACAGTATACACTCCTAAAATAATCTCACACACAAACACACTTCTGAACACAGTTCAACTTACCATAACATGCACATCTATCTATCTATCTATCTATCTATCTATCTATCTATCTATCTATCTATCTATCTATCTATCTATCTATCTATCTATCTATCTATCTATCTATCTATCTGTCTGCCCATCTGTCCGTCTGTCCGTCTGTCTATCTATCTATAACTGTTAAAACTTTATTTTAGAGTACCTTTGTTACACAATACATGTACTTACTATAGTAATATAATAACAGTTAATTATGCCTAATTACATGCAATTAACCCCACAGTAAGTACATGTTTAAATGAATATTCCTCAGTACTTACATGTAAAAACACCTTAAAATAATGTGTAAACTAACCATTCAATTTGCGTTTACTTAAATGTAGACCTGAGATCATGTACGATTAACAATGTGCCACATAAAGTAAGTTAACAGTAAACGTAAGTAAATTAACCGGTGTGTTGTTTACTCACGTGTAATGACAGCTATCAGGAGTGCTAGACAGACACACACACACATGGCCAGGGTGACTTTCAGGAGTGTGTTGGGTCCTGCATTCGGTTTGGATCCTCCTCTCCCCAGCCTCTCCATTTCCATACTGTCACTACGCCGAGTTTCTTCTCTCTCTTCCGATGCCTCTCTCAACCTCGTCTTGCTCTCTCCCCTGCTGAGAGTGCCCTGTTTTCACCCCACAGCTTGCCTGAAGATAAGCCCTGATCCCAGATCAGTGGCCAGCAGTCTCTGATCCCTGTGGTATGCTGAGGGACCCTGCAGAGGTGAAATCACCTCTCAGATCTCAGATCAGTGGCAGATGCACAGTACGGAGATCCAAAGCTCAGTGCAAGTCAACGAGAACAAGAGTCATGCTCTACTTGCCAAAGAAGTCCCAGATGAAGAGGATGGGAGAGAGGAGAATAGGAAAGGAGGGAGGGTAAAGAAAGAGTAATTGAGAGAGAGAGAGAGAGAGAGAGAGAGAGAGAGAGCTGATGCACCTTACTAAACAGGCCTAATTATACAGAATCCTGTAGGAAGGGTGGAGGAACTGAGTTTGTGTCTACTGAGTTACAGTCTGTTTATGCTTCAGGTGTGTTTCCAAGTTCCCGTACCTGCCTACTCGGCACTAAGTTTGCGATCACGAGCCTTCCCTATGGTTAAATGCGGACACTTCCCTATTTATTCCCTAAATATCAAAGCCCACATGATAAAGTGGACAGGATGAGGAACATACTGTACATGTGTGACTGTACAAGGAAAAAACATAATCTACTGCAGACACAAAGTTTCCGAGACTGTTTTATCATGAATGTTTTTTAGTCCTGATATCTGCTCACTGACTGATATATCTGTATTCATTCAAAAGGATTTCTTCTAACAGAGAACATTCTCAGAGCGTTGGCCAACGTTTTTTAACATTATATATCTTGTGTATCGAAAACGTTTTTCTTAAATGGTTAGTGGAACGTTTTAAAAAATGACAGAAAAACATATAATAACATTCCTTTAACCAAGCAATAACATCAACATTTTAAACTTTTTTTTACTTAATAAAAATGTTAGGGAAACGTTCCTACAACCTATAATTGTTAGCTGGGTTAGTTGTTGGAATGAGGTGCTGTCTGAATCATAAATATGAAGGAGAAACAAATAACTAATAAATATGACATGAAAGGGTGAGTTGAAAAATACAAATTCTTAAACGTAAAAAAACCCCATCAAATATGTATGCAGTTATGTTTTTCTGTGGAAAACAAAAAGAGGTTTACAAAGAAGTTTTCTGGTGGTCTTTTTAACACAACCATATGGACCACATCAAGCTCAAAGCAGGACAAAGAACATGAGAAATGGACCAGAATATCTGAAGCTAAAGGCCAGATTTGTGTGAAAAACAGACCGACAGTTTAAGTTATATTTACACCACAAATTCCAGTCTGTTCTTCACACAGAGTTATTATATGGCTCCAGAAGACTTTAAAAGTATAGAGTATATGGATTATTTAATTTTTTTGTAGTTTTTTGTGATGAACTTGGTCACTCTGAACACTGTATGAAAAAAACAGTGTTCTGAAAAAAGAATTCTTCCTCTGTTTCCTTTATTATGACTTTTTTAGGTGAACTGTTTTCTTGGCAATTTTAATAAGATTTAGGTAAGGCAAGAAAAGTACGACAGTTATATCATGTTTCCCAATGTATCATAGTAAAACCATCGGGATTTGTACTACGGTGATACCATGGTATTCTTTGAAGTGCCACGTAAATACTATGGTATTATCTGATACCATTGTACTGACAAAGTACATTATTGTAAGGGTGCCTCACTAAGTACAATTCGGTTTAGATTTATTTGTACAGCATGTCTTACATTTGTAATCATCTCATAGCTTGAGATCTGAAGTTTGAGTCTGAAAGCACAATAATAAGTCAGAACACTGGAGATGACAGAACTACTATCTAGTCCAGTCAAGAGGAACAACTCTCCTGTAGCTCAGTGGTAGAGCATTGCGTTAGCAACGCAAGAGGTTGTGGATTCAATCCCCAGGGAGCAAATGTACTAAGAAAATGTATAACTTGAATGTACCGTAAGTCGCTTTGGATAAAAGCATTTGCCAAATTCATAAATGTAAACAATGTTTCTCATGAGTCAGAGAATGTCAAAGGGTAGAAGATTCACAGCTTAGTGGTTGGGGTGAAGATCCAATCACCATGTGCAAATGGGAAGATGTGACCTTGTCATCTTTCCAGCATCTTGAGCTTCTGATGTTGGCAGTCTCTGAGGAGAATCCAGACTTGAATCCAGGATGTTTATAACAGAACACATTTGCTAAAATGAACATTTAGTTTTTTAAAAAATCCAATCGCATCAATAACTGAATACAGTGTAAACATTAACATAAAAATATGCGCTAGTAATATTTATTTTTGTCAGGATACCAGAAAAAGACTGTTTACAGAGACTGTTTACAGAATTGCACTGTCAATACATAACTGGATCTTACCCAGCTAACAATTTTATATTGTTTGTAAATTTTCCATTAAGTAACAAAAACATTAAAAATGTCCAGTTTTTAGATGTTGTATTAATGCTATTACTTTGTTTTGTGTTTTAAATCCTGTTACATTGTCAAAACATTCCACTAACCATTTAGGAATATGGAAAATGTTTTTCACATGTATAACGTTAAAAAAGTTCTACTAATGTTACTGCAAGACATTTTTGATAACGCTAAAAGAATGTTCTGAGAATGTTTCCTGTTAGCTTGGTAGCCTATTTAGACAACTTTATGGCTGAAATAATACACATTTACGTGAAGAATTAATCATTAGAAATTATCATTTTATATACTCATTAAATATAAGCTGTGTTTCTGATTTTAAGCTTTGTCGCATGTCCTACCCCCATAGATTTCCCATGCATTACTGCATTACTGTAAACATGCCATCTGTTTGCTCTTACAGACCGTGGATGGGTCGCAATAATTATCTTTGATACTAAACAGAATACAACAGATAATTTCAATACAGCTTAAATTATTCAAACTTCTTTAAATAAATGTGCTTTGCAATGCAGAATATTAACATATTAATAAAGTACAAGAGGCCTGAAGTCACATAATGCGCTGGGCTGTTAACTTCACTCTTCTTCGCAATGGAAAATTATTTTTCTTTTGTACCAGCCTGATCATCAAAGGTCCTGTCTCCTGAAGTCCAACTCTTGGTCAGAAGGTTGCTTTCCTGGCACCAGCATGTTAGCGGTCACACTTCCTGTTTGTCGGTCATCTCGTCACCATAGATGATCAGATCTAACACAAAATATTTGCATGAAATGTTACTTTTCCCTCCAGGGAAAGATAAAGTCATAAGAAACATTTTTCCTGGATGCTTCCCAACACATGCAAATCTGTTTTGCAAAGATTAGACAAGTGAAATCTGGATCACAAAACAGATTTGCCCAAAACCCTGTTTACACTTAATGATGTGATCTAATGCAACACCACAGACTTCAATAGTCTTCAAAAGTCAAGATACAATCAACAAAGTCAGAGGCCTACTTGAAAATGTACTACAATATTTTTCATTATCTTTGCTGGGAAAGCCTGGAAAATGACAATGACAGCTGGCTTGTGTCATTCAAGTTTTCTGACTTTTAAATTGAAAATGGAAATATGAAATATGTGGTTACAGTTGTGCCCGTATCAGTGTGCACCATTGCTTATTTTCGCAAATACGCTCACACACACACACACACACGCTCACACACATTACAAAGCCATTTAATGTCCTGTGTGTCTAAATCATGCATCACTTTGGATGGGTTAAAGGAAACAGAGAACAGCTCCTTTGTTTCATCTCATTTTATTGACATATTTATGAACCACTTTCACACAGACATTGCTAAAGAGTCCCTTGAAAGAACGTCAGTGAAAGACTTTCTGAACTGATAGTCGCATCTGGTGTCTCACCCTGACAACTGATAACCCCAAACAGGTTATGCCTTATCTGTCAGCAGTTTGATTTGGCTTTCATTCGGCTTTCACAGAGAGGTAAAGCATAATAAAGGAGCAGTACAGATAAAAATGAAAATTTTGTCATTCTTTTAATAGTTTTCTTTTGTGTTCCACAGAAAAACAGAATATAGGTCGGAGAAACATAAGTAAGTTAAAGGGGACGTAAATACAGACAGAATTTTCATTTTTGGCCTACTGTTTCTCTAAGACGGTCAGACAACTTCCTGTGAGATTGTATTGCATGAGTGAAATTGTTTTTCTGGCATTAATAGTCTGTAGTTATAATAATAACATGCTCAACTGTTGAGATAACAGCTGAGGAGCAGAAGTCATTTTTTGAGATAGAGCGGGGCTCATTACACCCTGTTTTTTTCAGTTCAATCATTTTAATTCAATTCAAATGTATTTGTACAATGTTCAAAGCAGCTTTGCGAAGGATAAAATGGTTTCCTAACAAAAAGTTAGATTTATACACAAAGCAATTGTGGTTAGTGAGGGGGCGAAAGCTTCTTTTCACAGAAATTTTCCTGAGGGATAGTATCGTGTCTCATTATGTAGGTAGTGAACAGGAGGTCGTGGTCAAGAAAAGCAACTACACAGAGAGGGAGGGTCACGTTTTCAGCACGGGACAGTTCGAGTTGAAACCAGTATTTAAAGGAGAGGCAGTGAACGATACATACGCATTAGTTGCAACACAGGAGGTAAAGACATAAAACATATGGAGAGTGAATGAGAAAAGGAGTCAGCCAATGAGAGAGGAGAATAAGAGACACAACCCTGAGCTAAAGCTCATGCTGTGAGTGTTCTGTTTACAGTACACAGAGAAACAGCCTGACAGTGTGTCATTACACTGAGATACACACACGTGCACACACACAGTCACACACACACACGCAGTGAGTGAATGTTCCTATGTTCATACAGATCTAAGAAAATCAATGACAAGTAAAGAATATGTTTATGCACATAAAATTGCACACTATTTTGAAAGATCTGATTCAAGACATGCCATACAAAAATGCATCATGACAAAATGGTATTAATTAAGCTGGTTGACAACCATGAAACAAAATAGATTATGTAATTACATACAGCGCTGCCTAATATAATAACGTGAAATAACATTTTCATCACTGGAAAAAAACTATAACAACTATTATTACAGTAGTACATTTTTGTATGTCTAAAATCACGGTTATCTCATAGTTTTCTAAATACCAGCCTGTATATTCGGCAAACAATGGTGTCATGTGACTTCTCCATTTTCCACAAATAGTGAAAATGTGGTCTCAATTTTCCACAAATAGTGCATGAAGCCAAACTCACCATGACAGCTACACCAGGCCAAGGCTTCAATTTAGAGCATTACTGCAGAAACAAGCACAAAGTCTCACTCGTTGCTGCTCTTTTCTCTACAAAAGAAAGAACAAATAACAGATTTGATAGTATGGGGTTTTGAGGGCCTTAACTAACCACACGTCCAAAAATAAACAGAGAAATCATGTGTCATTAGCTAAATGGGGCTATCATATTCACTAAACTAACTGTCTAACGATATGTTAATAAACTATGTGCTTTTGTAGGACATACATGTTACCTGGAATAGATATCTTTCCATTATACCACCACCTGGAGAGACCTAGAGAGTTTCTTCACAGCTAGTCTACTAGAAGATGATTCAATTTTACTGGAACCCATTTACTGTAAAATGTATTTAATGTTAAGGTAGACAACAGAAAATGTTTCTATTAAGCTCTCTTGCTCCGTAAAGTACATGTACAAAACAATCTCTCCCTCTTTCATTAAGTGATACAAACACATGCAGACACACCAAAATCAAAGGCTATTGTAGCTAAAACTAAAACTCTTAAAACTATTCTGTTACCTGCAATCACATAAAATATATGCATTTATTATTTTAAAAACCTAAACAAAATTTGGAAACGTTGCCTTAGCAGTAAGCCAAAATAAATAAATAAGCTGAGGCACTAAAAGTTTTAACTGAAAACAAATGAAAACCACTAATAAATAAATGAAAAGCTACTAAAAACAATTTTTATTATATTTTGACAATGGTGGTTTTAAACACTGTTCAGCACAAATCAAACTTTGATTTCAAGGCTAAAAGACAAACAAAAATCCACTTGACAAAACACGAATAAAAGCGCACAAAAATAAAACGTGTGACGATAGATGCACATATGGTCATTCAGATGTCGTTCTCCAGACATGGTTCGGGATATATATTAAAATATATTAAACCCGGTAATTAGTTCATCCCCCAAACTATGAATGGCCACACGTATAAACAGTTTCAGGAGCTGTGAGTAATGTTAAGATGGGAGGAGTCTGCTCTCCCCACGCACAACCACATCCCCATGTAATTATTTTCCTTCTGAAATAGCACAGACATACAGTCCTCTGTTTTCCCAAGGGGGCACGTCCTGAACGAAACGTCAACCCGCCCTTCGTGGGAGGAAATAAGCCAACAAAAAGCACAATGAGAGCTGATTATAGTTGGGCGTCTGGGACATCTACTGTAAAACCACAAACTCGTACACATCATACACATACGATCTTTGATCAATGATCCAATGCAATTCAAATGAAAATGCGGTACAGATGAAATCTCGGGTGCCGTGAAGTGCTTCAGGAAACGCTTGTCCCAATATGATCAGAATGGTTATGATATGCAGGGTGCGAATGATGTTATCACATCGTGATGATAAACCACAAGAAAAACTCGTATGGTGGGCCACAAACTTTAAACGATGTCAAAAGGGTTTGGTAAATGCTCGGCTGGAAAGATAAATGTCTGCACAATTCCTAGCATTTCCCAAAATGCCTTGGAACACTGGAAATGAGACATGCTGAAACCAGACGCACTCGAGGACATTCACGTACTAACTGTAATGTCTTTATACACACACACAGTGTCATGTTTTATGGGCATATTCAATAGACATAATAGTTTTTATACTGTACAAGCTGTTTATTATATCCCCTACACTAACCCTATCCCTACACCTAACCATTACAGAAATCCTTCTGCATTTATAGATTTTAGATAATTCTGTATGATTAATAAGCCTAAAACCTCAAAAAATTTACTGGTATTACTATATTTGTAGGGACATCTGGTCCCAATAATGTAGTTAATATCAGGGCCACACACAGTACAGTATAATAATCCAAAACCTATATTGTATGAACACATCACATCAATCCTTGTCATCAGCCTGGAAAACTAGTCGTCTTCATCACATCCTTTCCACAATACTGACATCTAGTGGCAGAACATGTCCTGCAAGAACTTGCAGATGACCTACTACACAGACACAACTTCTGTGTCAAATACACACAGCATGCAGAAGCACATGCGTTCACATGCATGAAGCAGTACTCAAACAATACCCGATTCCAATCAAATTCATGAGATCACATGGTGTGTGATGGCCAAGCACATATACATTTACATTTAGTCATTTAGTAGACACTTCTCATGAGATTACATGAAAGCGTACAAACTTCAAACTATCCAAAGTGACTTACAAAGGACTAGAGCATTGAACATTTTGCGTTGCGAGCCAACAAGCCTACAAAGCTACATTTACAAGCGGACATTGTATTCTGATATACTGTAAAATACAAACTTACCTTGTGTTTAGGTCTGACCTCCAGCCCACCACACAAATAAACCAGTGACACACAGAGGTTTAAGCAAATTACTTTTATAAAGTTTATGTACAATGGCTCAGGAAGGAAAATGAAAGTAACAAAGGTAAAGTAGAATGTACTTTAAGAACATTCAGTATGAAATAAATAAACCCTTGTTTAGCACAGCAGCAAATCGAACCCACAACCCTTGCGCTGCTGACACAACAAGCTACAGGAACATGCAAAGTCTAGCTAACTGCTGTCAGGGTAATTCAAGCTTGTTTGAAGGCTGATATTTAAGATGGAACAATGTGCTACCTGAAATATTCACAGTACAAACTTCAAAACAGATAAAAAATATTAGGAACGCTGCAGGAAAGATGTAATTGCACATTGGAGAACATTACACGACAGGTTTCTCCTGCCATTGTCAGAGATCACAGCAGTGCAGAGCGTATAACCACTTAAAAAGAACATCAGCCTTTTAACTTGCAACTAAGAAACAAAGCCACTTTCCACTTTCTATAATACGGCAAAACTAGTTGCACTGTGTGTACATCACCAGTACAGTACATCCACAAATGTGTATTATGTTTACAGATATGTTCTGTTGTTCTGTTACAGATTATAGATTTCATTTGTAAGCTATTTTTCTTTCTCACTAGAATTTAAATTGCTTTCCTTTCAAACAGGAAAAGAAAACGTTCGGGTTGAGGTGGTATACAGAAACGACAAAACAAGAGATGCTAAAGAGCAGAAGCCTGAGGTTAAACTGCACAAACTGTATCTTCATACTTCAGGAAGACAGAAACAAAGCCCAAACACAAAAATCCCCATTTGTTGATGTTTAATGCATTGTTTCACAATACACTTTATACACACAATACAATACACACAATAATGATACCACATATCTGAGCACATAAAAGGTTAAGGCTAAACGCACAAAGCATCAGGCCCATCAGCCTATTAAAAAAAGAATTGGACGAATCCTTCAGTATGTCCTGCCCCAACTTCCTGATTCAACAGGAAATATCAACACAGGTTTTAGGAGCAACAGCAGAAGGAAGCAAATTTTATTTGGTGAAAAGGATACTTGCAAAAAGTCTCCAGCATGATGGGAAGGTCTGGGTGGAGAAAGCCAAAACAAGGAACAAAGTTGGTGAGACTCACTTAAAGTACAAAGAAACTATCATTTTATATGCAGGATGCATTTGCTTGAAACTGGCTAGACTAGACCAGACCAACCTAGACTACAATGATCAGGATCTTCATTCTTTGCAAGGTTTCAACCTGAAAACCTTCTGCACCTCAACCTAAGCAAATTTACAGGCCCAACACACATCTTAATCTGTCAAATGATAACCATTAAAGAAATAACCATCTGCCTGACCTGAGTACTGCAGATGTGAAGGGTCTGATGAAGAGCATGTCTGTGTGGGGTGGGGGTTTGACCCGGATCTGTCTTGTTTGGTTCTCCAGAGATGGGATTAAACACAAGCTGGGGATGAAGTCTGTTTGACAGTCTGTGTTAATACGACATGTGCGATTCGCTTCGATGGTTTTTCTGACCGGCAGGCAGGCGAACTAGTGTACAGGGAAAAGTATGAAAACATTGCAAGATTTTGAAATACAGTTTGGCTGTCGAGAGGTAAATACTGAATTCCCTTTTCAACACACTGACAAACATCACTGACCTAAAATTTCCAAATAACGCTGCTTGTGTCTTTTCAATAACTATGCAAAATATCACTTTAAATACTCTGTTCTTTTTTTTTTGATAGCTGACGTTATAAACAAGTTTATTTCCAATATTCACAGAAGGGAACAGAATGTTTTTAACATTGTATATCTGATATCCAAAACATTATTTTTAAGTTGTTGGTGGAAAATTTTATAAATATTACAGAATCAAAAAAAATGTTTAAATAGCGTCCTTATAATCAAGCAATAACATTAATACAATGTCTAAAAAACTGTATGTTTCTCTCAGTAGGGAAATTTTACATTCTTGCAATGTAAAATTGTTAGCTGGGACCACCCTGCAGTTGTGTGGTACATTAACTGGTAATGAAAAATTGTTTTTTATAATAAATTGTGCTGCCACCTGGTGGAGATTTTATTGTTTGTGCACGAAAAGTCTCATCTGCACAGAATATTCTCAGCTTTTGGACTGAAGAGATGAAGCTCAGGTGGGTGGTGAAGAGATCCACAAACATAAATATGCCAAAAGCATTCGGTCTCACCTGCTCTCTGACAGCACAGTGGACAAACAAACATGTACACCTCATGTAAAACTAAAACAAAGACCTTTACAACAAAACACACACCACTTTTGAATGACTCTCAGGTGTGACCGACTTTATCCTAGCACAGGCCGTGGATATTCACACAAGAAATATTTTACTAGGCAAATAAGGTGAGATTTGGGTTTGTGTTGAAATTCACCCTACCCAAAACTTCCAAAAACAATCAACACTAACTCAGTCCCTCATTCTCTCACCTGTCTCTCTATCTCTCTCTCTAGTATATTACACACACATTTTTCACACAGAAAGATTTTCTAAAACAAAATATACTTTCCAAACAAAATACGTGTAGCATTTCTGTTTGTAAAGGTCTATGACTATTTAAATGTGTGGATGTTGATTAATTAGCCTGTTTTTACTTTCCCAGTGTAATGTGGGATAAGTAAGCCATTCATCAGTTTATTTACATCAGATGAGTGCTGCTCATTGCTCTGTTTAAAAGAACAATGAATCAAGCCACACCATAGTTTATATTCCCTTGTTGGTGAAATTACACATCTTTAGAATCCGCAGTTTACTTCAGTGCTGCCGGACAAACTCGTGCATGACACCACTGACCAAGATAGCGATGAAGAATTGAAAAATACTCATCATTGCTCAGTAGACCACAATTAGGATGCTTAACAAGACCAGCTCATGAGACCCCTCTGGTGTTTCTGCCATCATATGCCTCAGAGTCTGCAGCAAGGTTTTGCTCAGTAAAAAACTCAGACCCAAACACCATACCAGCACTGAACCTGGAACAGTACACAAGTGATTTAAACAGCTGTCCAAGATGACTGAATCTTATTGAGACTGATTGTTTTTCTGAGTTTTTTTGTTCAATTTATGATGAAAATGCCAGCCAATGGCAAGCTCTGTAGCATTGCCATGACAACGTATTGTAGGATTGATATGACCGAGATAGACAAAGCCAGAGATTATGTGTATGCATGTGACAGTTTCCCACAATGCTTTGCTGTAACTGTTGTTCTCAAAATAAGCAGCTTATGTATATTTTAATGATTATGTAGTAGAATGAAGCCTTCTCTCCTCACAGAAATTAAATAAATATTGTCAAACTAGTATGCCATATTAACAAATTTAATATGGTGAGACGGCACAAGAGAAAAAAAATGAAAATTATATAGAGTTTAGTTTAGAAAATGAAGAGCAGTCGTATCAGTGACTGTTATAAGGTTTGAATCACATTTCTTGCATTCCAAACCTTACAAACAATAATACGTATCCCTGTTATCGAACATGAAAAGTAACTGATCTGAGAACAGTAATGGTCCTCATACCAGATGTACATAAAGTCAGGACTAAGATGCGCACATCTGGCAAACAGACAGTTGAAGATACCCATGTGCCATCTGATGTGGAAGAGGGAGAGAGTGAATCCAGTAGAGGAGAACCACGATTCCCATCGCTCCCTCAGTGAACTGGATGACTGCAGGGCGAACAGAGGAAAAGTCAGGACAGGGCACGGATACGCTCAGTTTTACCATAGTAATCAGAGACAAATTCAACTTTAATTCAGTCATTGTTGATCATTTACAACTATATGATAATTGTTGACAATGTCAACAATTTTGCAACTTCTCACTTTTTGTTTCACCGTATTGTCACTAATGTTCTAGCAATTATTATTATTAATGATTATTTGTAATTTCTGTACACATGTATATTTTGTGTACTTAGCAGTGCTGTCTATTATATTCAAGTTTCAAGTTGAAAGTTCATGTATCAAGTTTTCATAATATTCTGTCTTCTGTCTCAAGATTTGTTTCTTGAAAAAAGAAACACTTGTACATGACAAAGTTTCTTCTTATGTCGCATTTTCGTTGCATGGTGAAATTGGGAAGGACCCTAAAGCACTACACTACTTACAGACCTTATACGCTTACATATAAAACTTACATACAAAAAACATTACATACAAATACAGCAATACCATAACAACTGTTTTTGTATTCTTCTGACCATCTTGATCTAAATACCATGGTGCATAAATATAGTAAATATTCAGTAGCAGTGCATATACTAAACCAACTAAACAAATCACCATGTTCAGTGGTATGGTGCTGTAAAAGTAAACTCAGATTATAACAGGTTAAAATCGATGTGATCCGCCTACCCGCAGTTGCGTGTCCGTCAGATACAGGCAACACCAGCCGCCCATCACACACCCCACAACCGCTACAGGGATCATGGCACCCCGGGGTGCGTGTATCTCTAAAACCTCCAATTTCAATGACAAGTGATACAACAAAACAGCTCAACCAACAAGCACAGTATTATAAATCGAGTCAGATTGTTGACTTGCTTCAGACCGTCATGTCTTCACTGAGCAATCAACCAGCTTTCCGTGTTATTTCGCAATGCAACTTTTTCTAAACTTTTCATACCTGTGCTCTGTCATTTGCATTGGTTTAAACACTAGATAATCTTATGTGCACGGTAGTTTCTGCTTGTGAAGTGTACTCCAGTTCCCATCTGAGCAAATATGCCCTTCTTTACAACTATTTAGTTCCTGCAAAGTGTTTATGTGCTCAGAAGACTTGCCTTTAGGTGTGCAATTTAATAAAGCTTCATATATAAAACAAATCAGGTGTTTTTGACAGCACATGGAACCAAATGACGGGTTTGACTGTGATAATCCAGCATACAGTCCAGCGACAGGCCACTACAAACATTACATTTCCGTGTGTGAGACGAGCCTTTCTGGGTGGGTGTAATCTTATCTGCATGAAAAGAGGAGAGTGTACAACCCCTAAGGCCCCGAAATGCAATTTAATTTAATTTGTTATCTTAGATTTGTGGCCCAGATAAACAGTGATTATGAAAGTCTTTCAAACACACATGAAAGGTGGAGGCGACAGGCTTCATAATGCCGGGTGCCCAAACAGAGGATTAATGTAAAACAGACAACAGACTTTTAAAGGACAGTCTTGTGCTAGCCATTGTAATATGCCACTCGGAGTGAAAATTAAAGTCAGTGTTATTTGCATTGGTTCCACCTCGCATTTTCAATTTCCCTCTTTTATGTGTGACTCTTTTTATGTGTAAAGAGATATTTCATTTAAAATGTTAAATTCTGTAATCACTTTTCTGCCTTGATGTTGTTCCACTCACATGACTTAAGGAGTATGTTAGTGCTTCTGTAAAAGACAGAAGTTTCAGTTTTTTAATCAAATTGTCCTATGAAAAAATTCAATGGGCCCCATTTTCCATGTTTGGATTGCAAGCAAATCAAAAAAGGTTGTTTTATTTCTCATATGAGTACAAAAAGGTAGGCAATATATACATATATGTGTATGATTGTAAACCAATATTGTGACTCAAAAGAACAGAAGACAGAAGGAAGTATGACATGACAGTCAGAGGGCGGAGCATGCAGGTGAGAATTTGCATAGCTCTGCTGTCTGTACTGGACACCTGCAGCATCAGCTGTGAGCTCCAGTAGAGCTTCTGTACCAGCAGTGAAGATACTGAGGAGCAGAGACACACACCAAGTCCTAGTGGCACATCCAGGTGAGGACAGAAGATTTGTCTTATTTGCATGATCGTTTGTAGATGCTTACCCCGTAAATGTTTCTTTTAGCATAGAGTACTTTAAGCTTAATAAGCTGGTCTTCCAGTAATCTATCAGAACAAAAATGGTTGTATTTATGCATTTGTTTTTATCCAAAGATGGATAAAAGATGCTGGTAGGCTGAACTACCTATACCAAGCCTCTTAACTGGCTTAACCAACAGGCTTTTCTTGGTCAACTAGAATTAATGTAACTATAAACTAGCACCAAACCAGCATAAGCTATATTTAGAATGAACCATCTTGGAATTAGCAACTTAGCAGAGCTACCAAATAATGTCAAGGAATTTCAACTTTTTGTAACAGCCTGTACTGTTACCATGGTTTTTTTACACCTGTCCAGTTGTCACTCAAAATCCGCCCAGTTTAGGCACTGAAACTCCTTTAGATTGGCGAGGTGAATACCACAGGGAACAGGTCGTCATGTCAAACCGTGGGCCAATCAGATGACTCCCTGGGCTCTGCATGCCGGAGCCTAAATTAGGTCATGATCTTAATAAGTATTGTCGCTCTGACTATGTGAAAGAGAGCAGAAGAGGACCTCACAGAGAACAGGGATTTATATTGGCCATCATAGTAGAACACAAAGCAGCGAGGGGGTGTGGACCTCACGCTGGCAACCGAACAGGTAAGAACATGTTGAGGTCATGACATCAATGTGCAGTGAGTTCTGGGTCATGGAAAGGTCATGTGTACTCATACTCCACTATTCCATCTCCCTCTCGCATTCATCTTCACCTCTAAGCGCTGCAATAGATTACATGCTGTTTGATGGGGCTGTTTAGGTAATGCTCTAATTTGTCCATCCTCTCTTCAGTTCAGGCATATTGAGAGCATTTAGATTTAGGTTATAGCCTTCTAAATATACCCACATAGCACATGTGTATACTACATGCATATGTGCATGCTGCACATGCCTAAAAATGCAATTTTTTAAAGTGATGCTGTTGAGTTTAAGATATCAGAATGCAACGATGAGCAATGCATGTTTTCAGATATGTATGTAGTTTCCAAAGCAACAGTATTAAAATGTGCATTTCTTAGTGGGGACCACTAGTTAAATTTTTTTCCAGTTAAATACTAAATAATGTTAGCATGATAATTTGAAAAGTGGAACTCAAAAATGTACACCCATTTCATTATTAGCATGTACTCAATAACACAATAAGGTTTTCCCAGCGTGATTTGAGTATATCCAAAAAGCTTTTTGTGAGCTTCAATAAAATGCAAAGAAATTTGACCTTGTGTACAAATGAGCTAATGTGGTAAAGTCACAAATTTGCTTGTATTTGATTAATGATCAAGAAATGCAGAATATTAAATATGTCCTATTTGTTTTACAAAGATTTCTTGGTGGAACATTTGCTTTACAAAGATTTCTTGGTTGAACATTTCTTCAGAATCTTTAAAACTTCATTTGCAGGTTTAAATTAAGATTCTGTATCCCAGATTATCAATACTGTCTCAGACTGTCTTGGACCCCACTGTACATTGTACTTTTTTAAGTGTAATTAAATTGGTTGTATTGGTCAGTTTTACATTTTGACTGGTGTAGAGTTGCTGTAACAAAGTTAAAATTGCTCAAGTCAACATTCTGCTTATTTTGATGGGTTAATTTAATGTAAAAACATGTCATGATTTATTGATCACATAATTTTTTGCATCGTATGTGTATATGGTGACAGTTTTGGACGTGGGGTCTCTAAGGGGTGCTGTTCATATGTTTTAGAACAGCTATAATGTGCATGCATCATATATGCGTACACATACATAAAAGGCCCTCAGTGAAGAGAACGGTCAGGAGAGACAGAAAGCAGGTCCCCTGTGTGTATCACACTACTATTTATAGTGTGAACAAACGATATGAGTGGAATCCCCTGCTCAGAGAGAGAGAGACACACACACACAGAGAGAGACAGAGAGAGTATGTGTTGAACCAGAACTGAACCACAAAAGTCCAGATTGCTTTAGTCCAAAGAGAGAAAAAGACAGAACCAGACAACAAGCAGAAAGAGAGAGATCAACATTTATCCTGTCTGTCTCTCAGAGGACGACAGCCGCTTACTGTTACAGCAGCAGGTATGCAACTTTTGAGGGCAGAGGGAGGATGTGTGTGTTCACATGAGATGTGTGTGTGTGTGTATGTATTTGTAAAGCCCGAACAGTGTTAAAGGTCACAGTGGATACATTGGAGATGGGACATGTTTTGTTAGGGAAATCAGGAAGAAGTACAACATGATTACACCATGTCTTTAAAAATGTCTTTCAATCAGAACAGTTAAAACTTTCAGACTGAAAAATCTACTTTTCCAGAAGGTGTTTCAATTGCTTGTTTAAATGTAGTTTCTTTGTAACACTGCATCATCAGGTTCAATATATTTGTTGAAATAAGTCATATCAATAAACAATACTTTTAAAGCATTTATTAATCTAATTTCGAAATATTGTAATACATTTTTCGCACTTCGAGTTGAGTAACATTACATGTACAGGCTTGTTCTACAACACAAAATCATACAGTCATACTTCAAAGGGTTAATTTTAAAGGTACAGTGTTTCCTTTTAAAACATGCAGGCTAATGCATGCTAACAAGTTGCTACATAAGGACTACAACTGTCGTCAAAAGTCACCAAGCATACAGAGTTAAATCTTTGTGGTAGTTGTAGTTCTTTTATAGTGACTTGTTAGCAGCTTGTGTTTTTAAATGCAGAAGCTATTGGAGTATTGACTGTGTGTAATTTATGAAGTAAAACAAAAAGGGGAAAGCCTCTTTAAGTAATGTTATCCATGAGCCTTGTTTTGGTCATAAATCAAAAACTGGCATTCTAAAAACGTATAAGAAATTCCAATGGGAACCAACAGCTTGAAAAAGTATGTTAAGACTACAAACTGAAAATGTAGTGTTGATTTTCTTCTTTCTCTGAAAGTTCACCCACTTATTCATTCATAATTTCATAAGAAAGTATGATTTATGAGTTGTTTGTTTGCAGAGGCTCATAAATGAATGATTGTTATACTTAAACTTACGCCTACACAATACACTGTGGAACAACAGGCAGGGGTAATTATAACTATACCTTCATATTGTTGAAATACATGTGATGATGCTTTATTTTTGTTTATCTTGTGATTTTAGGCTGTTCTTTATGTTAATTCTATAAATGAACATTATTATTTTCTATAATTATTCTATATAATTCTATATAGTTAATTATCACTTGACCCATGTTTGTTACACATCAAACTCATCACTTCAAATGAAAAAAAAAACAGTTGCAAATAGATTATGCCTACGAAAGCATTGTGGGATTTTTTTAGCAATGTAATATTCAGTGGAAGATTTCATTATCTGATGAGGTTAAATAAATAGTGATACCCATATATAACCAAAGAACTGAATTTGTCTTGTTTTTACATAGAAAGACTGTATTATATTTGTATCTTGGCTTGTAGTGTAGTCTAGACTTTAGTATTTGCTTTATAAGGTTTGGTCCTGGTTTTAGGTTTATCCTAATTGTAGAGATTTATGATATTAACAATATATATAAACATTCTCCAAAAGTTTTCTCAAAGTTAAAAAAAACATTTTTGTAGTAATATTATTGTTATGTGTCTTTGGCTAGTGATTAAAAAAAATGTTTGCATAAACATGTTGTTAAATTGTTATTGGAACATTTTAAAAACATTTAACCAAGAAACGTTTTTACAATGTCTAAAAAACTGAACATTTTGATGTTTTTGTAACTAAATGGAAGCGTTAGGAAAACGTTCTTACAACCTAAAATTGTTAGCTGGGAAGGTGGTAGTGTTTTGGAGTAGACTGTGCAGAAGATGAGTTTCAGACAGCTGCCACACTCTCTGCTCTCTCTGAAATGTAAATTTAGCTCAGCACTTGGGTAGCAGCGACTCCATGCCAGTTAAAGGACTGTTTATGGGCAAACAACATCCCTGGTTACGGTTGCTAAGGGGAGCCCATCCCAATGAGTTTGGCTGTTTGTTGCTGTCCCAACAAGGTCTGTTTCTAAGTTACAGGAAAAATGAAGAGATAATTAACAGCTGAATGTGTTAATATAAATATTTTTGTTGCATTACTATGATGTGTATAGCACACTGGAGGAATCTTTCTATATACAGCTATAAACTTCCCCACAACACCAATCACACATCATCAAAGCTCATCTGCTGTGTTAAGTAGGACACTTGATTTTATGTATTTCTGAACTGCTTCTGTCAGAGATACAAACTTACAACCATTTAACAATCCTGCCCTCCTGTATTAAATGTGAAAGTGAAATATGTTCATTTCCTTGATGGTTTGCATTGCCAAATATGTAAATGTCTTCTCTGTAAGTTTCTAGATAGTTCCACGTGTGGGTCAGGAAACAGTCCCCGTTCATTACTGTTTTATAATTGTAAATGTAATTATGTAACTGTAATTGGTTACGTAGAGTAAAAATGAACAGTGTAAAACAATGAACATTTTTTTTTCTGCTCAACTCTGTTATGCGAGTGACATTTCCCCAAAATAATTGTTACTGACATCATACTTGACAGAGTGACATCATAAACATCATAGAATGACATCATAAAAGTCTTTTTGATCACTTTGTTCAGACAGAAACATTAGTGTGTTATTATGGTTACATTTAAAAACTGTCAAGAGACAAATTAAAACTTGCCAGTTTTATACCTTTCATCTATAGTTCTATATAAATAGAGACTTACATAGACTAAATTTATAGATTTTTATATAGAGACTTTATATAGGCTATATTTTTCCTTTAAAGAATAAAAATGTGTGTGTGACTCTTATCCCAGCACTGTTCTCTCCCAGTTAACATAAATGATTCAGGGGTAACGGTTACTACCTGCTCCTCACTGTGGGAGTCACTAAGCAACAGAAAGATTATCTACCTGAGAGCCACTGGAGGCCTTTATTTTTACCCGTCTCTCTCGTTCGGCCTTTTTGTAACATACGTAAACATAGTCAGTCACAAAATACATGTTTTCACGTCCACACAGGCTTATTCTATCTGATTGATGCATTCGGTCTTCCCCTGTTTTTTCTACACCAGGATCCTGGCATAACCGCACAGAATGTCTAAACAGCCATCGAGCAATGTGAAAGCCCTTCAGGTGAGTACAATGCATGTGTATGTTGCTGGTTTGTGCATAACCAAAGAAAAAGGATCTGACTGGAGTACGTGAAATGGGTGCTTGTATTGATATGCACCTGTAGTGCTTTTGCCTTCATGCCAAACACATTTAGGCACGTCAACATTAAATAATTTAATTTGAAAAGCCACTTTCCTACTTTAAACATTGAGTTATTACTGTAAAAACACATTTCAATGCATATGGCATTACAAGTACATTAAATATATGATGGAGATGATGTACAGTATTTGTTTTCCTCTTTCAGCTTAACTGTTCTGTGTAGGAAACATTTCTTATCCAAACAGAGACAATGTATATAAAAATAGACTTGTTGACTTTAAAGTACTTACATCCATTTCCTTATTGCCAACCGTATAATACTGTATGTCTGGCTATGAGGAGAATTTACATAGACAAAAGAAAAAAGCATGAAAAGATTTCCACCACAGTGCAGAAACATGGTGCAGAGAACAATTTACAAACACAAAACACTTCAGCCAAAAATAGACACTTTTTATCTTTTCATAAAAACTCTCTATATATAGATCAGTGAGTGAAAGGCCAAACGTACACACAACAACCGAGCTGATCCATCAGAGCACACAGAAAATAAAGACTGGCCATGCATGCAGACAGAAACACATGGTCACTACTGTACAGCCTGGGACAGTGACCAGAAGAAAGTTTCTCCAGTAGCCTTTACAAATGAAAAAAACAGAGAAATCAATACCGATTAATTATGAAAGAATGGAGACAAGGAATATAATATGCAGGGGTTTGATGTAGTGGAGCAGTGTTTTTTCTCTGTCTCCTGTAAATCCAGAGCACCATCAGCAAGGCCCAAATCATCAACACCAAATCACAAACGTGTTTCTTTTAAAGTGACAGGTCACCAAAAAATGTAAATTCTTCCATCATTTACTCATCCGCATGTCATTCCCAACCTGCATGACTTTCTGCTTCTGAGGAACACAAAAGAAGATATTCTGAAGTATGTTGGTAAATAACAGTGGCACCCATTGACTTCCATTGTATGGACACAAAACCACAGAGACATTTCTCCAAATATCTTCTGTTGTGTTTTGCAGAAAAAGTAGTCATATAGGTTTGGAATGACATGAGGGTGAGCGAATAATGAAAGAATTTCATTTTTGGGTGAACTATACCTTTAACTGACATTATACTAGAAATCATTTGACTTTATCATTATTATATGATTTACTGTAAACAAAACAAAACAATTAGTGCTGTGGGTATAAAACAGGCTCATCTTCTCTTAATGCAACATCTGAGCTTGTTTTGGGGAATTATAGGAAAAATCATTTAATTTTCTCAAAAAAGACCAAAGAGAGAATTTACTTTAAAAATCTAATTATGTTGTATTTTCTGTTTTATTAGTTTAACAAAGGAAATTAAAATGCTCTACATGTGGAGTGCCCCAAAGAAAATTTTTATTGCTCCAAGGTTGCTCTTTCAAACCTCAGGAGATTTGATGGAGATCTCAGTTGTGTTTCAGTTAACCATGAACTCTGTCTCAGATGTTTCTTCAAAAATTGCGGAGGAATAAAAATAGAAACAAATGAGACAACTGTTAAAACATGTTAATACAATGTTAATACAGAGCTGTAAAATTGAATGTAGATTGTAGCTAAAATAATCTGGATTTGGGTAAATTTCATGAGAACCGTTTGAGTTCATACTTAAATCTTCAATAATCTTGACTTTTGATTGCAGACTTGGCAGATCTGAGCTCTGCTGACATTGTTCAGATCTCTCCTGAAACTCTAATGGAGACATCTGTGGGATCTCTGAGTCTTTTGTCATGAGAAATATCTGAGACGCATGAAACTCAAGCAAACATTTCCATTTGCTTTTATTTCTGTCTAGATGAAATAGCTGAGATCTCATCTGTGATTTTTCTATCCTATGGGGCCCTCGGGTGGTACTGTACACATTTCTTGCCAGAAATGTATAATATTTAAAAATATATATATTTTTGTATGTTTTATTTCTAATTGCTAAACCCTATACATTTTTAATAAAGCTTTAAGTCTAAGACATTTATGCATAGCCTATATTCTTCGAAAACACTAATAAAAGCAGCAAAAACAATGCTGACTGACCATATAAAGCATTTGTAACTCTAAAACATACACCATGCAATTTTAAGCATGGTAACCAGTATAATGTAACCAGTCTGACAGAGGAGTTCCAAGTGCTTCTAGATGGGTTATGATTGTTTAAGGGGAAATAAACGTTTTATATTAATTTGTTTGAACTGAACTAAAAACTTTTACCACTAACGTGCAATTTCATAATCCTCTTCGTAATCCTCTCTAAATTATATCACTCTGATATGTATGTTATTTAGTAGGGTCCTTCCACAGACCAGCATATCTAATGAGAGTCAAAGCAGCTGCACAATTTATCTTAACTGCAGGAATATTATTATTAATCAAACGTTGTCATTATATCTCTCACATAGTCCTTAAGCTCAAACATAATGTCAATTAACTCAATTCTCAAAAATCACAAGAACTTTCTTGTGTCTAGGTCGTACTTGGACATTCTGTTTTCATCAAAGGTGAAACTTTGCCTGAAACGTCCGAGAATGGTTGACCATGAAGTACAGTCCATGCAAAACTGACTAATCTTTAGTCATTGACAGATTTCACTCCACGACATATGATTGGTCAAGGCATCTCACTCACTTTGATTGAAACACTGAATGATATAATTGTAAACTGACTGGAGTCTTTCAGCTTGTGTAGCCAACATGACAAACCAACATATAAAAACAAAAAAGGTGCAGAATAAGATGGTTAAAAAAAGACATTTATGGTTCTAGATGGAACTTTAATCTGTTTTTAATTCCCATGTTTAGATGGTTGAGAGAAAAAAGATAAAGTAAAAATATTAGAGACACATGGTGAGACACTTCAGCTTTTGCCTCCTATTGTAAACGCATTTATATTTTCACATTAACATTTCGCTTTCATAATACATGCGTCATGGAGACGCCACCTAATATAGATCGAGCTAAAAGAGACAGAGAGCTTTTTGTTTTGGGCTTTAGCAGACACAAAGGGATCACTTGTCATCTCCCTGGTTTATCTCTGTCGCCCGCAGCTCATTTCCATACAGGCACTTTGCTCTTTATGAAATACAAACTCCAGCAGGAAGACACGTCCAGCAGGTTTTGTGGAAAGGCTTGGTTTCTATAACTACTTACTCTCAGCCATTGCACAGTAATACATGAGCTAGACTTTGGTACTCTGGGGATTACGTTGTAGGCGTGGTTACAGGAGCTAATCGGGAACGGGTTGGCTTGAGTTCACTCCTTTTTGAGGGCGTGGCCACAGAGGCAGGCATCTCATTGGTGCTTCTTCTTATCTGTCTCAAAGGCTAACCTCAATATTCCAATGGGGGCTCTGCGTCCCGGGGGAGGACTTCCTGTGAAGAGGAGAGAAGATACAGTAGAAGCAGAGGAGGTTAGATTCTGACAGAACAACACGTGCAGAGAAACTAATACACACATGTACATTCTAAGGCTGCATGATACTGAAGAAAAACTATTAAAAAGAAATAAAACATTATTAAAATAAAATATTAATGTTATAAGTTGGAAAATGATGGGATTTGAGATACAATAATGTTGTATCAGACATGATTTTGAGGTTTTGTGAGATTTACTCTCAACAATAATGATTATAACATTGAATGGCTCATTTCACAGGCAACCCCACCCTCCCCAGAAGAGAAGAAGCCCCTGCCTGGTGCTGTGAAACTCCCGGGCCCGGCCGTAAACCTCTCAGAGATTCAGAATGTGAAGAGTGAGCTCAAATGGGTCACCAAAGACTAAATGACACGGTAAATCTGCCAAATATACGCAAACACAGCCAAGTTTCTTGTGACTATCACTGGTGGCTGCTGATTGGTTGGTTTAAATCTTATGCACACGCACACACAAACACATTTACTTATCTGTTTAAATGGGGACATTCCGTAGACTTCTATTGTTTTTTCCAATTTTTATTTTTATTTTATCCAAAGGTTTTATCCAGTTATAAACAGTATAACCTAACTCAGCAAAAACTTTTTGCATTTTTACAATAAAAAACTTATTTACTACTTTTTATAGTGGTTTTACAAATGAGCATGTCTCCAAAAGGAGGTTTTGCTCAGATTTGTCAGGGTCTGTTGACTTTTGGATACAAATTTGTCCCCAATATGTGGTTAAGTAACCCCCCCACACACACACACACACACACACACAGGCAGAAACGAAGAACCAAATGGATTTATAAATACATCATCATTGCCATCATTCTGGCAAGGCCTCAATGTTGTATTCAGAAATGACCACATGGTGTCAGTAGACGTAACAAAATACTTTGCACGTGTGTGAGCGCATATGTCAGGTATGGAGCTATGGTGTATGTGTGTAAGGGGGTGAATCAGTTTCTATTAATACCCCACAGACAGAGAGTCGATCAGTGGGGCAGCGAAAGACCGTCTGTTGTGCACAATCCCAGCATGCCTCATCAGACCTTCACATTATAGAGCAAAGCAGACTGTGACCCAGTCCATCCATCTGTAGATTGTGTGAATATGTATGTATCAACGAGATGGGCAGAAGATCATATAAAATGTGTGTGTGTGTTTAGACTACAAGCTAAAGTCAGTTCTGTGTGACTGTAATGGTTCTTGCATTGCTGAAACACTAAACTAGCGTTTTTTTCCAAGGTGTCTTCTGCAGTCTCCGCCCTCAATCCACTTCACTTGCAAGGCATTGGTTACACTCTCCATCCAATCAGATTTAAGTATTTACCACAAACTCCCTGAGCATTGAGCACATCATGACGGAATCAATGAAAAGCCTCAATGATGACACAACCAATCACTGACCTCCAATGAGAAAGGGGTGGAGCAAATCGGAGCAAAGACTGATGGGAAACGAGCAGTTAGAAGCGCTGGATTAAATCCAGAGTTCAGTCTCTGTCTACAATAGGTCATCTGGATTTAAACCTTTCTGTATCCTATTCTGTTCTGTATTTTGTTTTTAAAAATATACCGTGTTTTGTGTACAATTGCTTTAACAGTAGTTCTGCAACCTCATTCTATTATGTGTAGAGTCATATATTGCTTTTTATCACAGACACAATTTATAAGACCGTGTACATAGATCAGTGCATGACATTTCCTCTATGCTCCTTAAAGTTTAGAGAAAGTGTCTTTGCACAATAAAGCAAAAGTGTACATAGTTTAACTTGTTTCAACCCTGTATGGTTTCCGTTCCCATTTTTTGGAACACAACAGAAAACTGTTCACACTGCTGATTATCATACACTGAAAGTAAATGGTGACCAGGTGCTGTGAGGAGCACCTCGTAAATTCTGCTGAGCATCTGTTGTGTTCCACAAAAGAAAGTCACATGGATTGGTAAAGTAAATGTTTGATGAGTAAATGATGACAGAGTTTTCATTTTTAGAATTCCTCAAATCCTGAACCAATGTGACAATGAAAAATCCATTATCTTAATTTTTTTCTTGAAAACCCCATTTTTGTAGCCATGTTTTCGCTCCCTACACATCTTTATCTCTGGCTTTGTTCGCGTGTTGCAGTACATGAGTAGGCTGTTGCATAATAAAACAATTTTGCATTCTTTTCAGGAGCAGGTCTGTAGGAGGATAAAGCCAGCACTTGTTATCCTTGAACAAAAGAACTGGATTTCAAATGCACTATCAGTTTATGTACATAAACCAGAAGCAGTGTAACAGTGTAAAGCTCCTCTTTTCTCCCTTGTTAACCAGATTGTATGTCTGTACTAGTTTGTGGTCCGGTTTATTAGCACTAAGTAGATGTGCAGTGAAAGTGTCCTTATTAAAAATCATGTATTCTTCCTTAGACCAGAGTCAGTCTGCATTAAGAGCTATATATACATAACAATTACCCATAAACATGTAAAGTACAAGCAGAAGGTTTCAAAACACCAAATTCAGTATGTTTCTCCTGAACTTTTGATATAAAGTCTTATGTTAAAAGAAATTATTTGGTCTTACATAAAATTTCCTTCCAAAACAAAAAATATAATTTGTAGTGCTCCGTTTTCTGTAAAGATGGCTTGTAATAGTATGTTGTGAAAAGTGCTATACAAATAAATTTGACTTAAAGACTGTTTTAGACAGATAGAAACATTGTAGGTGACACCTCATGAAGTTGGTTGAGAGAACGCCAAAAGTGTGCTAAACTGTAATCTAGGAAAAGTGCTGCTACTTCCAAGAATCTTGCGTTTACGTTGTTTAAATGTATGCAATATGGCAGATACAATACAAAAGTATACAATTGATCAATGCATGAGTTCAAACCTATGACCTTTGTGCTGCTAACGCAACGCTCTATATATGGAGCTACAGTAAGTGTATAATCAAACAAAACCAAGATGCAAATAAAATAACTTACAGTACAGTATTAATGTGTTAATGATACAGCCCTTAATGTGTAGTTTGTTATGACAGTAACGTCAGGAGCTCAGTGATGCTACAACAGCAGTATAAATGAGGTCCTCCCAAAATAATATAACCATCACATCTGAACCTGAAGCTTCACTCCCCACTATTACAAGTTATAGAATGTAACTGGCAGGCTATTGTTTTATAGAATTCCTGCAACAAAAGAAGAAAGACTCAACCACTAGTATTTTAATCAGAGATTACATATGAACATTGGATAACAATGTGGAATTCAGACAGTGTTAAATTTATACGGTGTAAGAGGTCACCAATGAGTAAATAAAAACACTGAGGACAATCGTGAAACAGAACCTGTCATTCATGTGGAACTGGAACAGGATTTTTCAGGATTAACCATCTGACACAAGTGCTGGAACAGAGTGAGCAGCTGGCCGGCAAATCAACAAAGCCTCCATAATTCTCTCATTACCCATAATGCAATACAAAGAGAGGCAGAGGCCTTAGTTCTTCAGCTTCCGTCCATTCCTTCACACTGTCTTCTTTCACACCGTTCACAATACTTCACCCCAGTTTATATGTTCTCTAACATATACATGTATACATCTATACAGTATCTGAATTTGCTTAAAAGGATTCATCTCAACTGAAGCGTTACGCTTACCAGCAAATATCAAAATAGTTCACCATGACCAACAAAAGCCAGCGAAACGCCAAACAGACAGAACAGACACTGTTATATTTAGAAGCCTCTCAGGTCTGATAGCATTACGGACCAAAGGGTCAGGCACACACAGACAGTGCATGGCTATATAAATGAGCAGTACCACTAATGAAATTGTCTAATAAATCTTTAAAATGGAAAAAATATTAAAATACAGAGGTCACCTGTTATATTTAGATGTTGTAGTGGTGGAAAAGGGTTATGATCTTGTGAAAAGCATGAATGGAAGTGGTGTCTGGTTTTGTTTATGAAATATAAAAGTGCAACATAATTAGTGCTTCTAATTTAGGCAGTCGTAACATGCATTAAAATAGATCTGCTAATTTAGTAATTGCAGAAAATATGAAGATATTGAGCACTCTAAAAGGCCAATGAAAGAACCTGTAATGTGTTGTAAGTTGACTGCATCATTTAGCAGCACAAACAATTAGTCTACAAAATGTAAACAATGTTCTTGAGACACAAGAAGCTCGCACACAATTTGTCAAGGCTCTGTCCCAATTCACTCCCAATACGCACTGGCACTAAGTGCTCATGAATTTATAAATGATTCCAGTTTCCAATTAGCTTGTAGATGAGATGTACTGCAAATGTTCTAGAGGGTAAAGAAAGCACTCAGAGGGAATCAGGAGCAGGGGTGCAAGAATGTAACCAGAAGCTTTATAATAATCACCCCTCGCTTCTATACTTAATACCCCTCTGCAATTCAGGCTGGTGCTGCTCAGTCCCAACTCTCTGCCAGCAGCTATTCATGGAGGATGATGGTACAATGTTCACGAGGTTGGGATGTGTCCTTTTTAATGTGGACCATGTTTACACACAGCTCTTTAAATGAGCTACACTGATAAGAAATCTATGCAACATAAACATGCTCCTGTGACCGGACTCTCCTTTCCCATTTACACATCCGGCAGATGCTTTTATCCAAAGCAATACAGCGCTGCCAAGATATACATTTTGATCAGCATGTGAGAGTACTCACAACCTTTGCGCTGCTAATGCAATGCTCTACCAATTACTACAGGAACAGCTTCAGAAACACTTTTACTTTTGTTTGCTTGCAACAAAACTTTATTTGCTTCCTTTATTGACTGTTGTTCTCCGTTCTTATCCTTTTCTTGGTTGGCATTTTACTCAGTAAATTTCTTTGCTTTTCTGGCTAGACTCTGTCCTTTAGTTTAGTCCTCTGATCATCCTTGAGTTTCTATTTCTGTTACATTCGTGTAGTATGTAGAGATATGGCTTTTGGTGACAGACAGAAATCCTCAGTGCTGACTAACTCCTTTATTTACCAAGTGATGACTTCAGGTTGGCTGACCATAATAAACCTCTGGCTTGATCCACCCCACTTGCTCCCCGTGTTTATAACTAAAGGAAAAGGGCAACAAGCTCTGAGTGGGCAGGCTGTTTACTCCTCCATGACCCCAAAATGTCTGCCTGTCCTTTACCCCTCCCTTTGAGAGATCTGGTAGAAAGCACATGCCTATCTTGCTGAAAACAGATGGGTGGGTTGTAACACTGATGGTTTGGGGGCTGTCTGCTGGGTGGTGGAGCAATGGTTGACCCTCCCCTTTGCATGCTCAGGTTTACCCATTAGATCCCTGCAGAAGCAATGGACCACATCCTAACAGACGGAGCTAATGTACTGACCTTTTTTCTTACCTCCCTGTTTTAATCTTATTGACTCTGCAAGAGCAAGAGGACCAAGCTCTTTCTCTGCTGACCTCTCCTTCCTTCTCTAATATCTAATATGTGACTTTTTGTCTTTCAGTCCCAAGTCATTTTCCTGACCCCTGTCTTACTTACACTTCTCTTCTTCTTTCTTAGCAATGAATTACTTCCTGATGCTCAGCAACAGTCACGGAGATGGTGTTCTATCTCAGTACCAGAACTTGCGCTTGGAAGGTCGAATGTGTGATGTCATTTTGGAGGCAGAGGGCGTGCAGTTCCCTGCTCATCGGACTTTGCTAGCCTGTTCTAGCGACTACTTCTGGTCCCTTTTTCAGGACTACACCCTTGAATTTGGAGCCCACACTATCAGTTTGCCTGCCCTTTCTTCTGTGGGCCTGGAGCAGATACTTGACTTCATCTATACATCATGCATCTCACTGTCTCCCTCCACTCTGGAGGACACACTGCAAGCTGCATCATATCTGCAGGTCAACCATGCGATAGATCTCTGCACTGACTACATCTCTGAAAGCATTGCTCTTGACAACTGCTGCTTTTTTGCTAACATAGCAGCTCGCTATGGCCTTTCTGATGCATTTGCTGCCAGCACCTCCTTCATTGTGAGTAACATGTGCAGAATACTTGCAATAAAGCAAAACAAAATGGAGTTAATGGAGTTAAACCTTGACTCTCTGCAAGAGGTGCTTGCAGCTGAGGAGATGCCTGGAGTAAAGGAGACGGACCTTCTACAGCTGGCTTTGGACTGGCTGGAATGCAACCCTTTGTCTGCCCTGCAAAGTAATGCATTGCTCAGTCGCATCCGATTTGGCTTGGTGCCACCTGAATCACTGTCTCTACTTAGTGCATTTAAGCCTGCTCTACAAACACCCTTCATTCGCAGCTTGGTGCAGAAAGCTCTTCATTACCACCTTCAGGGCCCCCTCCAACCTCTACTACAAAGTGCCCACACCAGCCTAAGAGTCATGAAGAACAAAATTCTTTTAGTGGGAGGAGGTCCAGAGGCAGACAGACCCCAGAATCAGATCCTGACCTACGAACCACGCAGTAGGAATTTCCGCCCTCTCCCTTTCACCCTACCAAATAAGCTCCAACACCAGGGAGTATGCGTCATTGGAAACTTCCTGTTTGTGATAGGTGGTGAGGTGGTGCACGTGGATGAGGAAAATGAGAAAACCACTGTGATGACTATCACTGACCAGGTGTGGCGCTTTGACCCACGGTTCGAGCGATGGGAGGAAATGGAACCGCTCTTACAGAAGAGAGCACAATTTGCCTGCTGTGTAGTGGATGGTGTTATTTTTGCCATAGGTGGGAGGAGACAGAAGGGTGAGCCTGCTTTATCATCTGTGGAGAGATACAATATGAATGCAGGGTGCTGGCGCAGTGGAGTGTCCCTACCACATCCAATCCACGGACAAGCCTGTGCCACTATTGGTGGAGGAATCTACATCTCTGGAGGCATCCACGGCAACAGCCCAGAGAGCAGTAAAGACGTGCTGTTTTTAAATACCTTTGATGGTGATGCCTGGCAAAGACGTTCTGACATGTCCATTGCCAGATTTGGCCACCAAATGGCAACAGTGAGGGGAAAAATATATGCCTTTTTGGGAATGTACGAGCCATTCTGTGACATTGAACGCTATAATCCTCAGCAAGACCAGTGGACCCGTCTACAGCCTCTACTCAATGACCGCTGCTGCTATGGCTTAACAGCAATAGGGAGAAGACGTGTGCTTGTGTTTGGTGGAAGGAAATGGCAGGAAGGACAGGAAGTGTGCACCACAAATGTGCTTGAGTATGACACGGATTATGACTCATGGAGGGAAGTGTGTAAACTACCAGGGCCCTTGTGTGGGACTCAATGTGCCGTAATGGCCATTCAAGACCCTCCAGAAACCTAAAAGACCTTCACAAATGTCATCCCACATACACACAGATAAATAGATGGCCGTCACTCCTTGCAGGAACAGAGCAAGTTGAAGGGCATGGGGTATCTTTCCATCATAGCACTCTGAGCTGGCATGGACAACCTTGGATTTGCCTTTGCCCAAATACAAAGGACACTGGTGGGGGTAAAATGCCATCAAGAATGTTTTACAGAAAGCATTGAAGAGCTCCTGAAAATGGGTCACTATGAATAGGAAAAAGAAAAAAAGCCATGACATTGAGAGATGACTTGTCAAGAAAACCCTAATCCTGAGAAATGACGCAGTTCCTGAAAGAACTGTAGAGCAAAGGACAGAGCTAAAGATGTTGACTTTGAACCCTGCTAAAAGAGGAAACAAAAGAATAAATAGTCGAGACAAATTGCTTGAAGTCCAATTTGGACAAGATTTGAATATCTGGCAGTGTGTGAAGATCAAAGGTGACGGTGAAAACGTCTTATGACATTGGGACAGTTGCCATGAATGTTGGAGACAGACTGTGGATGGTAGAAAAGACAGAAGTGAAACGGAAGAAGGGTACACTCGCAGACGTTTAGAGAAGCCAAATACTCTAAAGGGTACACAGGAGGTCAAAGCAGGCAAAATATGTATTAAAGGGATAGTTCACTTCAAAACAAAAAATCTGTCACCATTAATGGATATATTAACACCCTTATGTAGCCGACAAAAGGATATGTTAACCTGACACTGCTGTAAGCTGTTACTTTTCATACAATGAAAGTGGATGGGGACCAGGGGTTATAAACCTTCAAAAAGGTTTCAATAAAACAATAAAACAATTATAAAAGCACTTATATTTACATTGATTACATAAACTTTTACCCAAAACAACGTACAAACGAGTAACATTACAGTCAATTTATCAGGTGATTCTTAGCTACACAATAACTCTGCGGTACAAATGTTGTGGGTTTGATTCCCAGGGAACACAATACATACTGATAAATTGTGCACCACGAATGCACTGTAAGTTGCTTTGGATAAAAGTGTCTGCCAAATACATACATTTAAATGTAAAGTAAATGGCAAACAAACAGAACTGTAAGTTAATATTCAGGAACAACTTGCATTAAAATATATTAAAATATTGCAAAAATAACAGCCACTGAGGAACAAAAGTCATGTGGATTCTGAAAGACATGAGGGTGAGTAAATGACAGAATTTTCATTTTTTAGGTGAACTATCCTTTTAAGACCACCGAGTGTGTGTGTGGGATGCAGATGAGACAATAGAGGGTGAGGTAATGTTTTTAGTAAACAGTGTTAAACACAACTGCATAGACACTAATAAATCAGACAGCTCAAAAACAGGCCCTGCATAGAAATGAGAATAAGGTCTTCAGTTCTCTTTACAGATAATAGTGTGTGAGAACCACTATAATTTACAGCTAAACTGAATTGTGCAAATAGCTACGCAGAAAGCTTGTGAATCAGTGAGATGTGAAATGTTTAGAAAAACACACAGCAGTTACTATTTCTGTCTTGAGTTATATAGAAGCAAGCAATATCATTCAGTCTGCATAACTGTTATTATGGTCTAAATCCTAAAATCAATGAATCAAGTGTATTTCAGCAGCACACAGAGAAACGCATGAATAAAGACATAACTGTGCATCAGAGCTCCTCCATGTCAATCATGAGTAATTCATTTATCTGTTTGTTGAAAGCATCCAAAATAAATAATGATAATGGTTAAAATAATGAGGGGAGTGAACAGAAGCGTGTGGTAAGGCAAATGAGAGAGATTTGAGTATGAACTTGTTTGAGAACAGCTTGTTAGCCGGTACAGCTCTGGCTAATCAACTGGTCTATCAGCCTGACCAGTTGACAAATGCCCAAAACAAACCAGCAGACTAGGCTGATTTAAACATTTCCCACAGTGTGGGTAAATAGAAACAGGGAGAAAAACAATGATAAAGAGAATGTGACAGGAAGAGAGACAGCAAAGGACAGAAGGTGAGAAAACTAAATGGGAACAGGACAGAGATGGAAGCCCATTTGAACTGGCTCTTGTGTCCAGGGAAAACGTTTCTGACTTGCTCTCAACCTAAGAACCAGAGCAAACTCAACACATCATCCAGCATTAATTCTGTAAGATGGATCCATTACCTTCACTGAGCAGCCTGAAAACCTGCAAGCTGATGGGAAAAAGAGAACAGCTTTCTGGGAAATTGAAAGACAGCGTGCTTTTAAAGTGCTCATTGGAGAAAGATACCCTACATATTACCTGACAGATTGCCAAGCTCCTAACCAAAGGGTCTGGTTAGCGTTAGCATTTAACCCCAGTTGGTAGATGACACATACAACCACACAATTAGAGGGTGTAGCATGTTTCTCCAGTTACCTCCATTCAAAAGTATATGCTTTTATAATGTTCTTATGTAATTATATTAATTTACAGTAAATGTTTCCCCCAGTGACCATATTTCACAATGCTTTTAAACACGTGAAATTCTAATAGAGACTCAACATTCAGGCAGTATAAAGGACACCTTTCTCCAATGTGAACTTGAACTGGCTTCAGTTCAGTGTAAATATCTGGTGCATTTAAAATAAATACACACAATAAATATAGTGCAATTTCAAATTTACGTCCATAAAAGTTTATTGACTCTAGGTATAACTACATTTAAATCTAGAGAAAGCAATAAGTCTTTGTTTAAATAACGTAATAAAGTGAATTTTACCAGGTTGTATGCGAAACACAACACATAGGTACTGCACTGCCCAAATTACATGCCTTATTCATAATAAAGACAGGCAGCAGGACACGTATGAATCAGCTAGATTGTCTACGACAACTTTGGGTTAAAAAAATGGGTTACTAAAGAAACATAACATGATTTGCACTAAATTAGGAATAATTTTGATATATTAGTAAAGAAAAATTCTAATACACAACCGATCTAATAGCTTTATATCCACTGACAATCATTTCCATGCTCTCTCTCTCTTCTTCGAGGGCTAATGGAATCCCATGGACACATTAGCACCATAGTCACTCAGTCATAATCAAGCGAATATTGTCTTAGATTACATACAGAATAAAATGTGCTCTAATACAGTCACCAGAGAGAGCTGTCTCTGAAATATCAATCTACATTATATAATACACATCTTATCATACAATAAACTCTCTTCTGAACATTCAGTGTGTTCTAAATTGTACATATAAAGTGTTTGTCTCTTTTGAGGGCCTGAGATCATCTTGGTCTGAACAGCCTTTCTGACTCAAAGAGAAAACGAAACGAAACAAAACAAAACAAACGAAACAGCAGAAATATGACTATATCTACAAGCCATGCAGCAAGAGAAGTTTGTGCTCTGCTTGTTTAAAGAAATGGATGACCTCCAGAACTTCCACATGTATTTAACATCAGGAGTCGAGTTGCTGCTTCACGTACGATATCGGGGTGATATCAGGGCAACAGCTTTGCTCAGCCGAGCCGTGCGTCCCTGGGCTGAGACTAGCGATGTGTCTTGATGACCCTGGCTGTCATAAAAACTCACTGTTATCTTGACACAAATGTCCATAAAACAGTAGTTTGAGCTGAACGACTGCATGGCAGCTTGTAGGAACGTCCAACTGGTGGTGCGATACAAAAACATAATATTGTCCGTTTTATTCTCCTAAAACAGTTGACTTAAACATGAAAGTTCACAATCCAAAAAAGAAAGAGTTCTTTCAGATTAAAGGTTTGAAATGCAAGTCTTCTCTAGAACAGCAACGGCCGCACGATTTGTCAGATAGTAGCACATTCAGATTTCTTCTCGCTTATGAACTCTAACTTGTGAGGAGACACGTAAATTCGTCTTCATTTCAGCATAAAGAACATCACATCTATAATCTGCCTCAAGTCAGAGAGACTCCATAATGCTGCTTCTGGCAAATCAGGCCTGTGCAATATTCTCGTCAGATACACACTTTACTGAACGCTCTTGTGCTAACAGAGCGGCAAAGCTGTACTACAGGTGAGATGAGACCTATTTACATGGCATTTGTGGCATGTTGTCAATTAGACTGTACAAAATTAACACTACAATTTTGTGTTTACAGTAATGCACTTGTTATGGAAGTCCATGGGGCAGAGCACTGCCACGAAATAAACTTATAATAAAATACACAGTGTTGAAAATATTGCCACAAAATGTTAAACGTTAAAATAAATACTAGGCGATTAAATTGCTTAATAAAGTTACATCCAACTTCTTTCACGATTATGCAAAGCTGGAAATCCCAGTAACTTTCGTGTAATATATGAAAAGAGTAGTCAGTGACTCATAATCCAAAATTCATCTGCCTAGGAAAATAGTCCTACGCTTTAAAAACGATCACCTCAAGTAACAGACATTTTAGTAGAGAAATAAATAACAGTTTAACAAAACACAACTTTGCATTTTTGCTTTTAAATCCTATGGAATTTCATGACCCTATAGATTTCCATTATTATTAAATGCCTTACTGTAAGCAAAACTTTTCTTGAGGGACAAACGGTAACTGACAGCATGCCACAGATGCTATTGATAAATCTTGTGTCGATTCCTGAACATACCTGTGAATGTTTATTCCACATCCTGAATTCTACAATTCACAATGCTTTTCATTGGAACACATTGGAGATTCTGGTCAGATGAGGTAAACACATTTGTGTTTTATGATCATGCACACACGCACTCCTTCCACACAAATGTACAAGTGCTATAGGTCGGGGCCAGCCGATGTCTAACAGCAGTTCATAAATATATAGTATTATAATACAGCAGAGTATATAATATGCTAAAGTGGCATATAAACATGACAGATGATTGCATGACTAAACGTTTAGGTGTCTGTTCGCTATAAGATTTGATTTTTAGACAGCCAGACAAAAAACACTGGTACAGCAGCACATCAGAATGAGTGAGTTCTGCCTCGGCACGCATTTTCCTCTCCACTCAATCTCTGTCGACCGGGTTCCATTTCCAAGGACTCAGTTCGCTGGTTCTACCATGTCTTCCTGTCTAGAGGTGGGCCAGGTTTGTTCTTGTTGTGACTGCATTTTCTCTTCCTGCCCGAGTCGTTTGGAGAGCTGGTAACCATGGTAACCCCATGTGCTGAAGTGGTGTACTCTGAAGACTGCAGGTAGCGTTTTGAGCTGCTGAGAGTGCTTTGAGCTGCTGAGAGTGCTTTGAGCTGCTGAGAGTGCTTTGTTTGTTTGTACAGCTTTCTGTGCCTGTGTAAACAATATCTTTCAAGTGTTTAAACAGTATATGTGAGCCTGTGATTGTGGTCAGGGTGTGTATGTTCAAGCAAAAGTAAGGTGTGAATCTGTGTTTACAGACCCTAAAAAACACTATTTGAAAACAAGGCTGTGAGCCAGTGGCTTTAGTTACGTCACGACCATAAACTGTGGTTCGCTACTGACTACTTGGGTGCATGTGGTATCAGGGGAGGGACCTTAGAGATCACATGGATAAAAATCTATGCAGTGCATGATGAGTCATCAAAATTTTGGGTAATTTTTCTTGGAGGAGAAAAATCAAATTTTAAACATGTATCTAATAAAAGTTAAGGCTTTTAGGAAAACACCAGCAAATAGCTTTACAGCTCATACACATGGAATACAAGACAATTTTTTAAACGAAAAAATATATTTAATTTCTTGACAACAGCACAACAGTACTACTCACAGCAATGATTTCTGTCAATTAAATGTGGATGTTTGCATTTACCCACAGTAAGTCACCTGGAATTTTGTACAGCACTTTTCATGTTATTGCCTCCGTGCTGTATCGCTTCATTGTTTTCCTTACCTTTTAAATGTAACAAATGTACGTAAACACTAATTCATGCCTCACTGTTGCTTGACCGTTCAGGCTGACTGTGGTTCGTCAAAGCAAGACTTTGGAAAGTGAGTGGCAAAATCAAAGCCTAGTGTAAAGTGCACGTTTGTGTGTATCAAACGTGAGTCTCGATGTAGGAGTGTGTGTGTGAGAGGGAGGGCGTGCGGGGGGCAGGCTCAGGTGTGGAGGCGGGGCTGGGCTCGGAGGCGGGGCTGGACTGACGGTCCCGCTGCGGCTCTCCTGAAAACAGCTCCATGTAAACTTTCTTCCATTCTTGGAACTCTGAGGAGTTGAGCTTAGGATTGGCCAGCAGCTTGTCAATCAGTTCTACCTCGCCCTCCCTGTCCTATGGGAGTGAAGAAAGAGAGCAGTGGAGGGCGGGGATTACAGATACAGTCTCTTGCACACAGAGGTAAGGATGTCATAGTAAAAGCACGCCACAGGCTGTTAGCTCAGACGTGAAGTGATGTGGACTCAACTAGATGAGTAGAGCAGCACACACGCACACACACACACACACACACACACACAGCATGCTAAGATTTGACTGGAGTCCTCTGGCACTGTGGGACCTCATGCCCCCAATTAACCTTTTCTCATCCAAGTCTGAGTGATAAGGGGATGTTTACAATACCCACAATGCAACAGGAGTCTATGTTCCAGCAGAACAAGCACAAAGTAGCAACATGGGAAGTGACCCAAGGTCACTTCCACAGGCACAGACCGACTGACCCAACCACACTAAGAACCAAGGGCACCAGGCAGAGCCAAAATCAGACTAACTTAGACAAAAAAAAGCAGGGTTCTTAGCAACACAGCCAGGACGTTTGGCCACACCCTCTGCCCACACCAGGCAGAGAACTCCGTCTAACATGAATGGAATTCTGGGATAGCAGCGGGTCTTGAAAACTCAAACAAGAAAGATCGCTGAATGTTGACAATAAGTTTTTATGTAAACAAACAATTCTGCTGTCAATTCCAGAATCCCACAGACATCAGACAGATGGAGTGAGGGGGGGCAGACAAACGAACAGACGAGACAAATGGGAGAAACAGGCACACAGGGTGCATTGGGACCCATGCGGCAGCAGAAGTCAGATACCTTCAGCGTGCTTTGCAGGATGCGGAGATGATGCAGCTTGTCATTTAGCTGCGGATCGTTGCAACGCCGGATGAAAAGGTGTTTGTACTCCAGACGAGTGGAAAGGCGGCGCTCACCAATAGGCGACAGGCTGGCATGCTCCAGCGCCCGGTACAAATCACCCAGTGAATCCGCCTGTCCGTGGCACTCCTGCTCCCCGCCTGCTGGGGGCGCCACAGAAAGCCAAAGTTAAAGAGATATGGCTTCAAACACACCACAATATTGTGTGGGACAAAAACAAACAAACAGACAAATCATAACATATAAAGTGGCCTTTTCAGTGGTCTTTCAGGGGTGTAGACAGTTAGCTTGGACAGCTCATTCGTTTTGTTATTTTCCAAAGGTCTCTGAGAGGGGAGAAATGACAACACCTGAATGAGAAGAGTGTTTTCTTTGCCTGGCACAGATAAATGCTTAATTACGGCTCAGATTTATGTAAATATGGGAACATTTTCTCTCTGCCTCTGTGTGTGTGTCATTGTCTACAGCAATGAGTGCTTGGTTTCTCCTTGCCAACGCAATATTTCTTTTTGTCTCCATCTCTGCCTGTCTGCAATGATAAAGTACACACACACACATTAATCCACACACTCAAAAATCCAGCTAATATATTCACCCAAACACAAACATGCTGTCATAATTTACTCACCACCATGTTGTTCCAAATCTGTATGACTGCCAGGTATGAACCAGCTAATAATCAGCTTGGACCAACTAATGACCAATTTAGAACACAGCTACCAGCTTAAACTAGATTTTTCAGTGCATGCACCAAATATCAAATGTCACAGTGGGGAAGAGTAACCGTGTTTGGTGCTGGAAGACAGCTAGAAAAAGGACTGTAAAATGGAGACAGATTTCAGCACAGTTTAAAATGACACATTCATTCAATCAACATCAGCCTCCTTTAACAACAAAGGAAAAATTCAAACTTCCTACAGTCACTTTAACATCGATCTCAGGGTAGGCTGTGATACAGTCTGGAAGCTCTGGTTTAGCAATCAATCACTGACAGATCAGTGTGCGAATGCCATGTTGCTTTGCTCTTTGTGTGTGTGCGTATATTGGCTCCCATGCAGCCAGCAATATTATGTTGTAAGAATATTTTCCTAACATTTACCAGAAACATTACTTATACAATGTTATTATTAATGCTAAGTTCTAGGAATGTTTAAAACGCCCAGTTGTTTAGACGTTGTTTTAACATTATTGTTCAGTTATAAGAACATTATTCAAACATATTTTAATTTTGTAATGTTTTGAAAACATTACACTAACTACTTAAGAATAATGTTTTTGATATATATGACATATGATGTTAAAAACATTCTACTAATGTTACTGCAAAAATGTTTTTGATAACGTTGAGAGAACTTTTAGAAAACGTATGTTCCCTATTAGCTGGGCAAATGTATAGCTTAGTTGTGTAGTGTTGGGTTCATCTACACAGTGTTTGTGTAGGTACTACACACGGGGCATAAACAGGCTCTGATTCTGGGTGCCATTAGCTGATGTGTCCTCTGTAATGTAGAGGCTTTCACCAACACTGTTAGGGGATGTGCATTAGGCCACTATTCTGAATAACCACAAGGGGGCAGCAGTCTCACACTGCGCTCCCAGCAAATGCTGCAGAAGCAGAGCAGGGTAAACTGTATTTTAGCAAGGGAATGAAGTCTTCATTAATATTGGATAATGAGGTTAAAGCAGACGGTCTCTAGATGGAAATCAGTTTTGGTACAAAAAAGTCTTTAAATCATGATTCATTTACGCAGCATGGCTCCAAGGACATGAACAGTCTGTTTGAAACAGGTGATTTATTATTGCATTACTGCGTCTTTGCGTATTTTATTTTTGGGCTGTTTTGACACTTTATTGATAGTGACATTCTGATAAGTGACAGGACGTTATTAGGAGAGGAACAGGGAAGGGGAAATGACCCAATCCCAACCCAAACCCTACTGAAAAAAACAGATCATCCATCAGACTGGGAGACCACCAAGGACCAGGCTAAGACCACCATAGGCTGTTGTTGTTCAGCAAGAAACTCAGCTTTCTTGCAGGGAACATTCTCATAACATTGGCCAAAGTTTTCTTTTTCAAAACATTCTTTTTTAATGTTATATACCATCTATATCAAAAACAAGTTTAAGTTGTTAGTGGAATGTTTTAAAAACGCTACCAACTCAAAAAAATGTTTAAATAACTTTCTTATAACCCAGCAGTAATGTTAATACAATATCTAAAAAACTGGATGTTTTGAACATTCGTAGAACTTTCAACTTCAACTTAATGGAAACATTAAGAAAACATTCTTACAACCTTACATGATTAGCTGGGACTACCCCCAAGCCACGTCTCCAACTTATAAATATTTCTTACTGGTACTGCATTTATTGCTCATTGCATTACTTGTTTGTTTTTAAGTGTGGGTGTCTTGTGTGTTGAAGCCATTGCTCTTGGGTTCCTCTTTGTTACATGCTCGCAATAGTTCAAAATACATTAATAATAAGCAGAATTCCAATAAAACTTCTCAACCTGAGTTAACGAATTAAGTTTCAAAGCTCTTTGGAATCCTTTATTAACTCGTTAAATCCTTTAGTTAAATAGCACAATTCTTTCTGGAACGCTCTAAAAGTGCAGCAAAACTCCCCCATTCAGCAACATGGTCTTTCTTCCTCCGGTTGCCAGGAAACATGCGATTGAAAGTCACGATCAATAGGCCATGCTTTCTTCTCTCTTCAGTATGTGATGCGGCTCGCATGTGGATGACTAACAGATGCCCCCAACTCCTCCAGAGAGAGAGAGCCATAAAGAAGACTCTGATAAGAGAGATACTCATTAAAAGTCACTGAGATTATATATAGACTGCTGCCCGAGCTCGGTCTGAGAAGACGAAAGGACATAAAGGGGAATATTAGAAAAAATGGTTAGACATGGGCAGTGAGAGAAGGGGCTGATGGGAAATGAGACAGGCAGATTGGTGGTGAGATTGTGGACCGGGCCAGTGAGATGAGGAATACAGACGTGTGATAAGGGGAGATGGTGGTGAGCCATGAGGCGATAAACAGTCGGGTGTGATGAAAAGTAATATGATAGACTGGTGAGCTGGCGGCTAATGGACGACTTCCTGTGGGGTTTGTGGAGAGAGAGAGTGTCTAGCTGGACACCAGAGTGAACAGCACAAGTGACAGAATGAATAGCCTATTTAGATAAGTGACTGTCCTGCATACCGCTCTCATTTACTAGCAACTAGTCATGAGAGAGTATGTTCCAGAGATTCTACTATGCGTGAGGAGTGTTCGAAGGTACAACATGAACTATAACTTTAATTGTATCACCTTATTAAAAACCCAACCTAAACCAGGCAGCAACAAAATTAACATTTAACAAAATTGAATTTATTATTATGCACTGTCTTTGTAAATCAGAACTATGAAGGAAAACCCCTGTATTGTAAAGTGGGTCAGGAGCTTGTGACAGAATCCGGCCAATGCTGCAGGTATAGAGTCGCATGTAAACCAGCACGCAGCTATTTCTGGAAAAAGATGCCTGCATGTGTACGTGTGTGTGTGTGCACGTATGTACAGTACAAAAAGACGAGTGGACAGCTCTCAGCAGGGGACCTCACAACAAAGCTAAAAAAAATACTGCAACTCACTCACTGTTTATGCTTTCTACAGCATGAACACACATTCAAGCAGGGAATAAGATAACAAGGAAAGACTTTAGTAAGAAAGCACAGGAAGAGTCACAGACAGAAAAAGACCAGCATTTCTGCAACACTAAAATCCCCACACACGTTCTTCGTACAAGCGCTTCTCTTAACAATGTAATATTGGGGCACTCAAATTATTTCACACAGCCATTAAAATAACTCTGCTGTGCCTACGGTTTTATAATGAGGGATGTTATTAAAATCGAATGAAACATGCTAGAGAGGTTTTAGTGAACTGATTTGAGATGATCTAGAACCGTTTATTTTCAAGCATGGCTGCACACGTTGCAAAATAATAAAGATTAGATTCAGCAGTATTTTCACAATAAGCCTGGTCATATTTCATCTCCTGTTTATAATTTCATCGTTTTGCCATTATTAGAACTGGGACAACACAAAGATGATGATTTGGCATTAAACATGTTAGAGCTCCCATTTGATGTGCCATCATGATGTTCCAACATTCCACCTTCTCAATGAATGAGTGAAGCCCAGTACTTAAAATATACAATTGATATGACACCATTACACTTTGAGGTTAATTAGATTTTGTATCTAAATATAGTAATAAAGTCTATAAATGTACTGTATACCCACCATTGTTGATGCAGTGACTGCGGCTCAGCTCCCTGCGGCTGGGGTCCCGCTGATCTGCCATGCTAGCGGATGGCGTAAGGAGGGCATGCAGGCCACTATCTCGTGGCAGGGTGAAGCTGCGGGGTTTCCCGAGCATAGCGGCAGGGTCTTGAAGCCTCTCGCCCTCAAGCATGGGGAAGGGGCCGTAATGTTCCTGCATCAGCGTGCGTTGGGCAGGCAGGGTGGACTGACGGCGGTATTCTGGAGAAAGCCCTGCCCCCGGTTCACAGAAGACAGCGTCCTCCAGGGGAAGAGTCTGCAAGTAGTGGAGGCCTGAGCTAGTCAGGGGGGTCTCAATCAGGTCCTGCCACGAACGCCGCTGGCTGGCGGACTTCCGAGCAGGAGAACCCCCTCCGCTGCTGCTCCCCCCTTGTGGTTCGGAGCGGTACTCCTCGTGAGAAGAGCGAGACTGTGAAGTTTCTGTAGACGAGAGCCGACCGTGCTTGGGTTCCAGGTAAGGACTGGCACAGCTCACCTGGTTCTTGATGAGAGAGAGAAAAGAGACTGAAGAGAGTTGAACTTGGGTCTGTCAAAGTTCTTACACAGTATCACTCTCCTTCTCTACAAATCACCACAAATCAAAAAAAAAGCAAGAAGTAGGCTAATGAACAGACTCAGAGAGTGGACCAGACCCCTAAATACCCTCTTTCCTCTAAGACAGGCAGATGAATAATGAATAAAAGAGAGAGATCTGCTGGTTTCTGTGAAAAGTGCTGAATATAGAAAACTGGAGGTGAACCTAAAGCTGTGTGGGACAGCTAGTGTGAAACTGGGCTCTGAATATGAGCCACCTGCCGTTTCTGCTTTCATCGAACTGGCAATATTTCAAAAGATAGGATTAATTTTGTATTGTGTATTGTTGTATTGTAAATGTTGGTGCACAGTGAGATACAGACAGAGAGAGGGAGGAAGAGAGAGAGATAAAGAAAGAAAGTGAGAGAGAGAGAGAGAGAGAGAGAGAGAGAGAGAGAGAAAGAGGGCCTGTTTCCCCCAATCCTTTTAATGGGTTTATTCTTTGTAATCTTATGAAAAACAAGCAGACAACTCTGGAGGTCTTGCGCTTACACAGTGCCAACGTCCCCCAATTCATTTTTCTCTGGGAACAATGTGGGTCTGTGTGTGAAAGAGTAAAAGAAAAACAAGAAAGCGTTTAATTCATGTGTCTTTGTTTGCTCTTAAATAAAGGCTTCATTGCTGTGTGTGGCCTCTGGCTGACCTGCCACCAAAACCTGCCTGACCTGCCACTCTCTGTCTCTCACACACACACACACACACTGTGTTCAGTTCAACTTGGAAAGCTGGAATTTTCAGCTTCCTAATAGAAAGAGTACTGCCACTTAATATCCCACTTCCACCTTGACCCACTTTGAACTCTAAACCCTGACCACAACAGTAAAGAATATGTCAAAATTATTTGTTGTTATTTACATTAGCATAAAGGCAGTCCGACAATATTAATATACAACACAAATGTTTTTTGGTTTAAATATAATTCCTTTCCATTACAGTAATGACATTTTTGCATTACTACTACTGCAAAATTGAGAGGGGAAATGTGCTTAACTGTTATGCAAGTAATGTCACAATTAGGGCTGTCAATTGACTAAAAATTAATTTTACCGTAAAAACTAATTACTGTACATGAAAATGATTCAATTAATTACATATCAACATTGGCAGAGAAAACCCATAAATGAATGGCAGACAACCACAATATTTTTTTATTTCTAAGAGGTATAGCATTAAATGTCATCAAACGTGGCTTAAGTCAATATATTGTTTATTTCTAAGAGGTATAGCATTTAATACGTCATCAAACGTGGCTTAAGTCAACATATTGTTTTATTTCTAAGAGGTATAGCATTAAATATGTCATCAAACGTGGCTTAAGTCAATATATTGTTTATTTCAATGTATTAAAAATGGAGAGATATGGAGATACATACAGATGAGTCAAAGGATTCAGTGGGCAGTGGGCTTCATAACAGAAAGGTTGTCCGATTCGCACACGCACACACCCCGTCATTTGTGATGTACTACGGTCAGGTCTGGGAGACGGCGCTACAAAACAGCTCTTTTACTAAAGCCAAATGTCAAGCATTATGAAGTCGTGCTGTTGTGTGGGATTACACAATGAGAGGGAGACGTGCATGTGTGTGTGTGCTAGAGCAGTAGGTAGCATGCTGACTCACTGAGGGTGGTCGTGGGTACGTGTCATAAGGGGGCGGCGGGCTGTCTTGCTTGGGTGTCGAGGGTGTTTCATTGTCTTCATGTTCACTTTCACTCCAGTAGTCTGCTGAGAGAGAGAGAGCGAGGGAGACAGAGAAATGCAGGGAGTCATTAGCTTGTTGTGAAACAATTCCATAAAGTAAACAATAATTAAATTAAAGCCTCAGAGATCGTGTGGGGCACAAAGATACAGGTTTACCCATGAGTACTTGCAGTAATGGCTGGATCTCAGCCAAGAGGAGCAGAACGCACACTCTAGAGCTGTTCAGAGAATCAAGTCTTTTAGGGAATTGTGTAACAATTGGAATTAGTCAAACAAAATGAAACTAAAGTTGACCTGGAGCACTTTGCAGTCACAAAGCATGTTATAAGATCAATGAGGTCAAAATAAGATATATTTGGAAGAATCACATTCAAGCGTCTTTCACATTCAAAGACATTCAAGGTGTTAAATCTTTTCAAGTCGTCTGGAGGTGGACCAAAACTGTAACTGTATAAATGTGCAAGGCATAGCTGCCCAATGAATGCCCGTGAATAGTCCTGCATGCTTGCATTTCTCACCTGCATCTCAGCTGCATGATGATTATGCACTAACACGCTCTCTACCAACGCAGCCTTGGATTTGTTGCGAGTGCAAAGACCACTAAAGCTGCATGTTGAGTCATTGACACAACATAAACACTGACTAGTCAACTACTGTTCTCTGCAACTAGTACTAACTGGTAAAAATGGGCAGTCACTCAGTCATGCAGGCCCGAACACGCAGGCAGACATGGAAATGGAGGTGATAGAAGGGGTCCAGACAGTGAGAGATAAAGTGATTATCTGATAGATTAGCTAAGGAGGAGTGTGTAAGCGTCTCCGTAAAACCACAGCTACTGAATCAGACACAATCTCTGTCCCCATCTCTCCCCAAGGCTCTTAATTTGTCTGTGTGGGTGTATGCATGGTAATAATGCTTGTGTACAAACTTCAGTGTTTGGTGATGTTTGTATTTGAGAGACGCTTTTATCTAAAGCGGCTTACGGTGCATTTAAGCGAACCCATGACCTTGGTGTTACTAGCAGCATGCTCTACCAGTTGAGCTAAAGAAAATGTTGAGCTGATGTTTGCGTTTTCTTCTTCTATGGAAGGTCAAAGAGCAGAGGAAGTGGGATAAAACCAGGGAAAGAGAGAAAAAGATAGAGGGATTTGGAAAGAATCCAAACAAAAGCAGAAACAGCTTGATCTTTGCATCTGAAAAACAAATAATTTCTTTGGACTGTTTTGTTTGCCACTCCCACTATGTGTTGCTCCGCCTTTCTCACCTTGTTCCTGCCGGATCCGTTCTCTCTCTGCATAGCCGGCAGCCGCCATGTTGAGACGACTCAACCATCTGTTCATATCGTCCACTCCGTCCGCGGCAAAGTAGAAGCTCTTGATTTTAGGATGGCAAGCTTTAAATGCACTAGGGAAGGAGCACAGACACAGAGTTCCTCAGGCGTCACAGGTATTACTACAAAGGCACACATGCAACACATACGCCAACATTGCTTGTACAGCAACTCACTATTTCTTGCGACATTCACTAGCTCTGTCGATCTTGAACTCTGGAAGGCTAACAAACCCCTCGGCCTTTGCATCCTAAAAGAGAGAGAAGAAATGAGAATGTCAGGATGAGTTACCGCACTTAGATACAATTGTAATGTCATTACGCCCTCATTAGGAGCTACACCTCCTCAATCCCTCCTTCCTCTCTTCCCTTTTTCATTATTCTTTTCTGTATTAAATTGTTGTGGCGCCGCTAAAGCCTTTGACAGGAAGTTCGCATAAATAAATGAAAAGCATAAATTGTCGCAGCTCTCGGTAAGCCTGCCTGTGTTTACAAAACCCACACGGTAGGAGATCATCAATTATACTAGAGCCAAACTATGTTGCAGGGAGTCTCGGCGGACTAAAAACAGAGCTGTGAGGAACCCCTCCTTTCTGTGTACCCCAGAACAACAGGCTTATCCAGCACCCGGGCCATGATAAAGAGAGACAACACGGTTGGTAATTAATCAAAAGCGAGAGTAAGCGAGAGTGAACGAGAGCAGGAGGAAAGGGGAGTGTTTGCTCGGCGAAGTTCCTTATCTTTATTACAGCCACGCTGTGTGAGGACTGTTTTGTTGGAGTAGATGAGCATTAATCTTGTTCCACACAAGAGGGTAAAGGCAGCACCAATTAAAGTCTCATCCCTAGATCAATACAATTTCTGCTGCATTGGTGGATACTAGAAACAACAAAGATAACTGCATTGGCCAAACACACACTCACCTCCTCGTTCATGTACCAGTATAAGCAGGCATCCTTCAAAACAAACCAGTACTTTTTCCATTTCTGGGAGAAATAGCTCTTGGCATCCTTCTTTTTCCACAGCCAGCCCTCACAGTCTCCACGGCCCAGGTCCTTACAGGAGATCCGTCTCTTACTGATGGAAGACAGCGGGCCCCCTGGATGCCATAAAGGGGACATTATTTAATAAAGTCCTGTTATTGGATGGCTTTTTGGAATGCTTGATTTCTATTGGTCAATCACAGCATTCTACGGTCAAATACAATATATACGGTCAAATGATGCTATTAAAGTAGAGCACTAAACTATGATGAAACACCTATTTTTACTGTACTTTGTTAAGCAGGTCAATCCCAAGCACTCTTTGATGCTTTCGGGAATAACAATTATTTGGGAAGGATATCCAATAATATTTTTCCAACTCTCCAAGAATGCATTAGGCACCCACCAAAAAGTGTCAGAACGCATTATAAGTGTGACAGAAAATAATTTAGTGTGTTGTTGTTTTAACTTCCTTTAGTCTTATAGGAGTTGTTTAGGTTTATACAAAAATACCTTTACTCTTTTTCTTGGTCTTGGATAACAGAGAGGATCCCTGGAATGTCTGTAAAGCAGAAGATAAAACATTAGATTTCTAAGTTTACATATGATTGATACAAATATCAATCATAGCTTCCAAAATTGAATATCAATCAACAAAAGCCATATAATGTATTAAAGCAACAATTCCCCAAAGCTATTTAGGTTACTGTCAAGATTCTTACAATTTATTACAATTAAAACATTTCTGTTAACCGAAATCAAATAAAGCACAGGCATAAATATTAATTTAAAATTTTTAAACCAAAAAATTACAAACACTACCAAATAAATTTAATCTGAGGCACTAAAAGTATCAACCAAAAATAAATAAAACAAAAACTGAAAAATAAAAATTAATGCATCTTGTATAGCGACACTAAAAATAATTACATTTGAAAAAGCATATAAGATATAAGCTAAATAATTTACTAAAATTTACATGAAATATCAAGTCAAAATATTAATATAATTAATATTAATTATCAATATTACAATTAAGCTAAAACAAAACTATAATAATTCTGGTTACTGTATGTGTCTAGGACACAATGGTGAATGGTTCACAGCTTGCTCTTTGTGGGCATTGAACAAGCAACCTTTTGATTACCAGCCGGGCCTAAGGCTCAACCACTACACCACCACCCTGCAACAGCCCCTACCCTGTCTCACCTGTTAGAGACCAGAGGTTTTGAGAACTGCATTTCTTCCATAATTACATGTTCAAACAAACACTAACCGACATCTATTTATCCAATCAAAGTAACCTTTTAAGCTAATAACCTGCTGTTAAGCAAGCCGCAACACCTAGTGCTTTGTGCGCCTTGAAATTAGAGTCAGTGTTGTACAGCTGATAAATCCTGCAGAGGTTTGTGGAGAGTTACTGGCATGCCAATATAGGCCAAACTGAACACCTCACCTCGGTTACAGACCCATAGAAACGACTATAAAGACAGACCAAAAGGGAGACATAGAGAAGAAACAGCCTGAAGAAACAACAAGCTTAACTGAAGCATTGTGAAGCCAACACAAAGGTCGTGGATTCGAATCCCAGGTAACACACATACTGATAAAATGTACAACTGAATGCATTGTAGGTCACTTTAGGAACAGCATCTGCCAAATGGATAAAAGCGCGCGAATGAACTGTGAATGAGGGCAGCTATGTAGCGAAAGATGTCATTGGTCACAACACGTCTGATCCTCTCAAGAGGAATCACAAGGAGAAATGTGTAAGCATAGCAACCTCTGAGCATCAATCCATCACGACTAATTAAAATCAAACATGACATCGGAACGGATGAAGGAGTAAACAAAACAGCCAGAGAACAAAGAAAAGAACAGCCGGGGAACAAGAAGGAACATAGTGAGCAGATAAATTAGATTTCTAGCGTCCTTGTGTCTGTGTGTTTACTGAGCTGTATTTCCGAGATCAACATGTCCAGACTGAGAACATATTTACGCTCTGGGCCCTGTGGCAATTCTCGTCTGTGTGGAAACAATCTGCGAGCCTGGCCATTAAATTAGTGGTAAGCGTGTGTTTTCATGCATGTATTAGCAACAGTATCACTGGCATGAAGGAAAACGCCAACTAACACCACACTAACTGATTTATTGACCTGCGCATGAGGATGCAAGCTACCCGCAGCCCAAGATGAATAACTGCAATTAATTAAAGATGTCCGTAACGTTTCTCAGTAATTCGATTTCATTTCCTTAACATTTCTATGTTCTAAGTAACAAAAACATAAAAAATGTTCTAGGAATGTGCAAGAAGTCATTTAGATGTTGTATTTATGTCATTGCTTCATGTTATAAAATGTTCCACTAACAACTTAGGAAAACTGTTTGCGATATGTTTAACAAAGTTCTACTAACGTTACTGCAAGAAAAGGTCATAATTTTGAGAGAACTTTTAGAGAATGTTATCCAATGATCTTAGAACGTCCCGTTAGCTGGGAATCTGGATATAATGTTTCCACTTGCTTGCTCTTCGTTGAAGCAGCTTCATTGATTGTTTGGGGAAGTGGTGGTTTCACCGGCATTTGCACCTCTTCACACACTTCAGTGTCAATAACTCACACTCCCAAAGCACTGTGGGAATCACCTCGCTTAGGGTGTGAATCGCAGGTGCTTTGAGTTGTAAAAACACTTATCACAGCTAAACCTAACACATGTTCCTCAAAGATTCGACACCTAGACAAATAAACCAACATGAATAAAACAACTGGATATTAATGAATACAATCAATTTCAGGTATAACAATAAACCTTAAGGTGTTGGCTACCAAAATCTTTAGAATATCTCCATCGTTACGACCCAAGAAAAGATTCACTTAACACATATTGGCCACAGTGCTAATTAACATTATATTATATTCTGAATGGGAAAGTTCAATAGTGGAGAACTTCCATTCCGGATGAAGCCACTTCAGAGACAAACAGAAAAGCGCATGCAGACACTCCAGAATAAATTCTACAAGACATCAACATGAGATGTACATCAGCAGAGTCCAAAAGATCTTCTAAAATTCATAACTTTGGCCAGGTGAATCATTATTCTCAGAAGGACGTCAAACCTTGTGACTCAAACAAGCAAAATGGTTACATCTCAGGATGTTGGCATGGACATTGTTGGGCACTTCAACTATGCATGACATCGCTGTATACCTCTTTTTTAAGTATATGCTTCTTTTATAGTTCACCTCTTTTTCCCCAGCTGACAAGACTAGGTAAAACCAGCATAAATCATCCACATTGGCTGGTCCTGCTGGTGGGGACTATGCTGTTCACCAGCAAAACGTTTCCCTAACATTTCCATTAAGTAACAAAAACGTTATTTAACGTTATTTTGAAAGTTCTTGAATCGTTCAAAACGTTCAACATTCTGTAAACGTTTATAAACCCTTCAATTAACAATTTAAGAATAAATTTTTGATTTCCAAATATATAACGTTAAAAACAGTTCTGCTAACAATTCTACTAAAAGTTCTACTAACACTAACAGCAAGAAAGTTTTTGATAACTTTGAAAAACTTCTGAAGAACGTTAGCCAATGTTCTGAGAATGTTTCCTGTTAGCTGGGCATGCTCTCTGCTCTATCCGCTACAGAAACACATGGTAACACATGCTGGTGACCAACACTGCTGCCATTTTATGAAGGGTCTCTCTGTTTATCTGAAATGTCTACAGCCTGCCTCTCTTACATTAAGATTTATATTCTCTTTTTCTATCTCTCTCTCTCTGTCAATGCTGTGGTTCTCACTCAAGGTCAAGTGCCATAAAAGAAGTGAATTGCTTCTCTCACTTGTTGCTCTCAATCAGATGCTCTTAGAAGAAACATGCTGGGACTTGCCATCGGGCTACAGCTCAATGCCACATGGAAAAACGGGCTCCTCATTCACATGACATATGGTACAAACATCTTTTGCCATGACATCGGCAGTATTACAGATCGACATATGCTCTGCGCGATGGCCACAAAGCATGCGCGTTCAGTGTCTACGTGATCTGCACCATCCACATCAGATACTGCAAGTGGCACCATTGACATTCTGATCTGTAGGACTTTGTTTTGTGACAGTTTGACATTCAGGGTTCGGACATTCAGTGTGTGTGTGTGTCCAGTGGACAGAGTGAGTGTGAGGTCAGGGCTCTGGCACTGATTAAACTGCAGCTCACACTGCAGACTGCAACATAAGCAAAAAAACCGTTCCAGAACAATCACCCACAAAAGCTAATCAACACAACACTCACTGCCGTCTCATTTCAATACATCATCTCACTGAGTACCTTCTTTATCATCTCATCTTGTCATCTGTCTTTTTGCCTGGTACCTTTTCTTTTTCTGTCTTCACATCTGCTACTTTTGTATCCAGTCTCATCCTCCCAGATAACAGAAAATTTTAAACATTCTTTAAAAGTTCTCTCAAAGATATCAAATATTTTCTTGCAGTAACACGAGTAGAACTTTTTTAACATCGTGTTTATAGCAAAATTGTTATTCTTACATTGTTAGTGGAATGTTTTAAAAATGTTATTGATTTTAAAAAGTTTGAATAACATTCTTATAACCAAGCTGTAACGTTAATACAGCTGGAGGTTTTGAGCATTCCTAGAACGTTCAAAATCACGTTTAAAATTTTTTGTTACTTAATGAAAACGTTAGGGTTTATGTTCTTACAACCTAGCAGACCTTCTCATCTGCTACATTTTCTCCATGTTCTCATATTTTTTTCCTCTTTTTTTAAAAATATTGTATTGTCTCGTTTAATTTTCTTCTCTACACAAAGAACAATAGCAAAACTGCTGAGAACACAGTGGTTCTGGTCCAGTACCATGGTGATGGAGTGTACTCGAGTACACCCATTAACCCACATCAGATTGAAATCATCAGACACACACACACGTAACGCTCTGGTGAAAGTGTCTATAAACAAGCTGCAGGTAAGGTACACTGTAAAGTCACCCTTATGTAAGCCTGTCACACCCCAGCTGGGAACTCAGAGTCACCTTTCACACATCTTTTTATGGGTCTATATTTAGACTTGCTTCTGGAAAGATGACACAAAGAGAACCATACCAAACAATCTCTTCTCATGGGCTGCTGGGTGTACAGTATTAAGAGTTTAGACATATAACATACTAGCATGAACACAGTATTCAATCACAGCTGCATGAATTTCAGATGGAACTCAGCCAATCACATTGCTCCATGCCCCGTGAAAGACGAAACTATAACAGAGCCCCGCCCACCCCTCCAGAACCACGATCTGCCTACTCAGCATCCAGATGTACACTGTTACTCCAGAACTATTACTTTTACACACATATTTATTTTAATATTTCTTGTGCGCCTGACGTGAACATCAGCCGCAGTGTTTCCTCCTAAGAGCTCAAGATACAGCCAGATCTCACATCTGCTTCTAATGACTTTACACACAGGAAGCCTGGTCCCGCTGAGAAATCCACACACACATACACACACACTCAAAGACACTCACACTCTCACAGTGGCTGAGGTTAGAGGACAAACACTCATTATATACACACTAGGAATGACAAAAAGTATCTGTACTTTTTTGGCAAGTGAATATTACAATATAAAGTAATAGTACAGTCTCTCTACAGTATGGGTAGAACCAAAAACAGGTGTATATTTATATAAGAACAGGTGTTCCTGTAGCTCAATTGGTAGAGCACAGCGCAAAGGTTGTGGGTTTGATTCCCAGGGAACACGCATACTGATAAAATGTATAGCAAGGATAAAAGTTGCTTTGGATAAAAGCATCCACCGAACGCATAAATATAAACGTAAAGAACTTAAATCAGTCTAGTACACCTGCTGTGTCATGGACATTGGAGGTGTAAAAGACTTTTTAAAAAAGTGCACACATAACATTTGTATTAACTGGCAGATATATAAACGAATTAGGCTTTAAATATCACATCTGTCTATGCAAAAGCTGTGGGCTCTGTAAACAACAAAATTCAAAGAATTCAATCGTTCGATCATTTCGATGGCATCACCGAAATACAAAAATATAAATGCAAAATAGCTGCCCAGGATGACCGTAAAAAACTTGCCATCACAGGATTTTGACGGAACACAGAGTACTCACATGGTAATGAGGTGCGGAGTCTGGGTTGGGCGTGTTCATCGATTCCTGACGAAGCACTTCCATCTGGAGGGTGGGAAGGAGAGCATAGTGGGCGGGGCTTCCGCTTTTCTCGCTCTTTTTCTTGGCACGCTTTCCTGTGTCTCTCTTCATGCTCCTTACTGCCAGATCGGCAGCCTTCTCCTCGCTTACGTACCGCAGCATTGAGTTTTCTGAGAAGAAAAAAGATCTCATCAGATGCTTATTTCTAATTTAGTCATTTAACAGACAGGTGTCTCTCTGAAGTAAACTGAGATTGTTTTGCAATTGGTGGTAATTCATGATTCATGCAGGATTCAAACCTGAAGAAAAACATTTGGAACAGATTCGAGCTAGAAAATGGGTTCTCAGTTCCAGAAAATCAAACAGTTTGCATATTTTCAGAGTCGGCAGGACAATAAGTTCAGCAGGGAGTGCAGTTGCAGCTAAGAAACTTTAGTGCACAAGAAAAATTGGCTGCAAAAGCAGTTAAAATCAGTGGGACTTTTTTTTTACCCACAAGGTTACATTATCTCCCACCCAAAGAGTTATTTTTACAACAATTTTACCATTACATATGGTTAATCAACCATTACCAATACACTCTCGTCTCTTGTATAAACCACCAGCTAGGTCGAACAATTGCCATTAGTTGTGGCATTGGCAGAAAGTCAAATTTATTTTCATGCAGACAGATTTTCCCAAACAGTATTGAATCCCCTCGAGCAGCTCTGGACTCTGCTGTGTCAAATCACTAAATAATCTGGCATCAGTATTCCATCAATCAACCAATCTAAACCCCTCTTTTAATACTCAAAACCTTAATTGGCCAATCACATTAATTCATTCATTCCCTCTAAAGAGGTCCATCATTAGCGCCGGTGCATTCTTCCCCAATCAGTCGAAACCAATCAAACTCTATGGGCTTATTCTTGTCTAATGGGCATAACAAGCCAATTGGTCACAGCCATATTAGTGAGCCAAAAGACTCTCAGGCTCTCAGTAGCCCTTATTTGAGCTTGTCCTTTGATTTAGGAACCACCACAACCATTGTTGGGTTTCCCTAGTCCACCGTTGCTTGGCAGCAGCCAATGAGACGTAAAACACTCAGGAGAGCTCCTGTCAGAGTCTCCATGGCAACAGCATGCCTTCAGAATAAGTTCCCTGTTTACCCCTCGGTTTACCTCACTATGATGAAAAGGGTCGTAATAAATCACAGTTTCATTCATTTTTAAGTTTTTGAGTTATAAAAATTGATTGAACTGCTGCATAAAACCCGTTTAAACGGACAAGATGTAGATGGATCTAAAATGTCAGTCGTAAAGTCTGACAGATCCATCAATAACAAAGTGGCTTTAATGCTCCTTCAAATTGTGAAAAACAAGCCTCAAAACTCATAATCTGAATTCAAAGCCTGTAATTCAGAAGATGTCTTTGGTACAACAACTGTTCTGACAGCTAAAAAAACAGGAACATTACCAGGAACGACAAATTACAGTAACAAGCAAAAATGACATGCTCTGTTTTGTGCGTGACCTTAACCTATCTTTATTCTTCCTCAACCTTCCTCAAATATTTCACTCTCTTGATTCTATATTTTCAACATTACTCCAACAACAAAAAAGTAAAAAATGTTATTTTGAGTGGTCTACTACTGTTTAAGGCCTCCAGTTTTTTAGACATTGTATTAACCTTATTGCTTTGTTATAAGAACACCATTCAAACGTTTTAATTCTGTAACATTTTTCCAATGCTCCACTAACAACTTACAAATATTTTTTGATATATGATACTTTTGATATAAAACCACTTTTTGATCGTTTTGAGACAACTTTCAGAAAACATTAGCCAACCATCTGAGAACGTTCCCTGTTAGCTGAAAACAACTTTGTGTGTGTGACCTTAACCCATCTTTATTCTTCCTGCCCCTCCCTCTTATATCTCACTGTCAATTCTGTCACACTCCTTTTTCAACATCACTCCATCTCTGCTCTCCCAGCCTGCTGCTTCTTTGAGCATCTTTCCTATCCTCATCTAAACACCATCTGGCAGACCTACCACCTGCATTTTCTCCCCGAGCTTTTATGAGAAAGAGAGAGTCGGAGGATGTGAGCGAGTGATAGAGCCATCAAGATGCTAATCTCCATGCAATGCTGATAGACTGAGCTGCAGTACAGGATCAAATAGCAGCCAGGTGATCAAGAACATCCACCACCTCACCAAACCACACACACAAGTTGCACACAGGAACGAGAAGAGACTGGTCAGCAGTAGGTCCTCAAGGAGATCACTGAAAGAAAACATTAGCGTGGGAAAGCAGTAATACACGACAAAAGGGAGTCAAAACAAAGCTGCTGCTTCACTAACAATCGTGATGTAGACGTTGATGTGATGTCATGGTTCAGCAGACATCTTCACTAAATTGAAAGCGGCAATCCTTAACTTTTGCATCTCTAGCGCCATCTCTGTTGGAAACATAAAATTGCAGGCTACTAATGTTCTTTATGTATGTTGAAGTAAAATGAAGCCGAACTGACATTTCTCGGAAATCGGACCCAACAGCTCAAATTATAAATCAATATTATAAACGTATTATTGCGAATCAAGGCAAGGTAAAGAGATGGTGTTGAACACTTGATCACAAATCCCCAAAAAAGTTACAGATTGCAGCTTTAAGGGTGGTGAGAGAGCTTTATTTGTATATTATTTTATGCATATTTTTGCAGTTCAACCAAATCTGCTGGAAGTTCGTATAATTATTTACAGTAGTTTACTGTACTGCAGTAGCCAATCGAGAAGGTTTTGATCCTACTGCATACTGGTTCTGCGCTAGTGCTCAGAGACTGTCACTGTTATCCTGGCACTGCATGCTGTGCAGCCAAAGGAAGTAATCAGCAATGCACAACACAGTCCAGAGTCACCGCACAGCACGGAGAATTGGATCTGGGAAAGAGAGCTCATCTGAACATCACTGCTGAATGACAGCAATGAGTATGTCATAACAAAGAGCGAAAGAATGGCAATCCAGGCAGAATGAGCCAAACTAAACGACAAAGCTCTAAAGACAGCAAATTAAAAATCATTACTTTCAAATTACATTGAAGATAAAAGATTATAGGATCAAATCAAAAGTGATCCAATTTATTTTTTTATCCTTGGTTTTACCAGCACAAAAGGTTAAAATATTTATAAAATCCTGAATATGAAGTAACTTGCTTCCCATCTGAAACAACATTTCTTTTTTGATGATGTAACCAGAGTTGTGTGGGTGGGGAAAATATTTTAACCAATAACATCATGGTCCACGTTTTCACTATTCAATTAAATACCAGTGGTTAAGAAAGTCACTGTAAGCAGGTAATTTATGTAATCTTTACAGCCTTGGGGGATACAAGCAATAGTACTAAAAAGAAAAACTGTTGAGTACACAATACTTTATACATATTTACAAAATACTAGGAATGGATAAAAGGAAAAAATAAACTCACCTCTCCGACCTTCTCTCTTCAGTCTAGCTGGATCCTCATAGTCAGGGACCCAGTTGTATTCTACAGGCATAGAGATGGGCCTCAGTCGACCTACAATACAAACATCAGTGTGTACACACGTCATACTGTGTGTGTGTAGAGGGAGATGGAAGTCAAATGACAGTGCACAATCACTCTTCCCTACAGAAACCGAGATGGATCTGTGTGTGTGTTTGTGTAAGACAGACTGTCACAGTTAATGTGTCCTCTCGTTTTCTGGGGAAACAGCAGACATGGAGTGTGTCAGCAGTTCTGTGCCACTGCAGAATCTCATGCTGGCATTTAATGACTAGAGCTGAATCCTGTGGTTCTGGATACAATACTACACACATGCACACACACATATACAATACACAACAAAGTGTAGCCCAACTCCCCAGAGTTTAATTACAGAAAATCTGAAACCAACTCCCCAACCCAGGAAACTAGTTACACATACACTCTCTTTATAAAACCTTCTCAAAAACAGTCTCGCACAGCCTCAAATCTGACGTAAACAATGATACTTTATAGAATGTGTACAAGCTGGAAGCTAACAGCTAGTCAAATCAGTTCCTGTGCCTGCGGTTCTAACCAATCAAAGTAATCATTTCAATAAAAGTAATCACTCGTGACTTGTGGGGGTGAATAAATAATTCAAGTTTTCATATTTGGGAGATAAACTCAAAATGGAATACAGGACGTTTTTTACAGAAATAACACTTTGTTTCTTGTGTACCGTTCTATAATCAGCAAATATTCATAGCATAGCGTGCGCCTGTGGCTTTGAAATTATTTAGGAGTCTCTAGGTCAATATTCAGTCAGGCAAATGCTGCAAAACACCAACTAAAAAATACAAAATCATTTCATAGTGTGCGAAACAGCACAGACCAAATCTCCAATGCTAAAAGAGAGAGAGAAGTAGAGAGTGAGAGAGAGAATGAGTGTGTAGTTCTGCTATACTGTTGGTAAGTACTTTTAAACTCCTGCTGAGATAAAACTTTCTGCGCCTGTGTGAGGGTATTTGTACTTGCATACCATAAGTGGGTGTGCTGTCTCGACGGGACGTTGTTGGTCCGTGGCTGGGGTCATACTCATAGCAGTAGAGGACAGCCTCCTCTTCCACGAGAGGAAATCGCCGTCTGTACTCTTGATCCAGGAATGAGTTTGGAGATTCTGACCTATTTGGCACAGGCTGCCCACCTTCACCAGAGAGACCTCCTTTATCATCTCTAAACACACAACATCACATCTAAATCAGAGATGTGATACTTTCCAGACCATCTGTTACACTGATAATTAAACTGATAATTTGATAAACGAATTGATCATGAGGGTAAAATACATATACTGATATTTGCAAAACAGAGACATTGTAATTGTTATGACATTACATATCAACAGCTATTCAATATTCTACAACTTAGTCTGGCCTAAAGAATGACAGAGAGATACATGCCAGTTTCACAATCAGTCTTATTTACATATTGGACACATCTTTAAGATACAGAAGCAACAAGCATTTTAATTCTAAGGGTCAATATGAGGGTGAACAAGTATCATTTAACAATGAAACAACAACTGATCTTGGTGCCAGAACGTTCATTAACATCAAAAGATCAAAAATTTAAAGCTGGAATCCCTCACCTTTGGCTCTCAATCACTATTTCTGTTTGAAACAAAATTACAGCATAATTTTTTTAACATGGTTAAAAATGTTTAAATTCTAAACAACCGCTGTAAGAACAAGCTACAAACGCTGCACCATCTACAGTACACAGACATGCAATATAGTGGCCTGATCTTCTTTCTGTTTACGGACGGACATTTCAGTGAAAAATGGACGCAACAGTTCAAATTGTAATTATTATTATAAACGTATCATTATTATAAACTTAACCATCATGAATTAGGGTAACGTAAGAAGATCGTGTTGAACGCTGATCTGTTATGTACCTACTCATTAACTGATTTTTGTTTGTTTATAATCAAAGAATGTTTCAGATTGCACCTTTATATGCAAAAATGTTTAACATGGCCTTTGCTTTGCTCACCTGGGCGTGTACGGCTCAGAGGGAGGGGGTGGGATATACAGGTCTTGGAGGGCGGAGCTATCTCGCTTTGAGGGGGTGCTGATTGTACTTGTGGGCGTGGCCGAGCTGCTGGTGGGACTCCTGGGAACAACAGGCTGCTGGGCAGACAAGATCATTTGATTGAAGATCAAAGTGCAAATCTACTAGAAAGCTGAAAACACTGGTAAACTGTAATAACAGAACAGTTTTTAGGGCAGATTTAACTGTAATAATGGAACACTGTTTCCAGGGCCTGACCCAGACACTGCTATCTGCAGACAGTCACAAGGGCAGAGATAGAGATGAATGGGTCTCTCAGCAGGGAGACGGTGACGTTCCTCTGCGGTGATGTCTGCAGTAAACAGTGAACTAGCATGCCTGGGTCAGGATGCTTTGGCATAATGACTGAGAGTCTATGTGAACATTTGTAACTCTGGAGAGAACAGAATGACCTCAGAGCCCACACAGATGTGATTACTGTCTGCAGTGAGGTGAAAGGCTCATGGGGGTAGTGACATGGATTGTAGGGTTGGATGTACAGACATGACATGCACAGAGAGACAAACGTGTCTCAATTCTCAGACTGTGACTAGCCCTATTACAAGCTTAAAAATAAAGGTTCTTTACAGTGATGCCACTGAAAAACCATTTTTGGTTCCCAAAGAACCAATCAGTCTAAGGTTTTTAAAAGAACCATTTCTATCTAAAAAACGTTTTCCACTACAAAGAGCCATTTGTGAAACAGAATGGTTCTGCAGATGATAAAGGTTCTTAATGGAACCATACAGAAGAAAATGGTTCTTCTATGGCATCGTGAAGCATCTTTTTTAAAAGTTTTTTAAAAAGTTGTACTGTAGAATTTTGTTCGTATCTACTGACTCTATCTTTTAAACAGGACCATATATATATATATATATATATATATATATATATATATATATATATATATATATATATATATATATTTATTATTACCCGAGTAAGAAATGGAATTGACTCCAAAAACTCAGAATCACACATCTAATTCAAAGTGAAGAGAAGAAAACGGCCTCTACACACACAACTTTGTTTTGGGAGTAGCTGGTGAAATGGCTAAGAATTTAGTCTAGAGTCAGAAGTCTACAAGCAAACTTGAATCCTGCACCAAAAGCCGATTAAAGCTAATCTGCTCTCACTGGCACAGATGCACAAATGCATTCACCTCCACACACGCTTCCTAGAGAAGTCCCCATAACACTTTTACAGCAGTTTGTGATGTTACCGCAAATGACTTGAAAAGCACTGAGAAACGAGCTACAAAGTCAACCCCTATACCCAGCAAGCCTGGCTGTTATACAGAAGAGACCGTGTTTATTGTTGTTGTGCTATATTTAAAGTCGGTTTGGGATATCTATAACCATAAAGTGTTTAGTCTGATGCTTGGAGCGAAATGGCAATGCTACCATTGGATTTACACAGTTGCTGTTTGAGCGTAAACAAAAAAGTCTCCTAGCAAGCAAAGTTTAAGTTTTGGACTTTATGCTGTATTTTTTTCCCTGACAGGAAGTTGGCAAATCCTACTTTGTGAGTTGACTGTAACAGTACATATGAGCAGGCCGGTGCATCATGGGAAATGGAGTCAAAATGCAAGTTTGTGCCCTATCTGAGGTGAGGCCAGCAAGAAGCAGGTGGCAGTAGTAGAGCGCAGCCCGAAATGATGAAAGGTTTTGGGGACAGGCTGGTTGGAATCCTACCTGCAGGGCCAGGGGCTTCCATCTCATGTTCTTTAGTAGGGCTGGGGCGGAGGTGAGCGTGCTCTGGGGACGCTTTTTCAGGGTCAGTGTCACACCGGCAGGGTCCCCGCGCAGAGAGCTTACCAAGTTTTTCAACTGCCAGCCCACCTACAGCAACAAACACAGGGTCAACAAACACAGACTCTACAAAAAACACCACACAGAGATGACGCGTTTATCCTGACAAGCAACCGCTAGAAAATAACCTAACATTTGTCTCTTTACGTTCGCCTATGGTGATTATAGAGAGAATGTAACTCAAATACTACACAAACTGCAGTATGTGTTCATTAGGTTTACTCTGCAGATTGAGTGTTCCCTAACAAGGGCTGATGTTTGCTAATCTCTGCAATTGATTTCACATTAAGGTCTACAGAGGCACTTGACGTTCCTTGTAAATGTCAATGCTTATGATCACTGTAATATATGAGTTTTGCCACGGCACGAGTAGAATGGACAGAATGCCCAGCCAACCTAACAATTTTAGTTTGTAAGAATGTGTCCCTAATGTTTCCATTAAGTAACAAAAACGTTAAAAATATAATTTAATATAATTTAGAAAGTTTAAGGAATGTTCTAAACATTCCATGTTGTATTAATGTTAATGCTTATGTTATAAGTACATTACTCAAACATTTATAGTTCTGTACCTTTTTTAAATGTACAAACAATTTTTTGATATATCAAACAAACATTTTTGATGTATGATAAATTAAAACGTTCTACTAACATTACAGCAAGAATGGTTTTTGAAAACCTTGAGAGAACTTTTAGAGAAGGTTAACCAACGTTTTGAGAATGTTCCCTGTTAGTTGGGCCGTCCATGGCAAAAATGCACAGGTACATATTGTGTATTGTAACTATAATATTATTATATTTTTTATGTACTGCTTTGTTAATATTTAATTCTAACTCTAACTTAATATCACACTTAAAAATGCTTACATTACAGACTATTTATAATTTATAATAAATTTATAACTAAATTATTAATAACACAGTTTATTAAAGCAAAAAGCCATTAAAGGCAAAAAGCCATGTGCAGTTTACCATGATTCATCACACCCTCAAGTAGTTTACTGAATTCATAATACAGCCGCAGCATCAATTTGATAAATGTACCAATGTTCAATAAATAATTAATTTACATATACTCACAATAAACAATCATTCAGCTGAGTACTTTAGACTGTTTTTGTTCACCATGCAACATAAGTAATGTAAGTGCTTGTATATCAACTGTAATTACCAATAACTGAACATGTCCCTTGGCTATCCAATCAGATTTTAAAGCCTGAACTATCCATTTAAAACTGATTTTTACCAATGTTTTAAATTAATACGATGCCCTTTTGTATCTCAGTATCTAAGGTAAAGCTAAGCTATACACGAACACACACATACAGTTTACACTAAGCATGCCCTTCACAGACAGACCCACAACTACACAAATATTCTTAGACATCAGCCATAATATAGGGCCACACGTACACACAAATACACACACACTGAGACGGGCTGGGTCTGGATATACAAGGCCTCTAAACTGATCCTGTAGGATATGGGGACTCATTATCACTCAGGTTAGTGTATATAGAGTAGCTCCCACAATGCACCATTCTTTAATGCCTGCTCAGGCTGTTCTTAAGCATAAACCAACCATTGCTAAGATAATTGTGTTTTTGTAAGCTGTGTGTGTGTTTTCCCTATGAGCAGAATTTGTTTTATCACGAATGTGAATGTCGCTTATCACACATTAGCAGCGCTTTTAACCCATTATGAAGGTGACAACAATCTAATTACTTCAGGATTAATGAGGCTTTAATGTTGTTGATCTTTCATCATGAAAGCAAAATCCTTCACCACGGAAACTAAATGATGGAAGAAATGATGGAAGTATAAGAAAAAGTTTCATTCTGAAGTTTAGTGATAAAACACTGTAGTAGGAATTTTGGGTGACTGCCCCTTTAAATGTTTAGCCTTAGAAAAGGTAATTGTTATCAGAGATAATGAAGAGGGAACATTTACCTTTCTGCTTTTACCGCTTCATAAACCATGCAAGAGTACCATTCAAATATTCATAGAATTATTCAACAGCTTATACACATCAAACCAATACGGACACCCTTCAAAGAGAATTGATTTCATAAGCTAACTCTTTACACAATTGCTTGTAGTCACACACTCGCGCACACACATTTGAAGGCAAACCCAAATAGGTTCAGTCAATGAAGTACCTATTAATGCACTCCATACACACATGCAAAAATCGAAGTATGCAATGGAACAAACGAGTATTCTTAAAAACACACACTCCTCTACACTTCATTTACAGCACTCCACTCTCACTCAGAAACACTTTATAAGTGTAACACACTCAATCAGCATTGAAGAGACTAAATTTAGTCAAACTGGAGTATGTTTGTCCTAGTTACGGGAGGTACGGGTTAATAATACATCAAGTAACGCTTCAAATACAATGTTTTAATCTTTTCTTTGCTTAAACAAGGATCCTGAAAAGCCCCTGATTAGGGACAAACCAATCCCAACCTTTTCCTTTGCCGATTCACATCTGATTCTGGAACCGATTTAATACTGGAACAGATTTATGTGTAAACAGACACAAACCTAACCGAGAATCAACTTAAAAATATGCATGTGGCCTATAAAAAATGACAGGAAATTTAACAGGAAATTTAACAGTAAAATATCCCGTAACAATATCCAACATATCCACAAATTATTATGTAAAGTCCAAGAATATTTTTTAATTAAAATTAAATTTCAGAGTTATCGTATGACAGCAGGAGACAAAAGAATATGTGATGAACTTCTGTTTTGATACGTTTATGGTGATTTTGGCCTTTTTGGAGCTTGGCGGTAACGATCGTGAATAACGTAAAGTAACGGAACTGGAACGGTCACGTCTGACCGAAACCCAATCCGATTATAAAGGTCATCATCTGAGCCAAAGCCGACTCAGGTACTGCACCAGTGCATCCACCCTTCAATAGAAATACACCTCAATTTCATGCACACACACAGGAAAGAGGCACCTGCCACTGAATGTCAAGGGAGACTTGCGCACGGGCAAAAATGGAAGGGTGGATGAATGGATGGATAGAATAAGATGATCAAAATGGATTGAGTGACTGAAAGAGTGAAACTTACTACGGTCTGATGGTTCACCTGGATGACCTCGTCACCTGCGTGGATCTTTTTACAGCGGTCGGCCGGAGACTGAGAATGAAAGAGACAGGGATGGAAAGAGGGAAATATAAAGTAAATGATAAGGTAAGGTGAAAATAAATGATAAGGAGTGAAACTAATAATAAATAATAGTCTTCAAAAGACAATTTGTATCGTAACAGTATTGTATCAAATACAAACTGGCATAATATAGGGCTCTTTCACATTTGAGATATCACACTGAACAACTTTTACTTTATGGTAAAAAGTACTCTCTCTCTCTGAGGTCTCTCTCTCTCTGATTTTAAAGTAAGCAGTAAAAGCTTACAATCAATTGCTGAGAATCATTACTTATATGCACAGCATATTGGACATTATAAAGACACATGCATTAGATTTCCTTCTCTCTCACACACACACAGGCTGATTCTTACCCCTTCTGTGGTTCCTGTAATAACATGGAGTCCATCATATGTAGATTTGATGTACATTCCCTTTAAGAAACAACAGACACAGGCAAAACTTAACAGCCTGACTAATAGTCTCTAATGAAAACAATCTCCTACGGTCTTTTACAAACGATTCCTCATACAGGTGAGGAACAACATGAAGGTAAACAATTACTTTTTGGATTACTTTTTGGAACAATTATTTTGGATGACATATAATAATCTCTTTCCTCTCCATCAAAAACACAAAATGAAAAACAAAAACACTTCTATTCATTCTTGTCTAGTCTTGTCTTAAATTTTAATACAAGATGTTTTTGATTAGATCAGCACATGCATCCACACACACACACACACACACACACACACACACACACAACACAAACACCAGATAAAGATGCTTTGGCAAACAAAAAAACACTCTATCTTTTGCTATAATCCTCAGATAGAGAAACAATAATACCAGCTTGAGTCTAATCTGTATTTCAATCACATTCAAGCCTAGCCAGCTTCCCTTTTCAAACAGACACAGACTTGCCATCACTTATACACACAAACGTTGCACAGTATACCTGCTTGGTAATACAGTTGTGTGTGTGTGTGTGTGTGTGTGTGTGTGAGATCTTACCAGACCCTCTGTAGGTTTAATGTTAGCCAGCTGAACCACCTCCAAGTGGGCTGACTGGGAGACCAGTGGGTCTGATGAGAGTGAGATGATGTGATCACACACTCCAGATAAAGTCTTACACTGAGGAGAGAAAGACAGAACATATCAATCACAAATCTGTGTGTGGGAGAAACAACAGACTCTCTGATGCATCCAATTCTTTCTCTAACGAATCTAAATCGATTCTGCACACTATTTAAACCAAATCATCTATATTGCATCTATGCAGTGTTAATCAGAATCAAGGGAGTCCAAATCTCATGGGGAGTCGAATTCAGAATTTGAATTAAACAGAATTTGAATTAAACAGAATTCTGAAATTTCAAGAATTGATTTAGAATCATTCAAGAAATAATTCAATGCATCAGAGAATCTATTTTTTCTCCCATCCCTTGCTCCTGTAGCTCAGTGTTTCTCAACATGGGGACTGGGGGCCTCACTTGGGGGCCTCAATAAACATCCAAGGGGGCCTCAAGATTACTTTAAAGAATTGTTTAAAGTAAGCTAAAATGGCAAAACAAGCACTGAAATAAGCTGAAACTACATATTATGTAGCAGAGCTTTGTGTTATTACTGCAAGTTATACAGTAAGTTTGAAGCAAGGAACACACATATGAATGTCACTTTGCATAAAATAGTCTGCCAAATGCGTAAGTGTACATTTATTTACTTTAACGCCAAATGCATACTTTTTTTACAGATTTACAGATTTGCTACACTGGGCAATTGTTGCAGCAGACACGTATGAGATACAATTCTGTCTCACAGATATGACTAAATCTAAGGTTAATGTCCCATGAGAACAGAGCACATATTTAACTAGTCTCATTTAGCTTTTGTGGGCCACTGTTTGAATAAACAGGTGCTGTAGAAAAGCAGTTCTGAAGAAAAAATTGCAGGACACTAAAGTCTAAAGCCATGTGTTCATGTGAAGTTGGTAGTGAGTTGACATTTAGTAGTTTTGTCTGGAAATGTGACTAGGAAAGTGTAGTTCTGGTGGTTCTGTCAGTGCTTGTAGCAGCTTCAGTCTCTCCACAACTAACTAAACACTGATTGTAAAAACGTTCTTTAGACTCAGTGCAGGCGAGTAATTCGCATTAGCCTGGTTTATATCTCATCACTTCTTTTTCTCTCACTCAAAATCTTGACATGTTGTTATCTTGAAATTGCGCTTGTTCTATTAAACTCCCAGCGATTATATTGCTTGCTCTATTTTTCTATATTTCTGTCTATATCACTGTCTCTCACAACAAAGTTTTCTTGGTATGACTAAGGTAAACCACAATCAAATAAAAAATGCTGAGAAGTTTAGAAAACTTTGTAAGTGCAGTAAACAAAAGTAACAAAAGAGAAAAATTCTGCTGGACAGAAACACAACAGAAAGTATGTGTGTCTATAGAATACTACAGATCAGTGGATCTCTACCTTTTTGACTTCAAGGCCCTGTTGTCCACAACAATTAAAAGCCCCAATTACATTTTCTACCCAAGCGTATACTAGAGTTTGACATAACTAGAAAAATGTCCATTTGTTGTAAATAATAATTCATAATAATCACTTTTAAAGCTTTTTATGTCCAATTTTAAGTTATTTTTGTGGCCGAAGTCTGTTAAGGCCCCTAGTGGGACCTGGCCCCCTGGTTGAGAAGGGTTAACTATGATCTATCTACTGTTTACATCTACTTTACACCAGCTTTCTGTGTTGAAAATTACTGATGTTGTGTTTCTGTCCTTATGATATCTTACTTTGTGCCAGTTTGTCAAAGTCCAATTTAAAATTTTAATTTGATTTTAAAAAGCACATTATATGCATACAATTTGGTTTATTTTTTTACTGCACCCGGATTAACCTGGATTTTTTTCCACCTAGCTGTAAAATTCGCTTTATGGGCTTCAGTAGCGTTTTCATTTATTTTGCGGTTTGGTTTCATGGCTCGCTGCCTCTTTTATCTGATGTCACTGGTGTGTTTGTTTCTCCTCCTACAGTCAGTAGTTGAGGCGGGGTGGTGCAGGGAATGAAATATGCTGCTAGCAGGCGCAATGTGAAGGTATTTATAGCTGTGGGACTCAGCAAGAATGACAGCTGTGCCCAGCCCAGCAGTCTGTGGCGACAACAGGACCTGCCACACACACATGCTGGTGTGTACGAGACAGGAATCACATACAGAGGCAAGGTGTGGGTCTCTTGTGGCTGTAAAGGGAACTTTACCGCAGGGCCCTGTACAATACATTTTCACTTACTGTTACATAAGGATTTGAACACTATAAACTTTATAAAGGTCAAACTAATTTTCAAAGCATTTATAAATCACTGGACTGAGAAACTTGTTTAGTATGAAAACTATAAGATGAGTGGTGCTGCTTGTATATATAATAGCAATACATAGAGTATTTTAGTATTATATACATCAAATATAGTATTTAGTAGTATTATTTAGTATCCTCTTTAACAGGTTTAAACATCAACACAATCAGGATGTTAAGAGTGACATCAGGACAGCAGCACACTACTGAGTAGAACCATAAGGTCGCAGGTCAATTTACAATGCCAATAGGAAACAACTGAGGGGTATTTGAGCAAGGCACTGTACTCCCAATCATTCCCTGGATGTCCTTTGCTCTGAGTGTGTTCACAGTTTGCAGGGTGTGTGTTGACAACTCACTATTCCAGTGTGTGTGTGTGCACTAACTGGATGGGTTAAATGCAGAGTACAAATTCTGAGTATGGGTCACCATACTTGGCCAGCACGTCACTTCACTAAAACAAACACATATACAAACGTCTATTCGCATCATTTTGTAGCCATAAACTCTCAGAGGAGTTGTAGAATTCTGTCGAGCGCAGAGAAAAACCCCAGCCAGAATAATTGTGTGGATGAAACACACAGAACTTCCTAATGCTGGCAGGGAATGAGGGCAGAACTCACGGGAGGAACATTACTGCTGCTTATTACACCGACACTGCGACGTAAATCAGAGGAGAAACACTCACCACATGGAGTATCTTATTCTCAGTTTCATAGACGGTGCAGTCCTGCAACAGAGAGCAAGAGAGTGAGATATTACCATCATTTTAAACAGTTTAGGCTTAGACACACACCGCGAGCGGTTAAGGAAACATTTACTGTGCGGATCAGATATTTCCTAAACAGCTTGTTCACACTCTCTCTCTCTTTCTAATTCAGATGCTGATCTAATATGGGAAGGTTGAACAGAGGAGAGCCCCGGGCTCCATTTAACATTTAGGCTCTGATGGAGATATTTAAAGGAGCTCCTGAGGTTCAAGCAGATGTGTTGGTGGGGAGAAAGTAAGACATATACATAAAGTGCCCTCCGTATATATTGGGACAGTAAAGAAAAAAACTGCTCTGTTTGCTGTGGAATCAACAAATCTTTTATGATTTAAAGTTGAATGTAAGGCAAAACTACAGAATGTCACAATTTGTTATATGGCTGTTGCTAATACCAGAGGTCACCCACACTAAGACGGTACCAATAAAGTGGCTATCTGTGCAGCATTTGTAAAACAGAAGCATGTTGCAATGTGACACCACATTGGATACATTCAGTCTATACAGATACGATGATTAATGAAAGTGATCTAATTGTGTGAATGTGCTGTTCATGTGTTGTCATTGTAGATAGATAGTGTGACTCTACCCCAAACAGACACATTTGGACATTTTTAAATTGAACACATTTCCTATAATGTCTTTATGAATCTGTTTTCTTTGTGAGGACCAGCAGTTTGGTCACGCAGGTCCATGGATTGAAAGAACAACACACCCTTTGGTTGGTAAATATGATGGATTCACCATCTATGTATTAAAGAAAATCTAGAAACTGATCTGAAATCTGGCCTGATGCCATCACCATGGAAACACCCACTCTTGCTTCGTGTCTCCATCAGTGACCCCAAGCACAACTAAGCCCACTAGCTGGACACGATTTGCTTATTTTTGGCCTTCAAAACCATTCTCCTCAAGTCAGCAAGAACTTATTTTTTTCTGTCTTATTTTATTTTAGGTTTTATTATTCCATCCTTTCCAGATCTGTCATCAGCTGCTGTTCTGATTGGAGCAGATCTCAGCTCTCACCTGCCCCTCTTTCCCTTCATCACAATGAAATAATAACCAGCTGTGACTCTAACACACTGCCAGAGACCTGAGAGCCAGGGGTTAAGAGAAAGAGAAAGAGAAAGAGAAGAGAGAGAGAGAGAGAGAGAGAGAGAGAGAGAGAGAGAGAGAGAGAGAGAGAGAGACAAAGAAACTAGTGTTCCCGGAAAATGAAACCGTATTGATTCACAGAAAAACATTTTTCGTCTGAGCAGCCCTGAGCATCTCTGCACCTCCTGTATCCTCCAGAGCTGTCACTCAAGCCATGGATCACCAAGCTGGATACCAGCATGCATATTTGGCGTGTTTGCGTGCGTGTATGTGCATATGTGTGATTAGGACTGGAGGCGTACGTACAACACGTAGCCCTGTCTGTCACAGCATGGTGTTTAAATCGTATAAAGACACCACGCAGAGAGAGAGAGAGAGAGACAGAGAGACAGAGAGAGAGTGAGAGAGACCCCTCCACCCACGCATCCATATCTACAGTCATTACAAGTGCATCTCATATTGAGCACCAATGCAAATGTTCTCTATACGTGAGATAGTTCTTCTGAAAAACAGTCAAAGCATCTTAAAACCTTAAAACAGAAAGTTAAGGGTGGGAGGCATCTCTTATTTTAAAAAGCATTCTTACTATTGAGAGCATTTTATGGCCAAAAAATTTGGAAATGCTTCTACGTTCATGAGTAGTTCATGAACGAAATCAATATTTTTTTCTTTGAATAAAACAGACAACAGCACATAGATATGAACATGGCTGGTCCATTCTGGTCTCCCAGCCATTGCTGGCCAGTAAGCAAGTTTCAAACACAGCCGCCACCATTTTAACTTTCTCACAAGGGTTGACTTAGGAAAAAGACCTCTGATGGCCCAGACTGCTCAACACTACTGGCATTAGCCAAGATTAGATTTCCAGCTCTCCCTTCAATGCTGTAATCTGTGCTGGATTAGAAGAGAGATTGTGCACAGTGTTCAGGCTGATCTGGCCGTGACAGACTCATCCATTTAATGCTGCTCTCAGTGGCCGTGATCTTCTGACCTTACCAGAAATAATCCACTGGATGTGTGCTCACACAAATAAACACACAGTTGCACATCACAGCAGGAGCTTTGGATAGTTCTGCTTTCTCATGTTTCTGACATGGTTAACACACACAAAAACACACACACACAAAGTAATCACGATTTCCTCCCTCATCTGTTGGCCTTTTACCAAAATGCTACAATGTTCCACTCGTTATTGCATCATGCTAAATCAGCATTACATAATGAGAAATCTACATTACCCACAATGGATTGCACCTCAGTAACAAAGATGTGGCCAGATTCTTTACATCCACAGTTTGGCTTCAATTTGACTTCAACATTTGTAAATGTAAAGTAAGCTGCAATTTTATGTTTCAAACAGAGACGGCAATAGAGAGGCAAAAGTTACAGATTGCAGCTTTAAAATGATGTACGCTTACATGGCATAAAGTGGGCCATATATTTGTGGCCTAGAAAAGCTGTTTTATTCTATATTAGGTAAGTCACCCCCTCAAAGGTAAAGCACATCTCTTCTAAACGCCCTTCCCCTATAACTTGAGTACAGCCTATGTGACTTATTCTATTATTCTAAATATACCTAACAACTATTTAGGCTTAGTCTTAGGTTTAAATTAAATTCCCAATTTATGTGATGTGTCGGATCCATGCATCAAGTTGGTTTGGTTCTGATGTCATTACCTGCTGTACTATGGTGGTGAGTTCCAGGCAAAGCTGGATCACGTTGTTCCGGGTCACAGAATAGTCTGTTACGGCAGCGAACGGGGACCTGCAAAAAAAGTAGCACCTGGAATTAACCATTAGATTATTCTTAACACCAGACCCACAAGACAGACTATTTGAATGTGCGTGTATGTGTGTGTGCAGGGCCAGCCCCATTGTAAACTGTAAAAAGCCCCATTTGGGCCAGTGGTTCAGATTTTTGTATTCTATATATGCCAGAATTTTCCTTTTCTGTGCTATATTTTGTATTTGTTATATGTACAGCTGCTTTGCAACAATGCCACATTGTGAAAAGCACTACATAAATGGACTTTAATAAATTTAAGTGAATTTTTACTTGCCTTAACATTGTCATTGGACCCAATATCATTTTTATTTAATTAAAATTGTGTTTGTTTAAAAGTTGTAATAACTGTAGAATTTACAGCTATACTGTAACTTTGTTGCAGTATAGCTGCTGCAGTTTGTTGCAACTTTTACATTTATAAACTTTAAATTTATAGCTGCTGTAACTTTGATCAAACGTTTATAAACAATTCATTTTAAAATGGCATACAGTGCAATTATTAATATGCTTATCACTTTCAACCCATTCTAATCCAAGAAATTTCTGCAATGCTGACAAAATCTTTTGTAAGTCAGCCTGCTAGACAACATAACTTTGTTGACATGCTTAAGATATCAGACTAGCCGGGGGCCATCGGGTTATCCTTTATTATTGAGCCCTCTGTGTATGTGAAATTACAGTTCCTTGGCCTTAATGTATGTGTGCTGGGAACTTTTCAAGTACGTGGTTGTGTTGTTATCCCATGTGTAACGGGGATGTTATCCTCGTTGGCCAAGAGTCTACTCCAGACCCAGTTTCTCTCTGCCTGTGAGTGACAAAGTGAATGTGGGTCGTGTGTATTGAGGCTGTGTGCTATATATACAGGGCTGTAGGAACATTGGTTCATCGCTTCCATCCGGTCTCTAAATATTCTTCAAGGACCACTGGGACAACCAACTGACGCACACCCAGAAGCCCCTCGCAATTTAAGAAACTCTAACAATTCATCACCGCTGGGCTTAGAATCATTCATTCCATTCGTATAAAGACCCCACAAGCACTCTCATACCATGCAAACACATTCTGGAGAAAGTCTCTTCCCTAAACAGGATTTTGAATGCAGCTTTCACAGGATACAAAATCCCCTTCTGATTTTTTAGCACAGACACAAACATCGCTCCTAAATGTCACCGGTTTCATTCGACTCCCAAATATCACCTTGCGGTGATGAGTTTGCTGACGGTGTCTAACCGCAGTTCAAGGACACCTGTCAGCATGCACGGACACAGCAGACAGGGGCTTTATAGGAAAGCTCTGAACAACACCCAAGGGCACAACAGGTACTAGGAAAGGATAGCAACAAGAAAATTAGACCGCAACGTTTTCTAAAGAAAATATGACTGCTGCCTGCCTGTGAAAAATTTAACACCAAAATGCTAGGTGACCATTGGGGTGCTGCTGCAGTATGCCAGCTAACAATTTTTGATATTGTTATTTGATATTTGATTTTTGATATTTGGACTTTGAATGTTCCAGGAACTGCTTTTTAAATGCTTTAAAAGCTGTATTAACATTATTGCTTGGCTATAAGAACATTATTTAAATATTTGTTAAATTTTGTACCAATTCCACTAACAATTTCAGAATAACTTTTTGATATATATATATATATATATATATATATATATATATATATATATATATATACACACATTAAACATTGAGAACATTAGCCAACGTTCTGAGAATGTTCCCTTTTAGCTTGTTGCTAAAGGGTTTTGAGGTGTTTTTAGCACACTGCTAGGCTTTTTAGGTGGTTGCTAGGTTGTAATGGGTTGGTTTCTAAACAGCTGCGGTACTATAGACCTTTCTGGATCTAACAAGTCAATAATCTATCACACAAACCTGACAGAATCTCCTTAGCATTACCAGGTCCATAAGTCACTCATACCTGGAGCCAGGCTGACATATATAATAATGAATGAATGAAATAAAAAGAGGGAAACCCCAGTGCAAACCCAGGAGAAAGTGCCAGAACCCCACCCTTAGACCATGACCACCCATTTGGCAGAGCTGAGCCATTGTCAGCCTGGATGGATTTCAAACAAAAAAAAAAAAAAAAAAAAAAAAAAAAAAAAAATTTTTTTTTTTTAAAAAAAAAACACCTTTTTTTTTTTTTTTTTTCACAAATCCAAGTTTTTTTTTTTTTTTTTTTTCTTTTTTTTGGAGGGTAAAAAAACCCAATAGGGGACTGTTTTGGCAGGAACGAGAGGCTGGGGAGCTTAATTAGGACAGTATTAATGAACGAGGGGAATGAGGCCCCGCCCCCTCCCAACGGTGTCCTTGTTTCTGTGCTGTGCATTTGTGAAAATCGAGATTGAAGCCGAAAACCCTACTAACCCCAATGGCGCCCACCTCCGTCTTCACAGTCAGCAAGCCATGACCCTTTGGGAGAGCTGAGCTTGGTCTTTGAATTCAAATCCAGGCTTGGGGCAATGTGAACCGTTCTCAAGCCAGGAGGTTCAGACGAGGGTCACATGTGAATTGTGTGTGACTGTGGATTTGGACCAGGATTAAACGGTGGGGCAGCGGGTGTGTGGGCAATGCGATAGAGAGATGGGATTCTCAGTGGGCAGGAGGAAATCAAACAGCATCTGATGGAAACGGCCCTGCTGTGCTGTGATGTTCCAGTCCATGGTTTTAAGCTGGTCTCAGTGAACAGTACCGGAGAGAGTTGGAGTGAGCTGAGCAGCTGGGTGCCAAATGGATCGTTCGGCACAATCTGCCCGACTGATTTACCTTCATCTCATATTCAAAAAGTAGAAACTAGAGTCTAAATCAAACAAGTGTCTTAAGCCGGTGGCACAGCGTTTGAATTTTTCTGTCGTTTGTGAATGTTGCTTGCCAGACTGTATGATAAGACTCTCAGTGAAATCCTAAGCCAAGACAGACTTTGCAACATCAAAGGTCTTTTCGATGGCACACTGTATGATATACATCTTAGCTCCAAACTTTGGTTACGATTCACAGTGTCGCCTGGGCAACCAATTGCATCTCCGGTCTACATGCTACATGCCAAGAAATGCCACAAAACCGAGCAAGCAAATGTGCTATGTTGCCAATGTCTGCCAATGGCAAAAAAAAGGCTTGACCCAGCTAACACAGAATGTTCTCAGAATGTTGGCTAACAGTCTCTAAAGGTTCTGTCAAAGTTATCAAAAAACATTCTTGCAGTTGTTAGTTTTATATACCATGTATATGTTATTCTTTTTAAAACGTTACAGAATTAAATGTTTAAAAAACATTCTTAAAACCAAGCAATAACTTTAAACAACATCTAAAAAACATTTTAAACATTCTTTTACTTTCAAAACGACATTTTTAACGTTTCTGTTACTAATGGAAACATAAGGGAAACGTTCTTACAACCTAAAATTGTTAGCTGGGGAGATGATTTTAATAACAAAACAATGTATAGGGCAGATATTTGTGGCTTAAACAAGCTATAAACATTCTAACTAAATGTCTCTCACAAACACAATATCTTACATTGTCCGTTAGGCTAAGATTCATCACATTCACAACAAGATTTATTCACACAGATTCTGTGCCTTCAACAACAAACAAAGATTGAACAAAATCAATCTTTTACAGTACGCTTCCTGAACTCCAGAATCAGAACATCCAGAATCAGAATCACTTACCCAGAGAGTTTGAAAAGAGATTTTCAAATGACTTGAATGAATGTTTTGTCTGTCTCTGAAACATTGCTCATCATTACGTCAGAAGAAATTTATATAAGATAATCATACATGAATAGAGGCAGGGACAGTAAAATCTCACACGTACAGGAAGAGGAAATCAGCAAGAGAGAAAGAATCCGTGTTACATAAGAGCTCTTCATTCATCCTTGTACCTGATTACTAAGAGCTGGAACACGAATCAACATGATTGAATCGGAGCAGACACAGACCGACCTCATACACACTAGACGAGAGACCCTAAGCTATTCAATTCTGCATACACTGTCTGCCCAGCACCACCACGTGTCACTTTAATTTTGAGCAGCACCATTTTACTGGAGGGATAACTGTGAACAACATGATTTATTTAAGCACAACATGTTCCTTGAATAACATTCTTTTAATGGCAGGGCAGACGATCTTTTCCAGAAACCTATTTTGTTATGCTGGTTGAAAGTCTCTTCACATCCTGATATCAATCACTAAGTAAAGTGGTCTAAAAATATTTACATAAATATATTTATCTTCTGTGGAAGGTGCAGGACCATAAAATGTTTGTCCAATCACTGCGTTCAGTCCAAATGCAATGACAGGATGTCCTACTTGCCTGTAAAAGTATGTGTTAGTTCATGTGTTGGAGGAGGCGTGGCTTTGGAAAGTGCTCTAAATGGAGGGCGGGAACTTTCAAGTGGCTAGTTTTCACTATCCTCTCCAAAACTGCCCACTCCAAATTTAACCAATCGCAGCTCTATCAGCAAACACGCACGTGGTCAATACAACAGAATACAATATTTTTGGTAAAATGTCAAATTTAGATTTAAAATTAACCGTAATTCATTTAAATCCAACTAAATCCAAGTTTTTTTTATACTGACAGGGCTAACTGAGAAATAAAGAATCAACCCTTACTGACTGGAAAATGTACCTGAATTCATGCAGCAGTATTCAATTGGATAGCACAGAGCCTGCGTATCTGATTTATTCAAGAAATAAATGCAAAATGAATCGATTGCCGAAGTTGTTTAGTTTAAATGCATGCCTTAACCTAACAAATCACCTGAAATAAGAGATACAAACTGAACTGAATACACTTCAGTCAGTTCCTCAGGTCACATTTGCAGTCTTCTGACTAGCAACAGGGAAACCAGTAAAAAGACACTGGAGCTCTGAAAACAGTTTCCCATTCCTATTAACCTTTTAGGTCACACTTCAAATCTTCATTTGATATCAAATATCATTTTGTCTAGTGTTTCTCAGGAGTCCATCTCTAACCCAGCTAACAATTTCGTTTCCCTAACGTTTCCGTTACGTAACAAAAACATTAAAAATGTTTTGGAAATTAAAAATGCTCTAGAAAATGCATTACAAATGCTTTAGGAACATTCAAAATGTCTTGTTTTACAGTGTCATTGTTTTACCATTATTGCTTGGTTATAAAAACATTATAATAACACTTTTGATATATGGTATATAATCATACAAAAACATTCTACTTACAGTACTGCAAGAGTGCTTTCTGATAACTTTAAGTAAACTTTTAGAGAATATTAGCCAACGTTCAAAGAACGTTCCCTGTTAGCTGGGAAGGCACAAGGCACTGAATCTAGCTCACTGAATTAGAGATGGTAATGAAAACTTGATATGGTTCTTGGATCAGTAAAACTGTATCTAGGTTTGTGTTTATTAAGCCTTAAGGTAGTATGTAAGGTAGTATGTATTAATTCATGTGTTGATTTGGTGTGTATGTAGCTCTTAGCAGGGCTAACCTATCCAGCCAGGCCAGGAGACTTTTAGCAGCCGCGATGAGGTCCACCACAGAGGTGAGGAAATCGTTGGGCAGCTTGCGGGTGGTGCGGCCGTCGTAATGACCGCTGCGTCTGCGGCCCGTGATGAAGTTCTGCAGATTCTTGGCAGATGCATTGAGCTTGTGAGAGAGTGTTTTCAGGTTTTCAGTCTCCAGCCCGTAGTTCTGTCAGATGAAGAAAGAGATGATAAATATGATGTTACGTCTGACAGAAACTGATGAAACGGTTGCAGAAACAACATTTTCATTTTCTGTGCAGTCTTTATTTCTTGGTATTGCTTAATTTTTAGAATCATGATTCTTTTCTCTATTTTTAACTTTAATACCCAAGCTTGCTTTACTGATATGAAAAACTGACATTTTTATTGCTGAAGTGTTATGTGCAATTAAACTGTGCAGTTTAAATAAAAATATGTAGATAAATAATGTTTGTCAAAACAAACTTCGAATGTTGGCTGCACTGCAAATGCTTAATCTGCCTTGTTTTCCTGTAAAAATATCTGAACATTTTTAAAACAAGATAAATTTACTTCAGCAGCAACATTTGTTAGGGAATATATCTTTAAATAAGTTCTATTTATATATTTAGCCCATTTGCAAATTGTTTTTTTCTTGTCTACAAGCAGACATCATACTTATCTATGCTTAAAATGAAAAAAATCTAATAGAGTAAGAACATTAAACTTTTAAGATACATCTGTTCTCTATAAACAAATATTAATGTTATGCAATTTTTCTTTAAAGCAATTTATCATGTTCCAAGGAACAAGGCAGAATCTAATCAATCTAATACTAATCAAGACAAAGTCACTGTCAGAAAGAAAAACAAGAAGTCTAAGAATGCTTGAAACAGCCAGACAGAGAGAGAGACACACAGTCAGACAGACAGACAGAGAGAGAGAGAGAGAGAGAGAGAGAGTCAGACAGAAAAAGAGAGAGAGTCAGACAGAGAAAGAGACAGAGAGAGAGAGAGAGTCAGACAGAGAGAGAGAGACAGAGACAGAGACAGTCAGACAGAAAGAGAGAGAGAGACACAGTCAGACAGAGAGAGAGAGAGACAGTCAGACAGAGAGAGAGAAAGAAAAACAAAGAAAAAGAGAGAAAGAGAAAGAGAGACAAAGAGAGATAGCCATAGACAGAGAGAGAGAGCGAGACAGAGGGAAAGACAGAGAAAAAAAGAGAAAGATAGACAAAGAGAGAGAGAGAGCAAGACAGAGAGAGAAAGAGCTCTTCATTTAGAGAGGTGCATTCAGGAGCTAGTGGCTAGAGACGGCACCTTATGTCAGCCGAGCATAAAGTATAGGATATAAATAACACACAGAGGGTCTCTGCTGTCAGCCGAGAGAACTCCACTGTTAGCTATTATAATTAACCAACAGAACTCTGACAAACAACATGTCAGAACAAGGCTGCAGTGCATGCGCTTGTCTGCACACATGCAATTTCATTTACATGTATATGCACCTTTTGCTTACCATATTAAAACTTATGTCTATGTGCCCGGTCACGCCAGGTGTTAGGACACCTTTGGCAGGGTAATAAATTGGCTTGTCTTTGTATACACAGGACTAATAACTAATTTGGGGGTTGAGACAGATTCAATGCAGCAATATGCACACACATTCAGGAGCACAGATGGTGGACACATACACACACTCTAACACAGTTTACTGACACAAGGGATCCTGCTATTTGAAAGTAAGGCCAAGTTCTCATCAAGTTTGTGGAGGCTGTGTGTGTGTGTGTGTGTACAGGTTGGACATTAATGGACATTAAATCTTTGCAACTGCACCATGTATCACTATGTCATGGTATACAGAAATGAAACAAACCTCTGTTTGTGTATTTACAATTGTAAAATCTTGTCAAATTTGTACTGTATTGTAAAAACAAAAAGTCTATGGAATGTCCCTATTTAGACGTGTAAATAAACGTGTGTGTGTGGGGGGGGGGGGCATCAATTTCAGTATCTGTTCTCACATCAGCAGGATATCGATCACAGTAATAATGTGTTCTGTCTGGTCTAAAGAACAAATCCCCCACACATACACTCAACCACACACTCACACACACCACTTACAAATACAGGTAAGTAACACACACATCTGCAGTCACATGACAAGCTTTACAAAAAAATGCATTAATCCAGCATGTCAAAAAAAACGTGGAGCGCAGACGATGCACAGAATCATCTATGCTAATCTGTTTAAACGCTCCCTGCATGACTGCAGTACTGCAGCAGATAACACACACACAGCACAATGGGAGAAAGATAAAGCAGCAGGGAGGGGGAAAATGAGAGAAACAAACAAATAAGTGCAGGAAAGACAGCGTTAAAGAGTTTAGAGAGGATGGCAGGAAGCGAGTCGGCCTTTGAGGTCAATAAGCTCTCAAATTCTAAAGCCCTGCTGACAATTTTGTTCAAGGGCTCTTAGTTCTGGGCACTGAGGTTTTTGAGTCAGTCTCCTGAGCTTACTAATTCTTACTAATCGCTCTGGGCTGCAGGTAAACGATGCCATGACAACGCTGACAGACTGATGGTACCCCAAGAACATACACGGTACCAAGCCCTTCACTAGCATCTGGCAAAAAACATGTGAGGTACAGTGTTCTCAGTAAAATATGGACATTTCAGTTGGTTTCTCACATCTTATGGTTTCTAAAGACTTGGAGTCACATAAACCATTCTGAGAAGGTTTTATCTTATGTTCCACAGTAAAAAAAGAAATTCGTAGAATTTTCTATTTTGGGCTGAGCTATAACTTCAAAGTAAAGCTCTCTAACATCATCTCTGTTTGAAAGATAAAACTGCAGGAAATCTGACCTGACAGCTCAAATTATAAATCATTATTAGAAACTTACTGTTGGGAATCGGGGTAGAGTAAGGAGATTGTGGTGTCGAACACTGATCTGTCATATACTTGCTCAATAACAGATTTTTGCTCATTTTTAACCAAAACGTCACAGATTGCAGCTTTAATGAGCAAGTTTCAAACTGTACCGTTAAATCTGGCAGCACTCAAGCGAAACTTGCCACAATCAGTTGTACAATTACCTTACAGCCAATTTCATCCACACATCTACAGGTTGACATTTACACATACGTTGTGTTCTATTATGTGAATGTCAGCAGCTCTGATCTGAGACCAGTGTTCAGGAGCCTTTTTGTGATTAACGCTCTACTAAATGTCACCAGCATAGGCCAGTGGTTCACAGTCACTCACACAAACCACAGGCTCATTATAGTTTACCGTGTATTGAAAATCTCACAGCTCAAACACTAAACCTCACCCAGCTAACAATTGTAGATTGTAAAAACGATTCCCTTACATTTCCATTAAGTAGCACAAATTTTACTTTGAATGTTCTAGAAATGTTAAAAGGCATTTTTTTAGAAGCTGTATTATCATTATTGCTCGGTTATGGGAACGTTATTCAAACATTTTTTAATTATGTAATGTTTTTATAACATTGCACTAACAACTTAAGAATAGCATCTTTGATAAATATAATATGTATTATTAAAAAAACATTCTACTACAGCTTTCTAGGAACGTTCCCTGTTAGCTGGGCACTAATATATATCTAAGCTCAGTAAAGAGCTCCAAACATACACATCTACTAAAATAAATGAAGATGGTTAAAAAAGAAAAACAAAAGGATAAAATGACAAAGAGATATAGGTTAAGAAGAGACTCAGGATGGGTGGCTTGCGAGACAGCTTACAAAGACATGACAAACACACTCATACTGTCGTCTGTTCCCTCATGTCATGTTGCTGACATTCTGAAAGCGTGGGCTGGCAAGTCATTGTTTTAATACCTCAACTGAGGAAAGCGAGGGAGAGAGAGAGACAGAGAATTAGAGAGAAAAACAGTTAATAAATGAATAATGTGAAAGGATCAAGCAGCGAGCAGCAAATCTGAGTCTAAAATCCCTTTTTAGCCCCTTCACTGTCTACCCAACTAACAGGGAATGTTCTCAGAATGTTGGCTAACGTTCTCTAAAAGTTCTCTCGAATTTATCAAAAATGTTCTTTTGCAGTAACGTTAGTAGCATGTTCTTATAACCAAGCAATAATGTCAACAGAACATAAAAAAATTGAAATTTTGAACATTCGTAAAACTTTCAAAATTACATGTTTAATGTTTCTGTTACCTAATGGAAATGTTACTGGAACGTTCTTACAACCTAAAATTGTTAGTTGGGTGTGCTCTAGGTATCTTTTTTGAAAACATATTTGCTAAAGATGCAGCATCTATTAGACTGAGCAATTATCATTTGTAAAGACATACACAGTGCTGGTGGTGACAAAGACCTGAAAGATAAACCAACCTAGCAAACACGCACATTTCAACCCTGATTACCTAGCTTATAAATAGTCTATAACCAAAAAAACATATTTTCAGCATACTGTAAACACCTGCTACAACATTTCCCAAGACAGCAAAATTGTTTCATCTGGTCATGTGTCTTAAAAGAAAAACGCATTTGCAACACATTACTTTCATAATTCTGAGTGAAGAAAAATGTTCAGTAAGAATAAGGTAGTGTGAGATTTGACTTGATTGGACTGTGAGGAGCAGGCTGTAATATTATTGGTTCATATTACTTCTCCCCACCCACACAGCCATGGTTACATCAGCAGAAAAAACTATTTCAGAAGCAGACAAATAAAACACAATTCTGAAAAAGGATTACTAAAACGAATGCTTTAGTCTGTAGAATAATGAGGAACAGAGATTTATCTACCAACAAATCTTGAAAAAAGTAAAAATAATGCTTTTTTTAATGTTGTCTTTCTATGGTAAATGGCAAAATTCAAGCAAACCATGTTTAGTCTTTTGAGAATGCGATATTTTTCTCAAATTGGTCTCTAAATGCAACATCTTTGTTAATGCTGACAGAGTGTTGAACACCGGTTGTAGGATCCGTTCTATAAAGGAGTTTGGAGACTCACCAGAGCGCACAGCAGGTCCACAGCCTCCAGGATCAGTTCCTGATGTCCTATGCGAGACACTCCAAGATCCTCCAGCTCCTGATGGGTGATCCTCAGCAGCTGGTCACCTCCAACCTTCTCCCGTTCAAAGTTCTTTATGTACTGCTGCAAGCAGTCATCCAGACCTGTAAGCAGAGAGAAAGCAAATGCAGAAAGACATCAAAACAATATTAATAACCGAGCTAGATCTCAACACACATATGTCCTCTAGACAATTTCAAAGCATGATTAGTGCATTCAAAGTGTATTAGTGCAAGTCATTGTATTAGGGCATTAGTGCATTAGTGCAAGTCATTGTATTAGTGCATTAGTGCAAGTCATTGTATTAGTGCATTAGTGCAAGTCATTGTATTAGTGCATTAGTGCAAGTCATTGTATTAGTGCATTAGTGCAAGTCATTGTATGTTGATGAACAGCATATCAAACGTGCCCAGATGATAAACTAACACCACTGGAGGCCAATATTACCCACAATACCTCAGTTATTAAATAATATGCAGATGTCTCATGTAATATCAAGACGCATATATTATGAACCGATCGTATCTCTCAATACTGGCGTACATTCACATGATTTGTTTATTAGTATTGTTTTGATTTCCGTCATCGTATTTTTTCCAGCGTGTTTGTCTATCCGCGCCCGAACGCGTTGAAACGCGTTAGTGACGTCACTTCAAAGGAGCGAAAACGCATTTCTGTTGATGAAAACGTTTGAAAAAGGCCACGTCTTCTGTCAAAATCTTTTTTTTTTACTTTATGTTTCCGCTGACAAGTTTGGACTGACTTTTTTTGAAGTCTGAAGCGAAATTTAACAAGCGTTGAAATGTTGAAGCGAAACGTCAGCTGTGCGTAACAAGCGTCGACGGCGGCACGCCTGCGTAAACGTATAGCAAAGCGCTGGAGCAGCTCCGTATAACTTACCTTTAACTGATGTTTTACAGACAGTAAATGTTAAACATTAATTTAAAATAAATATATTTCCACTTGACAAAAAATGCTGCTCGTCCGGACAGAAAGCGAATCGCTGTGAAATTTCACCTCGCTAACGCGGAGCCTGCGCGCATGCGCAGTGATCGGGCGAAACGCGAAGGACAAACGCAACTCTGAAATATCTACTTTGATCAAATCTTTATCGGACATTAAATTGTTATTCAAATTAAATGCAACTCATCGTGTGATGCGTGTGTTTTCCTGATATTAATTGCATGGATTAACTAACAATAAAACAGTGTTTTACATTTACAGGAAGGAGAAATTACAGAAGAAGGTATGTACATTTGCTTGCACATGGTGACTGACAGCCTGTATTCTTCACTATGTCACCTCCATCATAATGACATAAAGTCAGTGACAGTCAAGCCATCATCTCTAAGACTCCTATGATGGAGAGGTAAGGTTGACTTTATTTTGGTGACTGCTCACCAAAATAAAAAGAAAATTTCATGTTTCTTAGATGTTGCTCCTGCACAACAAGCAGCAAAACCATGTGACAGTTGTTGCCATACATTAAGACCACTGAGCTATAAAATTAATACGGATAGCAGCTTAGATCATTTGGTCCTGACTGAATTTGATGAGAATGTTTAACGTCATCCCAGCTAACCGGGAACACTCTCCGAACGTTGGCTAATGTTACTAAACGTTCTCTCAAAGTTTTCAAAAACGTTCTTGCAGTAAAGTTAGTATCAAATGTATGTATCAAAATGTTATTCTTGGAAAGTTTTAATGTTACAGAATTAAATAAGCTACAATGTCTGAAACTCACTGGATATTTTGAACGTTCCTAAAATTTTCGAATTAACTTTTTAACATTTATAATCACTTAATGGAAACATTTGGGAAACGTTGTTACAACCTAAAAATGTTAGCTGGGATACTGAGATCTGAGACTGTGTGTCCGTTTTGCACTCCATCTAATCTAATTATTTTCTTGGAAAACAATAAATATACTCTCATGGGTGCTCTGCATCAGGTGTGCAATTGTTCCTCTAAAGCTTGAGGGTATATTCTAGGTACAGTCAGGCTGCTCCTGGATCAGTTTGGGAAAAGTGCTGAGTCGTTGTTTCACCCCTGTAGCACCCCATCAGCAAACACTGAACATCACTGTCCAAAAATGTGCCCATAATAAAATGTGTGATGGGCAGACATAACATTCAATCAAAGTGAAACTGTGTGCCACCGATTACTCATCAGTTCAAATGTGATCATAACTTCACAAAAGCACAGCCATTTTGAGATCTATAACAGTCTGGCACACTCTGTGTCCGAAATCAAAAACACCCTAAATCTAATAAGAAAGGATTTTTGCACTGTCTACGGTTATGACTCTGAAAGCTGATGGGATACACAGATAAATCAAAATAATAAAGCTACTGTCAGCTGTACAGAATAGATGCATGCTATGAAGAGAATAAATATAGAGCAACAGGCAAACAGGAAAACAGAGAGATTTCGATTTGGCAAAGCTTTGTAAACACCACCAGTGCAACTGTGCCGTTCACACAATTGACAACACAAACTCTCTATAGTGAAACACACTTGTTGAACTGTATTTGTTACTCTTGGGCATTCTGTTGCCCAATGGCAGATCTCATACCAGCCATTCTGTCTGAACAGCTGTGCGACATAATGTTCTGCAGGACTTACTGTATGTGTGTGTGTGTACTTACAATGCGGTTCATTATTGTATTTTGAGCTGTATCCTACAGGAGAAACACTGTTAAAAATAAAGGTCCTTAAAAGGTTCTTCACATTGATGCCATAGAAGATCCATTTTTGTTCCCCAAAGAATCTTTCAGTCAAAGGTTCTTAAAAGAACTATTTATTTCTTACCTTTATCTTGGTCAGATTGTAGCTATGTACGGCTGATGTTATTGCCTTCCTGTGATTTATCACTTTGTGTTTTCCTCATCTTGTAAGTCGCTTTGGATGAAAGAGTCTGCTAAATGCCTAAATGTAAATGTTATATAGTCTAAAGAACCCTTTTCCACTACAAACACCAGTTTTAAACAGAAAGGTTCTGTGGATGTTAGAGGTTCTTTATGGAACCATACAGCCAAAATGATTCTTTTACAGCATCGTAAAGCACTTTTTTTAGGAGTGTAAAGACTGCAACAGAAAAAGAAATACAGTAATCAACAGCGACCTAATTTTATATAAAATGTATAATTTAAGAGTACTCTAAGGATAAAAGAGTCTGCCAATTGCATAAATGTAAATGTCTTAATTTGTAAAAACACTATAAAAATACAGTAAATCAAGTATTTTTTATTGTAAAAATGCAGAGAGATTGTGCAAATATTCAAGGTGAGCATACAGGAACACATCTGTATAATCTCATTAGCAGCCCTCTAATAATTAAATTAACAGAGACGGAAGGAGGTGACGTTATGAATAACATAAGCACAACCATCATTATTCAGATCATTATCAGGATGGTGCAACTCATTGGCCAGAACAGCACGAATAACAATATCTGTCAAAACAATATTGGACTCATTAATATGTGTCTGTTTCACTAGATAATTAGTTTTTTGATTCAAGGTCTGCATGTAATGAAGAGGAGACTCCTCAGGAGACTGAGGAGAAGAAACTTGTTGATGTTTCTGCTGATGTTTCACAGACTGGACAGGTTCAGTAAGCAGGTAATTGTTACTTAATTGGTTGTTAATAATGATGTTTGGCCAAAAGGATGAAGTGATTTGAGAAATTAAATATAAAGAGAGATACATTGTGAAAGCCCTGTGTATCTATGAGATATAGAAGATAGAAATTTTGGCCAATCCTGATTTATTTTATACACTAAGTTCTGAACCAGATGGGTAAAATGAAAAACCCGGAGTGGACCACTTGCACAGTGCTTTGATCAGGGAGGGTACGTTGCTGTCACTCCCCTCCACTCAAATGATCTACTCCAGTCTGGGTGTTGCTTGGCAACACTCAAAGCTTGATTTTTTGGTTTCTTTTAAAACTACTTTCATTGTCAGAGGGAAATATATAAACAAACTAAAACAATTACATTTTGAAATAAAATTGACAATAACGGTGATGTTACTAACTATGATTATTGATGCCGTAATAATACTACTCATATAACATTGATATATATAATCATATGATAATATTGTGAATAATTCAGTGCCACTATCTTGTTGACACTCCAACACAGTAGGTGGAGCTATTGCACCCATTTAACAAATTGCCGTTTAACATTTGTGGCACAACAACACTTTTGCTCATGTGATATTGCTTAATTATACTATGGCCAACCAAACTCACCAACCAGCCGTCACCAGCTTACACCAACCAGCCGTCATCCAATATTTGTTGGTTACACCAACAAATAATGAAGAACCAAAAAAATTGTGTGTACACACTTGAATGATCACACACAGACACACACACACAGAACATTAGTAAAGACAGTGCCCCCTGCTTACATCCAGACAGCATGCGATTAATTCTTCACTTTGGTGAATTTATTAATGAACCTGAGAGATTATTTACAGCTCACACATTCTGTACTGAACAGACCACCTATCTCGCTCTTCCTCACCACACACACATGGGTATTAGAGCAGGCCCACTCTGTTATAGTGCATTATTCATTGCAAATGCCCTGTTTCCCCTGACAGGTAGCAAAGCAAAAAATGCAGAGAGAGAGAGAGAGAACATTCAGAAAATAGGGATCAAAGGATTTGAAGTAAAAAGCTAAGCCAGAGCACTTAAAATATGACCGATAATAAACATCTCTTCTGCTGCCTGTCACTGTATGATGCATGACATGATATGCTGGTTAAAAGCTCTAGAGTTAAAGATATACAGTTCCAGACCAAGTAGAAGTAATGTCATGTTATTTAATCACACTCCTCCTTCTGTATTCTATCCGTCTTCATCCTTCACCTCATTTCTGGCAGCCATGCTGTGTATTATGCAGACATGGTGACCACTGAAAGGGTTGTCGTGACAACCGATCAAGGGCACAAAGTGCTCAAGGGCTTATGGGAAACTCATTGTGTATTGCTGTTTTGTTTTGAAGGAATAGATCACCCCAAAAATGAAAATTCACTCATTTCCTCACGCCATGTAGGTCCAAACCCACTCTGCTTTTTCTTCCATGGAACGCAAAATAATTTTTAGAAGAATATCTTGGCCACTATAAACGTATCATAAATCATCATAAAGCACCATTAAAGCATTAAAAAAGACATCCAAACAACTTGTGTACACAAGAGTTCTTTTTTGCTTCTGAGAAACATAAAAGATCACATTTTCAAGTATGTTGGTAACCAAACAGCTGTGGCACCCATTGACTTCTACTGTATGGACATAAAACCAACATTTTTCAGGATATCTTCTTTTCAACTCTTGATAAACGATCATTTGTTCAGGAGTTGGAACGAATGATCGTGCAGTTTCAGAAGATTTATAATAATGACTCTTATGACTCTTACCTCCGGTTCCTATTTATTTTATTTACTTATTTCATTACATAGAATGGCCAAAATATTCTCTTAGTATTTAGCTTTTGTGTTCAACGAAAGAAAGGTGGTTTAGGGTGAGTCAATAATGACAGTATTTCATGTAATGATTTTTGCTAATGAATGATACACAGATACAAAAAAACCTAACACACGCAGATCCCACAGGAAAGAGATAAGAATACCCATGAATCAGCTGTGAACTCCTACACATGCTGTACAGTCCTTGTGCTGTTCTCTCATGACACCACCTTCAATAAGACTCTGTATAAGTGTGTGTGTCCATCTTGGAATTGTCCTTCCTCTGTCATTGCTTAATCTCAAACCCTTGGGGGGACTTTTGGAAACAAGAAATTCATCACTTAGATAAACCCGGTCTCAAAATTAGCCGCCCAGCTGTGAAGAGCCAGACCTCCATGCCTCTGTTAGAGCAGAAGAGCAGAACCAGGGCTGGTTTTGCTTTCTGGTTTCAGAAGATAGATAACAGAGAGTAAGTAGACTTTAAACAGATAAATGTCCTGTTTTAGGCCATATGCTTATGAAACTTTAATCTTGTACCACAAAATAAACACACTGTTGCTCTCCACTTTGTGTCTGCAAACATAATGTACTGTAGATACACGTTAAAAGTTCTTAAAAGTTTTTTGGGAAACCAAGAAGCATATCAAGAAGCAAGGGCTGGGGGAGGGCGTCCTGGCCCCCCATAAGGACCGGGGCCCCATCCTGTTCTATCAAATTTTTCAAGCAAATAATTCTATCAGATTATTTCCCTGCCATGATTTTTCTGTTGTTTATTACTGATTTTTTGTATGGAATTGCAAAACAGGCAGTTTAGTAAAGAGGTTAGAGTAGAACTGACAATAAGAAATTAAATTATTGTTATATTATTGTTGTCTGCATATTTTAATTACTGTATTATCCCTGTATCTACTTGTGCTAAACAGTGGTGTTTAACATACTAGCTTGTATTTTTAGATGTTGTGATCAGTAGTAATTAGGGTACAAAACATATGACTACTTCTGGCCCAACCAGGTTTTACGTAGTTCATATTAACAATGTATTAAGTATCTTTAAGTTTAATAGTACTTGATTATGGTTGTATATCATTGACATAAACAGTTTGTTTGAGACTATATATGCCATTTAATCCCTGGTCCTCTTTCAAAATAGGGGCCGCAGGTGCTGGTAGGATCCCCCTACAGCGCTGACACAATTTAAACACTGTACAGTGGTCTGTGTATTTGTAGGCAAGAGCACAACGTGTTCGGTTTCTTACTGTGTACGTACTGTACTGTACTGTACTGTTACCTTTCTGGAGTGTTTTTCTGAATTTTTCTCTGCATACTGCAGTTCTTCAGTTCTATAAAGTGATTCAGAGATGACTCACACCCTTTACACCCACTGACAGCACACAAACACACTTTTACACTTTTCACAGGAGGAAAGAGTCGCCCCGAGCCAAGCCACACACCCACATGCCCGCCCCGCAAGCTGCAGACCGGGACACCGAGCTCAAGCTCTGCATGTGTGTGCATTATTCAAAGGTCTTTTCTCCTCTTTATTTCACACTCTCCTATTTATTTCTGTCAGACACACACATAGTCAATCCTGACCAGCCCTGCCACATGTCATGAAATACAATATTCATGCATTCTCTACACACCCTGCAGTCACTTCTGGAATCCCCAAAATGCCTTAAGACAAGAGAGCACGATGTGTGTGTGTGTGTGTGTGTGTGTGTGTGTGTACATATGTTCTATTGACCACCATAAGCAATTTTTTTACATTCTTCTCTCAAATACAACCATTACTCAGCTAACAGGGAACATAATCCGGCAAATGTTCTCTGAAAAGAAGTTCTCTCAAAGTTATCAAAAACTTTCTTGCAGTAATGTTAATAGAACTATTTGAATGTTATATATCAGATATGGAATTTTTACATTTTAAAAATTAACACAATCACACAATTAAAAAAAGTTTGCATAACGTTCTTATAACCAATCAAGAATGTTAATACAACATCTAAAAAACTGGATGTTTTGAATGTTCCTAGAACATTCAAAATAACATTTCTAATGTTTCTGTTACTTAATGGAAACATTAAGAAAATATTCCTACAATCTAAAGCAGTTAGGGACTCCCATAATCACCAGAGAAAACTGAAGCATGCAGCAATCCTAATCATTCTGAGCTGACCAGCAGCATCTAATTTCAGGCGAAGGCCCAAAAATCAGCTAATGCACCTTCTTATATGACAATCAATCATGAAGGTGTGGAGTGGAGAGAGAGCCACGGTGTGACGCTGCTATTCATCTTTCTGAAGCTGCAATTCTTCTGCCACTCATTTGGCAAAAGAGAAGTTTAAGCGCAAAATGCAGTGAAACAGAATTAGTTTAAAGTTTTGTTCAGACTAAACTGGTTGATATTTTTGAAGCATTTAAATTATAAATATCATTAAGACTATGTGCATGCAGCAGCCAATGAGAAATGACAAAACTCGGTAGTTCCTCCAAAACACTGTTCAGAATAAATAGAAAGCATATAAAACTTTTGCATTGATCCTTAGGTTCCTTTGTGTCTACATGTGTACCCATGAGTTTCAAAGATGATCTCACAAATGTCTCAAAGTGAGCTCAGGTTTGCCACAATACCACTCAAACAGTCTGGTAATTTCAATATAAACGCAACATCTTTTAACAAATTCTTCTTAAAATAAATTATTACTTTTCCCCTAGCAGTAAAGAAATATAAAACCTCAAGAGGTACAACTATTACTTTTCTAAGCAAAATTCTGGAAAACATTTGAAAAATCAATAGACTAATATGGAAAAAAAGGAATCTGTGTAATATCTAGGGACCAGAGACATGGCAGTGGGCTCTTGTGACTTGGCCTGGTAAGCAACACCTACTGTAGCAAAATGTTAAATGCTCTCTCTCTTTGTAAATCGCTATGGATAAAAGCGTCTGCTAAATAAATTAATGTATATAAATGTAAATGTAACTTAAATGCACTGTAAGTCGCTTTGGATAAAAGTATCTGCCCTCACACAACAACATCATCTTCATAAGTAAAATCTAAACTACTGAAGCTGATGTTTAAATAAACATTACAGAGAATTCCATTATGTCTCCTGAGCAATGAATGAGCAACGCCTGAGAAATTTGTTCTTGGGAGGGTTTGGTAAAACCCTAAAGGTCTATGTGTGACCTTTATTATTATATCAAACTCAGTCATCAGCGCAGAATCCATGCAAGAAATGATTATTGGCGTAATTGATTTTGAAACAAAAATATACCTGTAGTTATTGTAGCTGAATCAGCTCTGGATTCATAGACTCAGCTGCACAGTCAATGATTGGCTGTATTGGGTTTACATTTACATTTTTGCATTTGGCAGATGCTTTTATCCAAAGCGACTTACAGTGCATTTAAGATACATTTACATTTATAAACATTACTTCATTTAGCAGACGCTTTTATCCAAAGCAATTTACAAAGAGCATTTAACATTTTGCCCTAAGAACCAACAAGCCAAGACTACAAAGCTACATTTATAAGCGGGAATTGCGTTCTGACGCTAAAGACAGGATGAACAGTAGAAGGTTTTTTAGATACATTTTATCAGTTTGTGTGGTCGCTGGGAATAGAACAAGATTTTTTGCAAGTTTTTTTATCCAAAACTTTGCATGAAGTTTACATTTTATTGGTTTCCGTGTTGCCTGGGAATTGAACCCGTGACCTTGGCATAGCTAGCAAAACGTTCTACCAATTGAGCTACAATTACATATGTTGAAAACTCCCTTTGAGGCAGCGTCGCCATATACAGCAGTGTTGCCAGTGAAACCACAGACCACAAAAGCACAGTAAGTCTAGCTGGGAACCCACAGATTCTGGTTCTGTTTCAACCCAAGAGCGCCACCCTGATCTTAACAGAGATGAAGGCATTGCCATCAAAGTCAGGCCTCCAATCAGAGGCCGAGCTGTTTACTTCTCTCTTCTCTGGAATGTGTTGGCTAGCAGTGCAGATACATGCTAGCACGCTAGAAACCGTCAGAGAAGATTATTTACAACATTTATGAGAAAAGCAAGATACATAAAGTAAGAAACAGAGGGAGAAACAGATACACAGCAGGGGTGTTTTCTCAAAGGAGGCAAACATTTGGATGAGAACATTGACAGTATAAAAATAAAACTGGATAAAACTATGAAATATGAGATCAAGTAACTCATAATTTACTCACCCTCATGTCATTCCAGACCTATTTGACTTTATTTCTTCTGTGGAACCATAAAGAAGATATTCTGAGAAATGTCTCAGTGTTTTTGTGGCCATACAGTGGAAGTGAATGGATGACATGAGGGTGAGTAAATGATGGAAGAATTTTGATTTACCGGTGAACTATCGCTTTAAGCTTGGTGTGAAATGTGGGGAGTGAGGGGGTGCCGGTGAAGTACAAGGTAATTGTTCTGTGATTGGCTAATTGTTTGGTCACATGTAATAGTGCCCTGCCCATTGTTTCCTTCACTATCATTGACTCATTTTGTCAATCAATATTGCACACCCATCATATTCACCAAAAAATGACCTGAATGGGTCAAACTGTTGAAAATGGACAGACTAATTACAAACTCACCCACTCAGAAACCACCATTTTCTGCCACGTCTGAACCTAAATGAAATGAATGCTTGAAATGTGAGCACTCAGCTCGGGTGAACTGTAGATTCAACTCTGTCCCTCCAACCATCAACAGACCTGCTGTTTTTAAAGAGGATCTGATGACTACTGATCCAAATGAAAAAGAACTATTAATAAAAATAATAGCCAAACAACAGTTCATAGTAACAGACAAAAGCATGAAATCACATTCATACATCTGACACACTCTTTCAGACTTACAGACTGTTGCTACAACCGCGCTCTACCATTTCATCCACAAAAATATTCAGGAAATATGATTGTTACTGTATTACAGTAGTTTTATAGTTGTTTTTGCACTGTATTGCAAATGTTTTTTAATGAGACCTTGATGCTACTTGGAATTGATATGAAGTGTTAAAATAAACATACTAAAATAGTATAATTGCTTTAACCTGGACACTGTAAACATGATTAACGTTGGCCTAAAAACTTCATGCAGCGACCCAGCTAACAGGGAACGTTCTCAGATGCTAATGTTCTCTAAATGTTCTCTCAAACTTCTCAAAAACGTTGCAGTTATGTAGTAAAAACATTTTTTTGTGTTAAATATCATATAAATTAAAAACGTTATTCGTAAGTAGTGGAACGCCTTAATGTTACAATTTGTTGAATTTTAAACGCTTGAGAACGTTCTTATAATCAAGCAATAACATTAATACAATGTCTAAAAAACTGGACGTTTTGAACGTTTCCAGAACTTCCAAAATAAACAACATTTTTGTTACTTAATGGAAACATTAGGGAAATGTTTACACAGCCTACAGTTGTTAGCTGGGTAGCGTGTTCAAATACTTAAATACTTAAATTGTATGATTGCTTGTTGATAAAAGATAAACCTGGACACTGTATAAACATGAATTACATTGGTCTAAAATCCTGATGCAGAGAGGCGACTTTGCTTCTTTATTTCAGAAGTCCATCACAAGTCACTGATACAGAGATGGAGGGAGCAGGCATGCTGCCTGACAGGGCTCTGCAAGGCTGCAGTGATGTGACAGAACTTGATTAGACCTAAAGCCCTGCAGTCACAAAGCTAATCAAGAGCAAGGAGCAGTCAGACACACACCCACCCACAGAAACCCCGCGGCCATCTTTCCAGCTGTTGCATTACGAATTCTATTTGATCAGTTTGCATTGATCGTATTCCCACAGCATCCTACAATGTGTTGTTAAGTGTTGCTAATGGCCTCGGTAAATAATCACACGCAGAACCATGCAACATCTGTTGACAGTATCTGTAACTGTAATTGTTGTAACTGTAATTTGTATGATATGTTAAATGTTCTGTTTCTACATTCTGGTTTCATACCCTTCATAATTTTTATCTTTGATCTTTTTAATCTTTGTAACGGAGTGGTTGTAGCATTTCACTGCATGTCATACTATGTTTGGTTATGAATGTGTCAAATAAAATTGGAATTTGCTGTTGATCTGAACAGAGACGCCGAGGACACGCTGTTTCAGAACAGAGCAAATCGTTCTGTTAAATCTTGTGGGTCCCTCGGGTTCAAGCCGATGGGCCACTAAATGTCTCGCTGTGTCTTTTCTGAGCACTTGGTATTACAGACGTGAGATGTTTCACAACACAAAATGCATGTGCACTCTTAAAAATAAAGGCCTCTTTGTTGGGTTGTAGGGTTCCATAAAGAACCTTTAACATCAACAGAACCTTTCTGTTGCATGGACGGTTCCTTGTACTGTCAAAAGGTTCTACAGACTATAAAAAGGTAAGAAAGAAATGGTTCTATTAAGAGCATTTGAATTCAAGGTGCTTTGGGAACCCAAAAATGGTTCATCTATGGCATTGCCATGAAGAACCCTATTTAGCACCATTGCAGAGTGTGGACGGTAATGTATTCATCCACAAGCATTTCAAATGCAGGGCTCTGGAACACTTCATTTAACAATAATCAATCTAATTCACACTCACTTGCATCTTCATCTCCGTCTTTAAAGTCTATCTGTTTCTGTTCTTTGAACAGCTCACCTCTCATCACATGCATATTAATCATAGTCTGATCTCCAGACAGCTGACTTCAGACAGCTTTCACATTTATGAGGCTAACACAGAGAACAATGCCACTTTCTCCTCTTTGTGCTCATCTCCTTCCTGGTCTTCTGGACTCTTCTCGTTAAGCATGAACTGTTATATTTGACATGAAATTTCAAGCAGTGTTCTGCAATGAAACGCACCTACACTCCAAACAAAAGGTGCTTCATGATGTCATAAAAGAACCATTTTTGGCTGTGTGGTTTTAACTTTAGCATCTGGAGAACCTTTCTGTTTCACCAAAGGTTCTTTGTAGTGGAAAAATGTTCTTGAGACTATATAAAGGTTATAAAGAGATGGTCCTTTTAGGAACCTTTGACTAAATGGTTCTTTTGGAGAACCAAAAATGGTTAGTCTATGGCATTGCATTGAAGAACCTTTTATTTTTAGGAGTATAAGCTAAGCTCGGTTTACACACGCTGCTTATCTGACAAGAGTGAGATAAACGTCTCTGTACGATGGTCAGAATTGCTCATGTCCACATGATGAGCCCTCAAAGTATATGCAAGCATAAATCTATGGACTCTGAATGCTGATTTCAGAAGTAAATGAGTTTATGCCACTCCAGGCACCGATATACCATTCCAGCATTAGCAGGACATTAAGGATGGCATTTAAAAAAAGGACTATAGAGGGGTGTTGAGTGTGATGTGTAGGCCCGGGGGTGTTCGCAGCACGTACAGGCATCGATCAAAACACTCACCAGCTCTCTGAGTCAGAAACTGAAAAATAGATTTGCTATAAGTCACAGATGCAGTCTGACCCAACGCTCATGTAACCATGTAACCAACACACAAACCCAGCTCCAACCAGACGAGTTCAGCTTCATCCTGTTTCTCTGTAAGCTGCATTAGCTGAGCTATTAAATTAATCTGCTCTTCACGGGCAGGTAAAATACCACAGCTCTATCTTTTGCAGGTTATGCGCTTGTAATTGTGGTACCTGGGACAGCAGCCAGCTAACATTTTAGCTCGCAGGAACATTTCCCTAACATTTCCATTAAGTAACAAAAACCTTTTTAATGTTATTTTGAATGTTCTAAACATCCTGTTCAGAACGTCCAGTTTTTAAGATGTTACATTAACATTATTGCTTGGTTATTATTCAACATTATTTGAACATTATTCAAACATTTTTAATTCTGTAATGTTTTTAAAATGTTACATTTACATCATTTACATATATATACGTTATATATATATATAAATGCTCCCTGTTAGCTGGGTAGCTGGTGGAGCAATTCACTTCGGTGAATTTTATGACATAAGCTAGGTTTCCATGAATGAATTGTGAGAAATTAATAGAGAGCACATGAATAAATGTGATTACAAAAACAGGTGCCACTGAGAGTTAATAAGCCCTTTTTACGAGGCCTTCTGTTCTGGATGTGGCTCACCTCTCAGCTGTTCCTCACCGAAGCTCTCACTGATTCAGACACAGTGAGTGGTGGCAAACATCTCACACTGATCTTGATCCTGTTATAAACCTGCAGGTTTTAGTTCTAAGCAAGCTGTATTCACATGAATGAATTAGCTGTATTAATGTAAGAATCATCTTTGGAAAACCTGTAACAGCTGACCTAACATGATCTCACATTATTTTAACATATCTAACAAAATTGTTGTAAATATACTCGGTTCCAGGTGAAATAAATCATTACCCAGCAATTATATGGACCGTAATATGTTGTTAGTTCATAATATGCTGCTTTTTTATAATCTTTAGCCTTTGCAGATGAAGAACATCTCTCATAAGCAGACGTACATATCACCATATAACTTCATCATTACATATTAGCTGTAAGACTGTATGGATATGGAAATGCAGCCATGTTACATCTGATATCACATCAGTGCTTATATCACAGATCTCTGAATCATTATCCCACCGGGACCCGCTCGCACCCTGCCAAACAACCTCGATAACTCACTGCTCGATTTGTTATTGTGATGACGAATCCGGACCTGCAGCCCACGCCCGCGCGAGCCGAGAGGGTGCGTAATTGCCCCCGCCACCCCCGCGCGAGGGGCATTATCATCAAAGATGCTCCCTCGCTTCTTCGCCTATATGCATCAGGATTTTACGTAAACTTTAGCATTAAATTAAACGCATAGCTCGCCTTAATCCGTGCCAAGTGGATGAGGCAGGACTGGATGGGTAATGCGCAGCAGTTTTATTGTTGGCGATGGACAGCCATGTCGTTTTGATTCGGTTTAATGGTTTACATTTGCCTTATAAAAACGCGCAGTTCAATTCTGTTATGGTTTTTCACCATGCAAAAATACATACTAAATGCATTTCTTTTGTCGGCCCGTTTGGCTATTAAAATCACACACCTGTTCGCGCCCGGCGCTTGGACGAATAATATCAAGACCTTATACTTAAAATACATCGTTTCAGCCATTGCACAAAAGGTTAAAACACCATTTCACAAACAAATGTGTTTTTTCCTGGCTGCCCTGCGCCATTTGGTTTGTAAATGACGGGTTTTGCGCTTTGGAGGCAAAGGCGCATCACGTACCTTTCATCCAGTCCACAACTTGACTTGGGCTCCATTTACTAACAGGTTCCATCACAAGAGCCATTGCGAAACTTTCCGCGGGGCAAAAGATGGGGCAAAAGATGAGGTTTAGGGCAGCCCGGGGGAGCTCGGATCGGTTGTCTCACGTTAAGCGCCTAGAGTTGGCCCCCGGTTACGAGAACTCATCCCGGCCAGCATCGCGCATCCTAAAGCGTCGCACCAAAGGAGATCCAGCGCATCCCAGCACTTTATTCCTGCAAACTCAACCGCCTGGCATTCCCAGCACCCATATCAGTATTGGCACACTCAAGAGCCCGGACCTGATGCGACTTTCAGTTCAGATCCTGGCATAATGTGGCATGCCCAGCCAGCTTTCCTTCACCGGGTCCCCAAGAGTCGCGCCTTCGTGCCATGCGCCAAATGCGTTCTCTTCTTTTATTCCTTTCCCTCCCTTCTTCTTCTTCTCTTCCCAGAGGTCTGTAGCTTTCAAAGGTGGACTACTAATGGATATGTGGAGCAAGACGGAGAGGATGAACGGTGTACCCACGGGGGCACGGCGGACGTCGCTTCCAAACGCAGCGGCGAGCGCTGATTCAATTGTGCGCTCCGCCTGTGGGTGGTGCGCTAAAGTGAATCTGACGGCGCTCTCGGTTTATTTCCCACGGGGATGAAGAGCTCTCGGCCGTGTTCATTTTAATGAGGACAGGCTGCTTCTCATGAAATATGTTGCTGATCTTAATATTCAGACATATGTGACTGTAGGGGAGTCCTTTAAGTCATTGGTACCCCAATGTGTTGTCACACTACAAGGGGTCATTTGTCACAAGGTAATATTGTCAGATGTAAAAAAAAAAAAAAAATTATAAAGCACAAAATTAAATTTTTTGACAACATTTAAAATACATATTCACTTTCAACCCACAGTCAGGAACAAATATGACCTGATGTTACCTAAAACTTGCAAAGAATATTGTCATTTACAAAATGACATTACTGAGATTATTGCATTACATTATTGCCCTCATGACAATTTCCCTGTGTGAAAACAAGCCTTGGTTCTCCCCATAACTCATAACGTATAGAGAAAGAGAGAGCGATATGACCAAAGGTATGTTATTTTCACTCATGAGAATTATGGGAGGGCATCATCACAGTTTTGGCATTACAATTAAATAAGCAAAGTTTGTGTGATGTAAAATGCCTTTTAGTAGTTTAGTTAATAGCGCTACGTACAGTAGAAAATGAGAATATTCTTTGCCTCTGGAATTGTGAGTTAGACATCTGTAACTAGTTGACTGAAATAAAAATATATATAAAATTAAGCACTTTGTTATAAACATATCTTGTAAAATAATGGCATTTTAGAGAAAATCCTGTCTTTCTGTCACACATCATGCGTGACGATGAACAGAACAGGTTTAAGAGAAAGTGTTTTTGTATATAAACTGAAGTGGTTTAGTCAAACCGTCCAACAAGGACAGTTTCACCAGTTCACCATCATGTCTGGCCTTCATGCTGGCCGCCTATTGATTCATTTCCAACTCATCGTTACTTCAGAACCACAGCAGATGGAGGCTGGAGTCGGGCCCAGATCTGGCTTCAGTGTGTCAGCATGAATCATACAAGAACTTCTGTACAGATTCACTGATCAGTGGGCTCTGCCCCACAAACATGTCCCTTTATCACACAGGGACATGAGAATCAGAGCAGGAAAACTGAGAGCTGGATTCATTTGCAACACAAAGCTGCTTTGCCCCTGACTGTACATTTATCCTGTGTGTGTTCTTTAATGAGAGCTGTGTGTGGCTATAACTGTTTTGAATCAGAAATCATGTAACATTCCAGATTGATTCAGTCTTTCATTTGAGGCCTTCTGCCTCCTGCTGGCCATTCAGATATAACTAAACTAAACTAAACTAAACTAAACTAAACTAAACTAAACTAAACTAAACTAAACTAAACTAAACGTCACAACCCAGCTAACAAGGAACGTTTTCAGACCATTGGCTGAGGTTCTCTAAAAGTTAACTTGCAGTTAAGTTTAATTAATTTGGTTGAAACTATCATTTCAACTTACTCTTTATAATATTGACTGGTCTTGAGTTGCTGTAACTTTTAAGAAATGGTTGAAAAATTGCTTAACCTATTTTTTTAAGTTATACCAGTCAGGATTTAAAATTTTATGTTGAAATGACTTGTATAGCCAAGTTGATTAAACTCAAACATTTAACATTTAGGCAACAATGGTTTTTTTTTACAGTGTAGTGGCATGTTTTCAGAACATTAAAGAATTAAATTATTAACCAAGCAATAACATAAAGCTAAAATATAAAAAAATGGACGTTTTGAATGTTTCTAGAACTTTTAAAGTAACATTTTTGTTACTTAATGGAAACATTAGAGAAAAGTTCTTACAACCTAAAATTGTTATCTGGGAAACGTCTTTCTAAAAGTCATACAGTAAGTGCAACAGAAAAATTGACCTTTTTTTATTTTTTTTGTAAAATAAAATATTCTAAAATATTTTACAGTGCAACAACATGTAAAGGCTTGGAGGACGTTTTACTGGTAAGTTATGTATTTTGAGGTGTGATTTATCACATGTGAACGAGATCCAGGTATCAAAGTTGAAAAATGAAGAAAGCTCTGGTTCCCATGGGGAGAGAGAAGACGGAACGATTCCGTCAGCTCTGTCTCCTTATGCTGTTTCTGCTGTGCAAACAGAGTGGTAAACAAACACCTCCAGATGGAAGGGGTTCAGCTTTAGTGCGCAAGGCAGTTTTTGAGTGGGAAGAACTAGAGTTTTTATTGCCAGCCGAGATGTTGTAGAGGCATTCAATTTATTCCCCCATCCATGCTGCTTCTACTCTTCTGGAAGGGAAAAAGCGTATGCTGTTTCGGAAAAAGTGGGTTAGCCGTGCTGTCTGACAGCTGTGACAGGGCTCCTTATCCACAATAAACAGAGCTGCACAGAATATGTTTGTGTGGCACAGAGATACCTGGGCTTCCAGAAAACCTCGTCTTGGTTGGCGGAGGTTCAGGAGTTATCTTTATGAAGCTCATAAGTACAGATCAGAAGAAAAGCGTTTCCATCAAATAACAAAAATATTTAAAATGTTATTTCAAATGTTCCAAGAACGATTAAACCATCCAGGTTTTAGACATTGTATTACCATTATGGCTTTGTTATAGAACGGTATTTATACACTTTTAATTTAGTAACATTTTTAAAATGTTAAAGAACAGTTCCACCAACATTACTGCCAGAATATTTTAGATTTTCGAACTTTGAAAGAACTTTTGAATAGTGTTAGCCAATGTTCTGAGAACATTCCCTGATAGCTGGGAAATCAGCCGCAACACTCAAGCACAGATAGATCGCTTTGCTTCAGTACCATTACAGTGCCTGCCTGATGAGTTTCTTTGTGAAAGCTATTGGTCCCACTGGTCTGAGCCCTCTTTCGCGTTTCCTCTCTCCCACTTGCTATAATGGCATAACCGCTCTTCTGATGGAGGGCCATTTCCACGAAGCTAAACAAACACTCTCCAATAGAATGATTGCAGGCCATTAGGCCATTCTGTCAAGACCAGTGGAGAATTATCTGGAGGAAGTGGGTCCCATTGGTAGCGGCACAGATCAATTCCTCAGCCCCGCCTCCTCACCCGACTGTCAACAACTCCGGATTAATCTCCAGTTCAGATTTCAGATCCAATCTCGGGGCCAATTTGTGTGGACCACAGTAACAAGGTTTTTAAGAGGCAATCGATCAAAGTTACTACCAACCTCCAGATCATTCGCCCAACAGGACAGAGCGCTGAGTTATTTTCACTTAATAACCCACAACATGTAGACTGGTGAATTATTCATTCACACGGCTGAGCGAGAGAGAAGGACCTTGAACTATAACGGTGGGAACATTTTCATTTCGTCTAAATGGGGCAAAAATATACTGGAGGACAATGTGACTGCCTGTCTGTGACGTGGTCTCTAGCTTATTAGGACCAGTAAACAACCACTTAGCAACCACCCAGAATACCATAGCAACCACCTAACAAGCACGCAGAACCCCATAGCAACTACCTAGAAACCACCCAGAACACCATAGCAACCATGCAGAACACCATAGTAACCCCCTAGCAAGCACCCAGAACACCATAACAACCACCTAACAAGCACGCAGAACCCCATAGCAACCACCTAGCACACCATAGCAACCACCTAGCAACCACCCAGAACACCCTAGAAAGCACCCAGAACACCATAGTAACCACCTAGCAACCACCCATAACACCATAGTAACCTCCTTGCAATCACCAGAACACCATAGCAACCACACAGCACCACACTAGAAATACTAGAACACCTTAACAACCACATAGCAACACCCTGACGACCACTCACAAAAGCAGGATGGCAGCCAAAGTCATACTGCAAATCAGAGCTTCAGTTTTATTCAGGAAACGTTCAGATCTACTTGTGTGTGATATTTTCAACATGACCATTTTACCATGCTGGAAGTATACTCACTCACATAATGGAATATAATTTATTATGCCCATTAAAACCTGCATAATAACACCTTTATATTTTATTTCAGGTTGACTCTCTATCTTTGTCCCTGTGGCGCTGTGTAATATCTCAAGCACTTTAATAACACAACAGCGCTAATTAGGCAGCTGGATTTTGGGTGCAATACTACACCCTAGCGGTCAAATCCGTGCAGCGCAGCGCTTATGATTTATTCATATCACAACTGCGTAGCAGACACGCACTTCCAAGTTGTTTCGCAAGCTGTACCATTTATAACTTTATTTATAATTTAAAAGAGTCGGTTCGTTTTGCCTTGTGTAGGATCCTCTGCCTGAATTCAATTCTTTTTGGTCTCCACACGCCCCTGTGTGATTATTCTGGTAACACAGCAAATAAGGCAGCAAAAATGCTCCTAAATTATTTACCCAGAAACAATTATAACCCAGTAGGGAAGACAAGCAATATGACTTTATTTGCTTTCTCAGAGGAGAGAGAAATTGATTTATTCAACACATTTATTAAACAACGTTATGTTAGTAATCATACCTGCACAAATGGCCTAAATGCCCAGCTAACAATTTTAGATTGTAAATGTTTCCGTAACATTTCCATTAAGCAACAAAAATGTTAAAAATGTTGTTTTGAACATTTTAAAGACATTCAAAACGTCCAGTTTTTTAGATGTTGTATTAATGTTATCGCTTGGTTATAAGAACGTTATTCAAACCTTTTTTTTGCAAATTTTGTAACGTCATAAAACATTCCACTAACAACTTAAGAATTGCGTTTTAAAATACGGTATATAACGTTAAAACATGTTCTAACATTACTACAAGAACGTTTTTGATAACTTCGAGAGAACTTTAAGAGAACATTAGCCAATGTTCTGAGAACATTCCCTGTTAGCTACGGCGGTATGCAGAAAAAAGGCTCATGCTTTGTATTGCTGTCAGATTACTCTGTATGATGTTCATCGGAGTGCAGAGGTTATTATTCATGATCTACAACAGCTGTATGACAGAGAGATCATAAGAAACGCTTGTTTTCCTCTGTGTAGGTAAAGCTGTCGCCCAAGAAGGGAAGCACCGGTGGCTGGTTGTAGTTCGCCATCAGGAAGATGCAAAAAGTTCCTAATGTCATTACCGGAGTAACTATATAGAAGCACAGTCGATCCACAGTCCTGGCGATCCCACTCCAGTTGTCCTTTTCCTGGAAAAGAAACGTACGATTGGGGTTTTAGTTTCTCAAAGAAACAGAAACCATGAACATGACATGGCATTCACAACCCATTTGACTCATATAATGTGATATATTTCTGGCTATAAGCTGTAAAAAATGCTACAAAAGTAATTAGCATAAAGGTATAGGTATTTACTCTCATGTCATTCACAACCAGTATGACATTTTGCATCTTTGACATTTTAGAAGATGAATTACGTTTGTAACCAAACAACAGTGACACCCATTGACTTCCACTGTATGGACACAAAACCACTAAGACTTTTAGTAAATGACGGAAGAATTTTTTATTTTTTGGTGAACTATCCCTTTAACAGGCCTTCTCCTGCTGTACAGTTTTCTCCAAGCTAGACGGTATACACAATATAGAATGTTGTTTGGCCTACCCCAGCTCCCACATTTCCCCCATCTTCCTGTTTATTGGACTGAATTTGCTTCCTACCTCATTATAGTCGTTTTTGTCATGCATGTGTTTAACAATGTAATTGGCTCCTTCCACAGCTGGCTTCATCTCATTGTACAGCTGTTCCGACGCCTCTGAGTCATCACTGGATGTGTACGCTGGAAAGAATTTACTCGTTTAATGCTATAAAAATATAAACTTGAAAATAAAATTAAATAGTGAGGTTCATCGTGTGAATCATGCGAGACTGACTGGCTTTGGGGGTGGGCCGAGCTGCCAGGCCATGCCTCTGAGACTGCTTCTCAAACATAAGCTCACTGCGGGATTTGACGCTGTAGTACTCTTCGGCCTTGGCGATGTAACCCAGAGAGCTGGATCGCCGTGGCAATGCTCCCTGCGGACCGGGGTTGTCGTCGGCTGGACGGGACATGTGCAGGAGGCGTGGCAGGCGCTCCAAAAAGAACTGAGAGAGAGAGCAGTTGCTACATCATCCGAAACTGTTTTGAGCTATATGGTTTCTATAAAAATCAGTAGAAGAGCTTCTGTTCATCTGAGGTGCTTAATATTATCTTATGCTGGCTGCTCGGATTAAACATTAGAATGTTTGAAATGCTAGCACAGATCAATATTGTACACAATTTGGCTCAGTGGTTATAATTTGTGCCTTCAAACTCCATGGTCAGTAGTTAGAGCCAGGCATGCGTGAAGTTCTGGAACTGACCTCTTTGGTCCATTCTGTCATGACATGAGTGCTGGGTGTCCGGAAGTGAAGGTTCAGCACGATTACACAGTTTAGAACAACCACAGTTACCAGCACCATAATAAACATCAGATACCTGCCAAACCCAGAATCAAACCTTTTAGAAACCTTTATTCAAGTTTTATAATTTTATTTTATTTTATTGTACTTAAAGCTGCAGTTTGTAACTTTTTTTAGCTAAAATGAACAAAAATTTTGTTATTAGACAAGTACATAACAGATCAATGTTCAAAATGGTCTGCTTACTTTTGCCTAAATTCGTAACTGTAAGCTTATAATAATGATTTATAATTCAAGCTGCCGGGTCTGATTTCCCAGTTCAATGTCAGTTTGACATTAACATACATAAAGTAGCCTGCAGTTTTATGTTTCAAACAGAGATGGCAGAGAGACAAAAGTTATGAATTGCAGCTTTAAACATTGTGGTGCAATCCACAATCCAAACTTATTGCAATATATGTTTAAAATCAAAGCTTTGGTTTTATGGCTGTAGGCTGATTTCAGACCACATTAGTGATACTGAAACATCCCCATGCATTATTTATGATATCTGTGTGATAATGGCATACTTGACTATTAAGGGAACAGCCATAGAGGTCTCAGGCAGACGCTGTGAAATCAGCAGCAGAAACACAGACTGAGCCAAGAGCACAGAGATGGACAATGTCATCTTCTCACCACCTGGAAACATGCACAGCATGATAAAGACATTCTGTATTATTTGCATTTAGTGTACATTTATTTGCTAAAGTTATGCCGTGACATGTCACCTTAAAGGGATAGTTCACGCAAAAAGTTTTGACGAAACAATTTTTCCATCATTTACTCACCCTCATGTCATTTTAAACCTGTATGACCTTTTCTTCTATGGAACAAAAAAGAAGACATATGGAGAAGTCTCAGTGGTTTTGTGTCCATACAATAAAAGTTAATGGGTGCCACTGTAGTTTGGCTACCAGCGTACTTCAGAATATCTTCTTTTGTGTTCCTCAGAAGCAAAAAAGTCATACAAGTTTGCAATGACATTAAGGTGAGCAAATAATAGAAGAATATTTGTTTTTTAGAGAACTATCCCTTTAAATAGTACAGTTTTAGCTGTACCAGAAAAGCTTTGCTCTGGTTGTATTATCTCATAGTATATGTTTTAAAATGTCCTGCCCCTTCAAATTATTTTCACGGTTTTGCCACTCTTTGTTAGCTGTGCTATTGCCTTTACAAGAGTAGCCAAACTGTATTTCAACTACTTCAAATTATAAGTAGCTTGTAGCTATCTGAGCCACAGTTGCAAAGCAGCTTTCTCAAAACATTGTTAATTTTAATATTTCGTCTTGGTTTTGTGCTGTCATACTGTGATAACACTGAATCTATGAGTATTAACTAGAGAAAACCACAGGATCACTCACTGTCTGCAGGCAGGTAGTAGACAAGCGAGGCCAGGAAGGAGATGAGAACGCATGGGATGATTATGTTTACGATGTAGAACAGCGGCTTGCGTTTAATGATCAGGTAAAATGTGATGTCCTGGTGCTTGTTGCTCTCCATTGGAATGCTTTTGTAAGTGTTTTTCTTGGCAGGCTTGTGAACTATCTCCCACTCTCCGTTTTCTGGAAGCGAACAGGGAGAGAGAGATAAACTACAGCCTGTGGAAGCAGGAGAAGGAATCAAACAGTGGTAATGTGCCGGATCTTACCTGTGAATCCCTCAGGATCAATTACAATCCATTCTACTTTGTAGGACTTTCCTTCTTCTTCATCTACTTTTAGATGTAAGATGATCTCCTTAGCATTGTAAGTTAATGAGCTAACAGAGACAGAATGAGTATTGTGGGAGTCAATAAAAACATAATAACATAACGTTAAAATGACGCTACATTCCCAGATAACAATTTTAGGTTGTAAGAATGTTTCCATAACATTTTCATTAAATAACAGAAATGTTAAAAAATTATTTTAAAAGCTTTAGGAACGTTCAAAATGTCCAGTTGTAATAATGTTACTGCTTGTTATAAGAACATTATTCAAACATTTTTTAAATGTTCCACTAACTTTTAAGAAGAACTTTTTTTGATAAAAGATATATTAAACGTTAAAAAAAATTCTACTAATGTTAATAATGTTTTCTGGATAGCTTTGAGACAACTTTCAGAGAACATTAGCCAATATTCTGAGAACGTTCCCTGTTAGCTGGGTTGTTGATAAAATGTAGAGACAGACTATAAAACAACCCCACCTGAACTTCAGTGAGCAGTTCTGCCAATCAAACGGGAAATAGTTGACATTTATGGAACAGGAGCTTCGAAATATAGCTGGAGGTAACCAGTACACATATCCATTAGGATAGATCAAGACATTGCAGTAATAGGCGACCTGGAACTGGGCGTCATTGCTGTAATAAAGGATAGTGAAATTAAAAATCAATGCAAATAACTTCATAAGAGAAATAATAGTCTTCACAGTGCTCTTCTGAAGCTGGTAGCATACTTGTTTTCAAGAACAATCTCTGGCAACCACACCATACTGGGCGGGAGGCGCAGGACGGAAATGTTGTCAAACTCAGATTCATTCCACGCTAGTCTGTAATCAGTCCAGCCCTTAACAAAACAACACAGAAAAATATATAGCACGTATGCATATGGTATGTAAACAAATCTGTTCATTGAACTAACAATTGAAACTAGTACTTACATGCTCCATCCACACATTTGTAAGTAAAGTTTCATCAACTTCTTTCTGTCATGGAGGAAGAAAAATTATGTGTTTATATACCCAAATATATATTATAATAATGTAAAACAATAATAAACATAAATAGGATTCCTGACTGAGGATTTAAAATATTAAGTTAAAATAACTTGTGTAGCCAAGTTGATTAAACTTGAACATTTAAGGCAGCATATATGTATATATATATATATATATATATATATACAAACAACATTCTTTCTCTGGCTTATAATTCCCCCTACTCTGTTACACAGTCTGTAATGTTTAAATGTACTGCAATAATAATAAAAACCTCACCAGGGAGATGAGATTAGAAAGCGTGAGTGCCAGGTAAATGTCTACAGTTTCATCTTTATGATGCACAGGCCGAAGCTCTTTGTTGTAGCCTCGCTCTTTAAACAGATAATTGATAAGACGCTCTTCTTCATTCCGGCCAGAACATTCTGCACAAATGAAAAGGTTTTGTTAAAATAAATAAATAAAAAGAGGTTTTGAAAATCAGACCCATGCCTAGCTATATTGAATGGTCAGTTCTTTTAGTTCTTTTACTTGAAACAGTTTAGTTACTTGAAATACTTTAGTTACTTTGAAATTACTTTAGTGATCTGCCATCCTTATCATTTGTCAAGCTTCAATTCGTATTGTATCCACCCTGTTTCTTTCTTTTTGCCTTTCTTTGTTTCCCATTCTTTATCCTTTTCCTTTATTTTCCTTCTTATTTGCTGTTGTTCATAACTGACAAGAATGTGCTGTCAAAAATGTCGCTTGTATTTTGCTGCCAACATTAATAAAGCTTCATTTTGTAAAAGTAGGCCTGTAGGGAGATATATAAATGCATTTTAATTTGATTGTATAATTATAAATGATAAATCAAGTATAAATTGTGTCATTTAATTTGCAATTGTATTAATTGCCAAATGAACCAGCATCTCAGTTTAAAGTTAAACTTTAACTATAAGCTATACAGTTACTTCAATACAGCTGGTTGTTACCATTAACAGCTTACTAGTAGTTACAATATGTAGCTTAACTATTGCAGAACAAATGCCTCCCAAGAAAAGATTGGAAAACTTCATATTCATAATGCGCAATGACCAGTTACATATTAATTTGGATTGCCCTACCTTGAAGAATGAAGAAGATCGAGGCCAGCAGAAGATAAATAATGTTTCTCATCTTGTCACTTCGTTGTTTGACTTTGTTTTACTGCTTTTGTCCTGCTGATGTAGGGTGCGAAACAACTTCTCTCTTGACTGACACAGACAGATGCAGAATCAGTTCACAGGGGCCGAAAGCAGACACACAATCTCTGATTTCTGCTGTTTACAGTAAGAAGATCTGCAGGGGTGCTCAGAAATACAAGAGCTGAGATTGAACAAGCATTTGTCATGTCACAACATTTCTTCTGCTGTTTTAACCAAACATTTCTCCAAAACAAGAATAAAACTGAGAGATGGCGTTTGCCCACACAGCCGGTCTATAAATGGATCTGTCACATTCCAGTTACCCCACAGCCGACCACCTGTTACTGACCCAGCCAACAGCTTTAGGTTGTAAGAACGTTTACCTAACGTTTCCATTAAGTTAGTTTCATGAACGTTCAAAACATTGCGTTTTTTGGAGGTTGTATCAACTACTGTTTGGTTATAACAAACCAAAACTTTTTAAATCCATTTTTAACTCAACATTTTTAACTCATAACGTAGGAATAACGTTTTGATGTATGTGATACATAACGTTAACGTTCTCCTAACGTTACCGCTTTAAGAGAACGTTTGGAGAACGTTCACCAACGTTCTGAGAACGTTACCTGTTAGATGGAGAAGCAGTGGACCTCCTGAATGTTTAGGCTTCAAAGCAGATGTCATGTTTGTTGGATGCTGCTAGTTTGTGGTGGCTGAAGAGGGTTAGATCGTAAACGAGATTTAATATCATATTAATAAACATATTAATAATTTTTTAATGGGCTTTTTGTGTGCAGCACTTGCACGACGTTTTGGGGTGTCCAAGAAGGGCCAGCAGAGGGAGTCAGAGGTTAATTCGGGGGATGTTTGCAATACAAGGCGACCAAAGGGTGTGCAATATGAAGAACTGCTTTTTACTGCTTATTAATGTATTATGATTTATTATTTTATATACTGCATTACTGCTTTTTTATTTCTTGTTATATATTTACCCATGAAAGGTTTTCACCAGTGCTTTAACATCGCTTTTCTTAAACTAGTTGACCTTTATTAAGGACCTGCATGGTTTTTACATATTACATATTTATGTTTTTTGTCTGTCTGAGGGCTGCAGCATTAAGTCCCGAGTCATCTGTGACGCACAGACCTCCAGAGCTAAACTAAAATATTGAAAATAATAATGATTATGATTCATTATTGATTGTGGAAACATACGGACGTGATAATGAATCGTTCCCCGTACAAAATAAACTAATATGAGGCATTGTCATAACTAGTAGTAACATATTTAGGCTCTTGGTACGTAGTGGTTTTTCTCTCCTTTCTAAAACATTGCGCGCAACCCAGAAAGGCTGGTGGCGCGCCGCTGTTTTGCTTTCACCCTTTTCCACTTGCGCATTATTCATTTATTTATTTATCCAGGCTCCCTCCCCTTTAAACCCGGATGAATGACTTCATTTTCGGTCTGGATATCCTTTATGATCTCGGGATCTCCCTGTATTTCTCACAAGAGCTCGCCGGGCGCGCAGGTGCGCACCACTCCACTCCACAACATCCCTCAGTTTAACCAGGACATCAGGCGACTGGACCATCAGACAGGGTTACTGAAGAGTCTTAGCTGGACTTTTTCCACAACAGGCATTTGTCTTAATCAATAACAATTCCTGCAACGTAATCTGCTTTAGTTTTATCCCCACGACCTTCCCGGAGAACCTGCGCGTCGGTGAAGCCATGTCCGAGGTGCTGCCCTACAACGAGGGAAACATGAACGGCTACGGTGCGGACAGCGAAGTCAGCCAGATATCCTTCAGCTGTCGACTGCAGGACACCAACTCTTTCTTCGGCACCTCACAATCCAAAAGGCCACCGAAACTCGGGCAGATTGGCCGGGCCAAACACGGTAGGGCGCATCACACACCATTTACGACGCAGTTACGCATTTCCTCGCAGATGCATGTCCGATTTCTTGCTCTGTTTCAACCGTGAACCTCCAAGAAACATGTGCATTTGTTTTGTTTTCAGTGGTTATTGAAGATGACCGAATAGACGAAGTTCTCAAGGGGATGACGGACAAGTCATCTCCAGGCGTGTAAGCTTGAGCTTTCACCTCGTCAACCTTACAGCGCAGGATGAAGAGCGACGGAGAGCAGAAGATGCAGGCGATTCTCCAACCAAAACCCATCCCAGGATGAAAGTTACCCAAGATTTCTGGTCATCTAGTCCATTGTCTTGTCGGGGGTCTCCACGAAGCCCGGTTTCATGGCATCTGTCCCACCGTTACGAGCTGCTGATGGAGGGGAGCTGTCCAGTTCAGAACCCCGACCCAAACTTGGCTCATTCCTTTCCATCTTTCCAGAGAAATAAGCTTCATTTCTATATTGCATGGAAACGGGCTGGTGTATGTCATGGAGAGAAGATTGATTAAACGTTTTATTGACGTCCTCTTGCCCTTTCAGATGTTGACTGATCAACTGCAGGTGCATTGCCCCCATATAGATATCACAGCCGGCAAGCAAGATGCGAGGAAAACAGCAACCATGAGAGAAATGCAGAGTTTGAACTTCTTGTTTGCTTATTTACTGCGTCTTTTCTATGACATGTTTTGGTTTGGCGTCGTGTATAGTAATATATGCCGTCCTCTTCGCATGAACTTCTCTCTTGTGCCGGTTCTCTTCTCTTCAAAGCCAGGCACGCCTCTTTTTACCAATATTTATCAATATTTGTATTTTTTATATCTTCTGAACATTTGTTGCTCAGAGCCTTTATGGTCTTTAATGGTCCATTAAGACAAACGGGAGTGAAACAATATCAAGTGAATGTTATTTTGGGGAGAGGGGACGCACATTCCGCTATTTTCACGCTTTTTATTGCAATATTGATCATGAAGAGATTTCAGAGCGATGTTCTCTCTGTTTATATGAACATCTCGGTTGTTTGTTTGTTTGTTTGTTTGTTTTCGTATCATTTTGGAAATGTTGGGTGTTGTGCATGGAATATTAATATTTTTTAACCTCACTAACAACTTAGGACGCAAACAACAATTGTACACAAATGTCTCAACATTATGTGAACAACTTCTGTGAATTAATAAATGGATTGCGAGGATTCATCCATCATCTTCCATTTTAATTTCATATCACAAACGTGTTTATTGAAATATGACCTGACACATCAAAATAGCTGAGATATAAGAGGAGAAACAGGCAAACAAAAAAGGAGATTATATACTGTAGACCCATAAATAACTTGGGGGAAAAACAGAGCGAAAAAATAAACAAAATATACTTGCATCCAATTATGGGCTACATAGTGGATCATCTGAGGAAGAGGAGGGGGAGCTGAGGGTCTTAATGCGGGAATGAGAGACATTAACTGAAGGGTGGAAGATGTTTATGACTGCTGTCAGACATTAAAGTGACTGACTGAATTAATCAGAAAACAAACTAACATAATAGCCCACATATTGTACAGTGTGCTTTGGATATGCAGTTCTTCAGAACTTTAAATATTACAACTAAACAAGACAGAAGACCAATGCGCATCGTTGTCTTGTTATTATCTCATCACCTTTCATCACTTCTGTACAGAATCATCTTAAATGGTCAAACATTAAGTATATTCAATATTAAAGAATTTGTGTTGTCTAATGGGGATCAAACCCATAACCTATAGAACTGTTATAAAGTTGAACTACAGGATCAAGATATGAGTGCATTCCCTAGGATTCGAACCCATGACATTGGTGTTGCCAGTGCCACGTTCTACCAGATGAGCTACTAAGAGCGAATTAACTTGATACTAATTATGAAGTTAATAAAATTAGCTATTGTATGCTTAGCTGACCAAAATTGCAATGTTTTTTTCCTGAAAACATCCATCAGATGATATTAATATCCATAACAATAAAACATGAGCTCAGGTGAAGCTGTTTTTCACCGTATTGTCTAATCTCATCTGTCTCAGATAAGTGACAGATCAGACATCACAAACCTGGCAGGTTATTAAAGCGACAGATCATCTCACAGGACACACTAACGTTCCACAACTCAGCAGAGCGTCGAACCAAGTGTCAATCTGTCCCGTTTTCCCATTATTTTACTAACCCGAAACACCCGAGAGACAGTCTGACACGTTTACACACACCTCAGAGATAAACACACCTCCAAACAACTACAGCAGATCAGCCATTATTGAACGTCCTTCCACCAGACTTAAACAAACCACAAGAATGGAAAGGTGCCATTTATTTTGACGTGACAACGTCACTCACATTGTTCAAACTGACTCTTGTGAATTCACAATTTCAGAATTCACAAGATGTTTAGAAGAACAAAATGACAATAAGGGCCAAGAGTCTCAATCAGCTAACCTGCCTGCAACTGCTCAGAGCATTGTGCTTGCAATGGCAATGTGAGGGTTTGATTCCCACATACCAACTGCAAAATATCAGAGGACTTGTGAAGAACTGTTCCAGGTTCAATACAAATTCAATGCAAGTCCTATTGAGTAAAGTGTTTCCCAAACTTTCCCAAAACACTCATTTACACCAAACCAGAAATATGTTCTTTTAAATCATTTAGCATTGGATATCATTTAACATTATGATCAATATTATCAAAGAGTCTGTTATTATGATGATTCACTGTAAAATAAAAAACAATGTATTGTGAGTAAAATACAGACTCAAGAATTAACTTCTCCTTTTAACAAGATACCTGCGCTTGTTTGTCATTCAAAGATTTGCCAAGTTCAGGAGCAATCAAAGAGAAATCTCTGAAAAACACAAATTTGTTATTTTTGAAAGTTGAAATATAGAGAAGCATGAAATATCAAATATCACACTATCATTTTTAAGAACTGATACTTAGTTTTTTATGAAGCAAAATCTTTCCAAGTAAACCTGGAATTTGTTATTACGTACACATACACAAAAAGTCTTACCCAAAGTGATTTCTGTTCAGAGGTTTTATTTGCTAAATCAGTTTTGTATGATGACCCAAACCAGTCCATCCCCAGACCTGTGTAATGAGTCACAAAGTGAGTGATCTTGAGAAGAGTCTAAACAACCCTCAAATTCTTTTCCTGTAAAACAGACAGAAATGACATTTCAGCAGAGAATTAAAAATGAATGATTTATGCCTTATTAATGCAGGCCCCGGAAGAGTCTGCGCTCTGCTGATGCGCCATTGCAGCACGCTGCTGCAGCTTGTGATGTTTCTCTGCAACAAATACAGAAGAGAGGCGCTGGAGCAAGACATGCAATGCAAAGGCTTTTCACGCTCTGAGCAGTAATGCATTATACCTTTATGTGTGCAAAAGAGTATTTGCAGGAGTGAGGTAAGCAGCTGTATATGTCATTAGCTTTGTGATTGTCTGGATTAGATTAGAACATCAGAACTTCTGAACTTTGTTAACAGCACTGAACTTCTTCCTGCTGTCTTGACAACAGTGACTCAGAATTACAGAATCACCATTATTAGAAAGTTACTTCAGGACCAGATTTAGCATGTGTCCATGAAAATGGCTCACAATGCTTTGTTGCTTCATCATTCTCTCTCCTTCATCTTCAGCTAAAGTACTTGAAGTTATGACAAATAAAAAATAAAAACAGATATCACATAACTGCAGAACATCCTAGTTGTATGTCATATAAAGTATATCTGCATTATTCATCATTTAAATTATAACACATTGTAACAATACAAACACATACATTAGAATATAAAAATATTAATTCAACATTCCCACCAAACGCACATACTGTACATACTGTCATGCACAGGTTTATTATGTATGGTATATTAGTAAGAACGTCGTAGATTATTGCTTTCATACATTTTATAACTTTTTTATTCTACTGCAGGCCACGTCAATGGTCTTATAACATTTATTATATTCTATTGTAATATATAAGTATAACGTTTCATGTTTTATAATGTTTCATTATATTTTGGAGGACATTTTCACAAATGTATAACCCAGTTTAGCCAAACGCACACACACACACACACCAATACAGAACCATGGCTTTATTCTTCATGCATGAGATGAATTAAAGCTCTGAACAGCAAATAGGTCAGTCTGGATACGTCTATGGGGTAAAAAGAGACACTTCTCTCACGACTCAAATCATCTGCAGATTATTTATAGTAATGCCACTCAGTGCCTTAAATATGCTGTAGCTAGTGTGTATTGTTTATTTGTCCTTTCTGCACGAGCTAAAAATAAATCACTTGATGTGATTTTCAGCTCTCCTGATAACAGTAACAGGAGAAGAGTAGAAATAAACAGAGCAGCTGACTTACAGCAAAAAAAAAAAAAACTCACAGCAAAAATACATTCATATTCAGAGAGAAATGTGACACATGCAGAAATGTTCCGTCTGGTGGATCATAATATTGTAAACTGTCCAGCAAAATATGATGGCTGTAAACTTATAGTGGTATGCAACATACAGTAAACTACAGCATGCTTAAAGGGATAGTTCACCCAAAAATGAAAAATAATCAAAAATCATTTGCTCACCCTCAGGTCATTCTAAACATTCATGACTTTTTTGCTTCTGAGGAACACAGATGATGGTATTTTGAAGTATGTTGGTAACCTGTTACCAACAAAACCACTGAGACATTTCTCAACATATCTTCTTTTGCATTCCACAAAGAAAGGAATAGGTTTGGAATGACATGAGGGTGAGTAAATAATGGAAAATTTTAAGTTTTGGGTGAACTATTCCTTTAAAACCCTCCTTTAGGAAAATCATCTAAACAATCATAATTTTTTTTCTGAAATATCATCAAAATATAGAAGTAGACAGGTATTCCCAAGTGCAGGGTTAAAGGTTAACCAGCCAAGGTTAACCATTATAGTGGGTTAATAATAATATGGCCTTTTTGACCACAGGGGCCACAGTGCACAACAAACAGGCTTTTGGGGAAGTGCTGTTGTATTCATATATACCATAGATCTCACTTTAATATCCATTGTGCGTAAAAGTGACAGTGACCCATAATTCAACTCTTCATTAGCTCACTGTGGGACTTGGCCATCCTTCAAATACTGCTGTAACTACTGGAAAGTATCCATACAGCAAAACTGGGCCACTGTGTCTTTTGACTAGGAGTTATTGCGTGTCTGTATTTGTGGGTTCATATGATGGGTTTCTATTGATAATAAACAGAATTCATTCATGATTTACGTTTTTCACAAATCACATATTTTAGATCACAAGGAAGTGCTTAGTAAATTTTAAGCTGCAATCCGTAACTTTTTCCTCTCTGCCACCTTCTCTGTTTAAAAGGTGAAATTGCAGGGTACTTGTGGAGTTATTTTCTTAATGAAGATGACAAGTTTGAATTCTAAACAACTGCTGTAAGAACAAGCTACAAATAATTTGATTAACTTTTGTTCATTTTTAACCAAAAATATGTTACAGATTACAGCTTTAATGGTCTTTTTGTTGTTTCAATGCTAGTAAACGCTTATCGCATTTTTCGTAGGTGAACGTTTTACGTGGTGATGTTTAAGCTCAGGCATTTCTGAAGCGTGACACACCATTTTCCTGCCCCATCATCTAGTTCACACAAAGCCCCATTGTCATGGCAACCTCTGCCCGACTCAATGGTGAAATGTCTTAAAAGCGACCGACTTTTTCTACTAGTGAGACTCATCCATTCATCACAGCACAATGTCTAACCTATCCACGTTTTAAAATGATAGAGATGAGAAAAATTGTGAATTATTGAATGAAAAGCATAACAGCCGCATTAGCTGAGTCATAGTCATACTCCATTAGTCGAGAGCACCTCTTTCTCTCCTGTCTTTGGTTAAATCTTGAATGTTTGATTGTTGCACTGCCATTTTCTTTAAACCTTTCCAAAATGTCTGGTTTTGACAGTACACTCTTCATATAACTACTGTCAGTGAGACAGTACCTTCTTTCTGGAGGGTACCCATGTTATAGAAATGTTCAAAACGTTTAATTTTTAGACATCGTATTAATGTTTTGCTTGGTTATAAGAACATTATTCAATTTTTTTACATTTTACATTTACATTTATTCATTTAGCAGACGCTTTTATCCAAAGCAACTTACAAGTGCGGAATACAACAAGCGTGAGGCAACTAAACCTGAAGAGGCAACTAGACACAATAAGTGCTCACAATACAAGTTTCAGATAGTGCTCAGAGTATCATACATGTTTAAAAAACATTTTGTAATGTTTTTCAAACATTCCACCAACAACCTAAAATACTGTTTTTGGTATGTGATATATAAAAATTAAAAGAAATTAAAAAATGCTACTAAAGTTATTGCAAAAAGTTTTTTGACAACATTGAAAGAACTTTTGGAGAACATTAGCCTAAGTTTTGGGAACGTTTCCTGTAAGCTGCCCCAGTGCCCCAGTGGCAGCTGCTGTACCATTTGTGTACTGTACCAGCTGCTTTAATTTTTTCCATATTTACAGTGGGAATCAAGCGTCCGAATGTCCAGAAGCTAAAATGCATTTTTGTCTTTTTATTTATTTAATACAAATTCAAAAAGATTAATTTAACCAGAACATGGTGGAAATCTTCTGTGGAACTCAGACAATCTGATAATAAGCTAGCCACATGACAAAGACATTTCTTTTCCCAGTTGGTCCCAAGAGGCCTTTAAGCAGACCAGTGAAATTATTGTAGTACAGACAAGCAAACTGTCGATAAAAGCCACACACAGTCATGATTTTGTGTAGTCATCCACTGGCTCTTAACTGTTACGTAAGTTTCATGTTCTCAACTGATAAGATGGGAAAGACAGGCTAAAAACTAAACACAATGCTGAGAAAAAAGCCAAGCAAATCTTTAGAAAGATTTCTGAAAAGGGGCAAATATAAACACATTTTCAGATTTAGTTTTTGTTTTGAGCATGTTTCATGAAATTCACATACTATACACTAAAAGTAGTGAAAGTCCTCACTGGTGCCTGGTTTATATACTACAACATTTCATTTTGTTATATTAGAGGTTTTCAACCTTTGAACAGCCCGCAAACTGTCAAGTTTACAAAAGAACAATCACTAAAAAAGCCCAAATAAAGTGAGTCATACAATGCGTAATATTCTGCGTCTTTCTGAAGTCATTATTCGCCCTCAAATCAAGTCATTTATGTAAATTATGGACAAGCAGACAAATGTTTGATGAAGTGACAGACATTTAGAAGAATTAACAGAGTTAGTTTACATAACTGCACAAACCAAGACAGAAAAAGGGCACAGTTCCAATGGTTGTAATGCCACAAAATCTGAATGATGTTAACTTATCATTTAATATGAAGTTTACCTTGTAAATTCACATTTAGAATAAAATACACCTTTTACAAAAGCTTCTGGAGCTATCCTGCTCTGTTATGCCAAAAAATAATCCTTGGTCTTTTGAATACTATCTAAAAGAGTGTCTGCGGATTTATCTACACAATCTGTTTCAAACAATCTGTTTCAAACAGAGCAAAAGTGATGCTCCATCTTGTTTTTGGTAGTGTTTATTACTGGGAAGCTTCAGGAAAAGTAGGGCATGCTGTCTGTTTCTCAAGCCACCTCTGCAGGCCTCGGGGATCTGATTGTACTCTAAGTGTGAGGAAGATCCTTGTGGGAGACAGCGTCTGCATTATGCCGTTAAATTCTTATCTCTCTCTTCTCTTTTAAATCTATATGGCCTTGAGGTAGAAATCTGCTCACAATGTAAATACAGCAAGAAGCACTAGTTCAGAGGCATTTAAGTATATCCCCAGTTTAAGGGAACGTTCTCAGAACATTGGCTAATGTTCTCTAAAAGTTCTCTAAGTTATCAAAAAATGCTCTTGCAGCAACGTTAGATATGTATATATACAATTATATTAAGCATATTAAAAGCATTATTTTTAAATTGTTAGTGGAACATTTAAAAACACATTACTTACAGAACTACAAAATGTTTGAATAGTGTCCTTATAACCAAGCAATAATGTTAATTCAATGTCTAAAAAACTGGACGTTTTGAACGTTCCCAGAACATTCAAAATAACATATTCAACTTTATGATTACTTAATGGAAACATTAGAGAAACATATTTACAACCTAAAATTGTTAGCACATCTTTGTAGTCAGTCTTTCATGCCTTAAAGTGACCACTTACCCCAAAAAGTATGTCACTATTTACAGTACTTACCCTTATGTGGTACAAAACAATTTTAAAAAATGCAAAGAATTTTTTTCCTTCTTCTGTATGGCACAAAGGGAGATTTTCTTTGCAGAATGCATTATTGTGTTACATACTAAAACACTGAAAATCCGCCTCTAAACTTCAAATAAAAAAAACTTACATCTCACTTGCAACTGATTTGGTTCAAAGCACAAGCAGTCACATGACCGAACTGTACTGAACTGTACGCCTGCTGCTGAACTGTAAGCACATAAGCATTACGGCATGTTCTAATACATTTGGGCCATGTGTCCTGCACTGAGCTTCTATAACGCCCTCCTGTGATAACTCAAAACAAGCCATGAAAGCAGATTACAGGCTATGTGTGTGTGCATGCTCTCTCGGGAGGCTGACTACTTCTTGAAGGTTCACTTGCCCCAATCAATGTGGCAAGCCGGAGAGCTTCAGGATGCTGGGAGATGTGACTGCCTGGATCAATAAGCAAGAGTTAGCAGCCTGTTACACACTGACTCTTATTAAAACAAAGCACGACTACAGAAACTGGGGAGAGAATTTGAAACAAAGTAAGTCTGTGTGTGCGTTAACTGCAAAAAGAGAAAACAGGTAAAAGGACCAATTACACAGTGAAGTTCAAGGACCTGAGACCACACTGAAAATGTGAGATTCAAAATCTGAAACTATACAAAGTTTACTTCAAAACGGTTTTCAAAAATCAGTTTCATAAGACTAAAAGGCATTATGGTGTAAAATGATTAAGAAATATTTAAGACTGCATTATTTCAAGGTCACTAATGAAAGAAGTCAAATTTGTGACAACTGACCATGTTAAAAAATGGCAAAAAATGTGTTTTTGAAACTTTGGGAATAACAAGAATCACTGGGAATTACATGGTATTGCATGCCAACTGCCAAAAGGGCAATACAGCAAATGGGCAACTTAAAGACATACTTCGAAATTTAGAAACTTAAGAAATTTCGTTTTTTACTCAGGTTGTCATGATGTTAATGATGATATAACTTGAATAATACATTTTACAATTATTATTAAATTTGAAAAATGCAAAATAAAAGATATTTCACTACAGTGTCTTAATACTTTCAGACTTTCAGAAAGTTTCAGAAATTCAAGGGTACTTAGATCAGCATTAAACATTTTCACGAGGGAAGAATTAACCTTCTGCTTCTTAGAATGAAGCAGGTGCTTCAGAAATGGCATCGCGCCATGTGTTGATTCAGCCCCAGATGTCATTGAGTGAGGAGACTTCCATGTCCTGTTCAATGATGCCTGTGTGAGCCATCCTGCATTTAAAGAGAAACAAGAGCACAATCACTACAGCGATAAATCAATGCTTCCCTCCGCTGAGTCAAGAAAACCTCCCGCCATTCAAACAACTTGATGAGGAAACGCTGTCAGAATCCATGAATCCATCCACCATGAGGCCATAATCAATAATACTGCAGCGTGCTTGTGTGAGGTGACAACTGTGTCGATGTGGCCGCCAAACATCACCAATCACTGAACGTACATCTGATTCACAAACATATACAGGTTTCTCTTTAACTAAGAGCGTGTTTGCTCCAGGTGTTGATTATTATCTGACAAAGAGTAAAAAACATACATCTTTAAAATGTGTTGGTCTGAAATGAGTTACCTAAGGTCATCACCTTCTTACCCCCTCATGATAATATATATATCATGATAAAGGTGAGGTGACATACTATACTACAAACTAGGTAGGAAATCAGTCTAAGGATAAAAGAATTTTATTTGTTTATGTGTTTTAAATGACATTTTTTTCAAATCACATTTTTAAACAATATCACAACAACAGTTTGATCCAGAAAAAACGTATTCAAAGAATATCACAGCATTGCATCAGACAGTCAGTAAATGGACTGTGAGTGTGTAAGTGTCATCTATGACTGAGAGGATCTTTACTAGAAGACAGCCGTACAGAGTGTGAGAAGAGGCTGATGCGTTACCAGAGAATTGGTCAAGATTTTTAGGTTACAAGATTTTTAGGTTACAAGATTTTTAGGTTACAAAAACATTTCCCTAACATTTCCATTAAGTAACAAAAACGCAACAAACTTTTTGAGACATATTAACATTATTGCTTGTTGTTAGAACGTTATTCAAACATTTTTTTATTCTGTAACATTACTGCAACAACGTTTTTAATAACAGAAAACATTTAGAGAACGTTAGCAAGTGTTCTGAGAACGTTCCCTGTTAGCTGGGAAGATGTTTTACTCACCCTCACGTCAATCCAAACCTATATGACATTTTTTTGTGGAACATAAGAAAAGATATTTGGAGAAATGTCAAAGAGGTTTTGTGTCCATACAATGGAAGTCAAAGGGTGCTACTGCTGTATGAAAACCAACATACTCCAAAATATCTTCTTTTGTGTTCCTCAAAAGCATAAAAAGTCATACAGGTCTGGAATGACATGAGGGTGAGTAAATGATGTAACTTTCATATTATAAACAGTAACTTACTGTTTTTATCAAAACACCCTTACTGAATAAAAGTGAGTGACCTGGATCTGATGAGGTTGAAACATGGTTTTGGTACAGAGGCACCTGCCGAAGTGTGATCGTTCAGCTGCGTTTGTGTGGCCTACATTCAAAGATAAAGCCAGAACGAGAGAAACAATAAAAAGCAAGGTGGATTAGCACTGTTCTTCTTTTGTGTATTTATACAACCAGACAGGGTTTTATTGACACCTCACAATGTTCTTTGTCTAGTATATAGCTAAAAATATCTGCAGATTAAGCTTTGAGCAGCTCTTTTGGGGGGAAAGGCAGAGAACAAAACAAGGGTCAGAATTTAGCATCACTGTAAATGATTTAAGATGCATTTTTACAGTCCACAGATACAGTAGTTGTTGTTTTTACATAACACATTAAACACCATCTCAACCAGTATTTTTGTACTTTGTTGTCCAGTGAAAATGGATATACTCATACTCTGTCATTACAATTCAAATGTGGCAGGTTGTACTTGTTATACAGCAGCAGTTTAAACAAAGTATAATAAAAACGAAGTTTAGATCATGAAAATTCACTTAAAGATTATAGTACAAACACAATAATGACACTTAATTATTTCACAATAAAAGAGTTTTTCATTTCCATTCCTCACAGAATATTTGTGAAAAACATGCTGTTTCTAATATAAAGAGATGTGTGGACAGAGCCAGTGTGTGTGTGCTGGTGTGTGTGTGAGAGAGCAATTCGTTACGGGTGGTTGGTACTCTTGTTAAAGGGTTCGTGTGGGCATTCTTTGGGTCATATCAGGAGCCGGGCTAAAGGTTTGGATGACTGACCCAATTAAAACTCGCTGCTGTTGACAGCGGTGGAAGTCACTTCTGCATGAGATAATCCCAGCGCTCATTAACAGCACGCGTGTGAGTTTTTGTGTGTGTGCGTACAGTAGGTATGTGCACGACACGTGCGGGGGATTCACGTGGTAAGGCTGGGCTCAGTAGCGGAGAATCTGGGCTCCGCTGTTGCCTAGTTACTAGATTACCCAGAACCCCCTAAACAGGACCTTCTCAAATTGTTTTGTTTCCTTTTTCATCCTGGCAATAAACTAATTAAAAATTAAAAATAAATTACATATATAATGCGTTCTATAAACAGCAAATACATACATAATAAACAAATAAAAATACGTGCTCCATAAAACAAGTCTGACTTAATATAGTAGTGGAATGGCAGAATATGAAATGTGATGTCGGGTGACACGTATGTCAGCTCTATATATCTTTAGCTTGATCCAGAACTATAGAGAATTATCAGATAAACTGGAGTGAGGGGGATTATGGGAAAACTGAGGCTGAAAATGGCCGATATTACTGAGGATCTGTTATGATATGATATAATAAGTGACATTTGCAATCATTGCCTTTCCACATCCACAGCTTCTTTATGTGCTTGCTGTGGCTTCAGGTATTTAGTCATATAGAATCAGTTAAAGTTCATCGTTTCTCTTGAATGAGGAGATAAGATTTTGTACATTGCAAAATAATTTTCTTAATCTTTGTTATTTTTATGTAGTTTTCCAGTAAAATTTTTCACCATTCATATAACTGGATAAATTCACTTCAGAAGCCTTAAAACCTATGACAAATATTCAGAGAAAAGACTTTTTGACCTTGTCATTATCTTGTCAATTGTAAATTATATATATATATATAATCCTGCCTCCTCTCTTCTCCTTCCTTCTTTCCTGCCCCCTCTCTTCTCCTCCTCTCTTGCCTCCTCTCTTCTCCTCCTCTCCTACCCCCTCTCTTCTCTTCCTCCTTTTCTGCCTCCTCACTTTTTCCTCCTCCCTTTTTCTGACCCTTCTACTCCTACACACACACACACATCCATCAGCCACTGCGAGCTACCCATGTGGAAAAAGACCCTCAGCTCCACAGATTAACCAAAAACCAAACAAACAAAAAAGCTGTCTTCCCGCCATCAAAAGATTCTCTGCACCACGGAAGAAAGTGGCAACCACTATCATTTCTGCCAATTACCTCCGGCCCCCTCAGGCATCTCCAGTTTCCACGGTAACTCGCTGCACCCATTCTAGCTGGGATGTGCATCGCCATGGCAACCGGAACAGAAGCCCAGTTCCCCTGTGTCTGTAGCTCGTCTTCTCTGTGACAGAACAGACTACTCTTATAACTGAAGGGCTCATCCTGAGGCTAGGAGAACCTTTGATCACATGACCCAATTATGGCAAATACCCGCTATGTGTGACAATACCAGACAAACTAGTTTTGGCTAGCCCATTCCTGCTGTGCACAGATAACTTTCAACACACAGCAATGAGCGCACTGGAGCTCTCTTTGTCCTATTACTGCACAGATTCAAATCTTTCTTCAGTAAAGATCCCTCAATCTGCATTCGGATTGGTTTTCAGAGTCAAAGAAGAATGTAATTGAAGCTCCACTTCACAAAGAACTGTCTCTAAAATCTTATATTGCTCTATCAGAATGTGACGCATGCTATGGGTACGTACAAAGAAAGCAGCCCAGCTCGGCCCATTATATGTGTAATATTTAAAACAAATACAGTCTAAAATTACTTGGCCATTCCAGTGCCTTGAAGCTTTTGACATCAAAACAGGGTATAAGGCTAATATAAACTACCACAACTTTGTCTATATGTGCAAATAAAACATCATAATGAAAAACAATGTTTATCTATAACTGCAGTCAACGTTCAATAAGAAACTCCAGCAATCTTAAACCTGCAATCCGTAACTTTTGCCTCTCTAGCACCATCTCTGTTTGAAACAAAAACAGAAAAAATTGCAGGTTACTTTACATACTATTCTTTACGTATGTTAAAGTCAAATGAAGTCAAACTGACATTTCCTGGAAAATCTGCCCCAACAGCTCAATTTATCATTATGCGCTTGCTGATAAAAATTGGGGTAAGGTGAAGAGACTGTATTGAACACTGATTGGTCATGTACTCGTTCAATAACTGTTTTTTTTTTTTACCAAAAAAGTTACGGATTGCAGCCTTAAAATATTATCTTATCTTGCATCCAAACTGTATTGTCTTTTCCAAAATATGTGACAATATACACAAAATATGACATCTTGCCATGTTCACTTTTATAGAAGACTGGTGACATTGTTAACATGTTTTAAGTACAGACATGGGCTTAAGCCACGGATCACAAAACAGAATTGTAAGCTGTGGACAGAATTTTTCCAGAAATAGTTTCTTTTGACATGAAAGGTATATTGAACCTAACATCCCCACAATAACATGAAAGATAAATGCAGCTACATGACACCAAAAGATGAAACACAGAAGCCCTAGATATCCAGAAATATCACGTGACATGATTTGTGTAAAAAATACATTCAAAATACATGAAACGTTTCAATGTAAGTGTGCATGGATCTTGATGTAGTTTGTGTTAAGCATATGAAACACTGTGCTAAAACAAAACTTTATCAGACAGTGTGCCTGTAGCAACCCAGGGGCTTCTGCCAGAGGCCCTGTGGAAAGCTCTCTCTCTCTCCCTCTCACCCTCTCATCCTCTCACTCTCTCACCCTCTCACTCTCCCTCTCTCTCCGTCTGACCCCCTCTCTCCCATACACACACATTTTACTTATCTAAATATCTATCTCTCTCTCCCTCTCTCTCACACACACACACACACACATTTTACTTATCTATCTAAATGGGGACATGCCAGACTTGTATTCTTATACACAGATAGCTATAATCACAATAACCTAACCCACACTCTAACCTTAAATTGCACAAGTACAATTTAAAAAAAAACATTATTTACTATATTTTATAGCATTGTTTTACAAATGAGGACATCCCCAAAAGGAGTTTTTCTCAGATTTGTCAGGTTTTGCTGACTTTTGGGTACAAATTTGTCTCCAATATATGGTTAAGTAAACCCCTGCACACACACAGTCATTCTGCCTATCCTCCCTTACAACTCATATTTATGTTTCTATCTATTCTTCCATCCATCGATCCTTTTATCCATTTGTCTGTAATAAACATCATATTCTCTTCATATGAAGTGAAACATTCTTAACCCCTTTAGGTCAATTGTTCTTCTTTAAGTGTGTGTATATTTGTATGTGTGAGAGTGTGTGTGTTTTAAGGTAGTGATAGTGCATGTAATGTGTTACATTCAAGTATGCTTCGCTGGATACGGAGGGTGAGACCTTTCCTGAAAGGTTACATAACCGCCCCTGATCACATCATATATATATATATATATATATATATATATATATATATATATATATATATATATATATATATATATATATATATATATATATTATATTGCTCAGACAGTAGACATTATTTAAGCAAAATAAATTTTCCAAAAGCAAGGTGTATTTGAAACACCAAGCACAAAATGACAAAAAAAACAGTTAAAGGAAACATTACTGTATGTAGAGACAATAACAGCCTATAAACTGGTTTGCTGGATTCAGAGGTGAGGGTTCACCAAAACATCAGCCACATCACAACACGTCTGAAGAAAGTTCCCCACCGTACAGACAGAAGCGGAGAAGGGGAGCGAGTGTATGGCTATTTTTGATCTCACAATAAAATATTCACTGAGCTCCTCATGATGAAAAATTCACCACGCTCTTCATGATGGAATAGCTTTCATACTTTCTCTCATCTGCCCTAGTGTCTCTCATTTTCTCGCCCTTGTTTCATCTCCTACATACTCACACACTCTCTCTCTCTCTCTCTCTCTCTCTCTCTCTTTCTCTCTTTCTCTCTTTCTCTCAGCAGCTTCTTTATTTGGGTTTGAAAAATAGGTTTGTGTCTCAAGGTTTCAAACAGTCACTCACACCTTTAAAAAACAACTTAATTACAAAGGATTTGGAGCAAACACCATTATTACCACACAAACACACACACACACCACACACACACACAAACACACACACACACACACACACACACAAACACACACACACAAACACACACACACACACTTCAGGAAGCATCTGCTGGCAGGACAGAGTACACTGTAATTAGAAAACTGTTTTTGGCAGCAGATTGCTCTATTCTGTGTAATTGCTGATTGTTGTCTGTATCTGTGTGTGTTAAAGTGCCCGGCATCCTTTTGATTGGTCGAAAAATGGAGCGAATTGTCACATGCTAACCTCATCCATAACACAGTCCAATGATATACAAAGTGTGGCATTCACTAATGCTCCAAAAAGGTTAATATTCAAAACAGCAGCCAATTACGCTTACATTCATTCATTTGGCAGACACTTTTATGCAAAGCCACTTACAGCCTTATGTTCAATGCATACATATTGTATACATGTTCCCTGGGAATCGAACCCACAACCTTCACACTTATAACGCTCTACCAGTGTTCTACCAGGAACACAACAATTAGTGACAATAAAAGATACCTAAAATATGCCTACCATTACAGTAGTTTATATTTTTTAAGTAATGTCAAAAATATTTAAAATTGCATGAGACATTATAGTATTTGTTTATACTGTAATGTAAAGGCTGTTCAAAATGCCTCTAACCCAGACACTGTGTTAAACAAAACAGTAACGGTACACAAACTAAACACAGAGAGGCGAGTTTTTCTCTTCATTTTAAAGCTCCAAAATATACCAATAAAAAAGCTTCTATAAATCTTTACAACATCATCTCACATGGGCCTATGCATGGGCCTTCCTGTGTTTGTCAGTCGAGCCACTGTTATAAGTCCATCAGACACACACGCCAACGGTTCGGAGGCAGGCAGGTGTTTGCAAAGCGAGTGGGAAGCTTTTTGGCCAAAATAAAGGATGCGAGGGTGGATGAGAAGAACGGAATAAACTGAGCCAAAGAGAAGAGGAAGCAGACGAAGAGGTGTGCAGAGATTTGGTGGGGCGGTCATTGTTTTCAAGCTTATACCCAGCTAACAGGGAACGTCCCAGAACACTGGCTAACATTTTCTAATCGTTCTCTCAAAGTTATCAAAAATGTTCTTGCAGTAACGTCAGTAGTACATTTCTTTAAAGTTATACACCATATATCAAAACGTTAGTCTTAAGTTGTAGGTGCAACATTTTAAAAACATTAAAGAAGAGTATTATAACCGAGCAATAACGGTAATACGATGCCTAAAAAACTGGATGTTTTGAACATTCCTAGAACCTTAAAAATAACATTTTTAATGTTTTTGTTACGCAATGAAAACGTTACAGAAGTCTTCTTACAACCTAAAATTGTTAGCTTGGTAGGCTCGCCTGTTTGATACTGGCAGCTGAGGGAAGGTGAAATCACAGACTTACATAACCTGATTAGGTCGTAAATGTCTTGCCATTTTACCCTCCAGCTACAACACAACACCTCATTTTGAATCCGTCAAAAACGTTTTCTTGAGGATGAAAGATACATACAGCACATACAGCAGTCAAAATTCCAGCCGCAGCAATTTTTACATTTTACAAGACAGTTACGTGTTTCTCTCTTGCCGCTTCCACAGAACAGAATAAACAGAAGTATTTATTTATCATGTTAGCCGAAATTGTAGAGGAACACCAACTCAGAATATAAATCCATCCATCTGTGCTGTGTGAATCTTTGCCCACTGCTGTCATCAGCTGTGTGTGTTCATGTTTATCGTCTAATGTAGATATGCATGTTATTTAGACTCTGGAAACGCTACTCTGGTTTACACGTTTCTATCAATATGGTATAGTAAGATCTTTGTTTCTATCCATTTAACTTCAGATTTTCAACAAAAAAGTCGAGTTAAATTAAAACTAACATTTAAAGCTGCGATCTGTAACTTTCAACTCTCTATTGCCATCTCTGTTTGAAACATAAAATTGCAGGTTACTTTACATACTTTTCATTATGTACAATGCTGAAGTCAGATGAAGCCAAAATGACATTTCCTGGGAAATCAGACCCGACAGCTCAAGTTTTAAATCATTATTATAAACTTAGCATTGGGGTAAGGACATTGTTTTCAACACTGATTTGTCATGTACTTGCTCTATATCTGATATTTGTTCATTTTAAACCCAAAAAGGTTACAGACTGCAGCTTTAAACTCTAAGTTTGATTATGGATCGTTTCTCTGATGTCTTCAGGTGCTGATGAAATGCATCGTTTTGTGTCAGCTTATTTTTAAATACCGCATACACATCTGTCTCTCTGACACACAAACACACAGACTTTATCTTACATGCATTCACACACACTCACGAAGTTTGGAGAGGGTGAGATGCACGAAACAGTTCCCATAGCAACAGTCTCTTACTGCCACCTCTCTCTCAGCTCACTTTTAGGCAGTCTTACATTTGTAAATCTGTCCTAATGATATAAATTACTGAACTGACAGGAACAGCCTCCTTTCAATCCTTCCCAAAAATTGACAAAATAGAGTTTCCCATTAAAAATTATGATTTCCTTCTTCTTGTAATGTTGGCAGCCTGCTATCTCATCATTCCGGGACACTTCAGCTGCTGTATAGTGTAAACACAGAGAGAGGCAGAGATTTTGGGTTTGTGTGTAAAGCTGTGCTTGTATGGTGTCGCAGAGAGACACCTAACAGACACCAATTACAATCTCCCTGAGGGGCTTTACTAATTAGCGCTGATGAGGCTTCCAAATTGATCTGTCACAAGCAAATGCATTCATTATTAATGCATGACAGTGCTCGCTTAACACACATTAACTGTGTGTGTGTGGTCTTGTTTTTCTACCTTTTACGATGGCAAAAGCCATACACACCTACATTGTGGGGACCAGTCAGCGGTCCCCAGGAGGGAAATTGATTATTAAACATGCTAGACAGACAGACAGACAGACAGACAGACAGACAGATGTGTGTGGGCTTAAACACTGAGGATTCTTTAGCGAGAAACTCAGATTAAAGGTTTTACTTTATAAGAACAGTCTGTCTTTTACTAACCCACCATCTCTAAACAGAGGGCATCTCAGGGCCCAAATGAGGAGTACGAACACACTCACCTGCATATATTTCTACCTCCAGAGAACGACTGTCTCAAAATGTGCACACTCATATGGGCATATTCCTGCTCTATAGGGCCCCCTATTTGGCCCCTACATGTTCACAAACTCAAATTATATTTGATGCTGTACATCTCACAATCTTACATTATTAGTTATAACTGACTAGCACTGACTCTCCTAAACCAGAGACAGAATTCCTGTAGTCCCAGCCTGAAACAATGCCAACAGAAGTACAAATCTGTGCCTCATCCAGAAAGACAGAATTATAGGGCAGATTAAGACCTTCATTTTTCAGAGGGATGCTCTTGGGAACCGCAGCCAAAGGCCCATTACAGTAAGAAGGGGCAGGAGTCCAGCCTGTGGGGTTACATCACCAATCCTGAGGGATATTTTAATCAGCGTGGACATGGGCTGCACCCGGGGCTGATTTTAGCCTGTCAGTCAGTCTGTGGCCTGCAATTCGGGTGACAGTGTAGCAGATTATATTCAAGGTCAATACTGACAGAACATATGTCCAGAGAACGTACACGAGATGAAAGAAGCAGCAGAAATGATTGCATGCTGGGATTTTGACATCCAATATCTGTTTCTATCCATGTGTCATCAGTATTAATGGCTCATATTTATACTTCAAATCATTTTTATGCAGAGATGTTGCTAAAATTCACGTCCAAAATAAAAATTTGATGTGTGGGCCCCTCAATTACTGGTATATTACAATTATCCACTTTTAAAAACAATCAGCGGTGTGATTGAAAAACACTGTGCGCACACACACAGACACACACATGTACATACATTAAATACATATACACATACCTGTATATATATGTATATGTATACATATGTATATCTGCACACTCATATGCGTATATGTATGCATATTTATGTACATATGAATATACACAAACATATATGTATATATGTGTTTGTATATATGTATATGTATATATGTATGCATATATGTATATATATATATACATACACAGTCTTTTTCCAAATGTGAAATGCTTATCATATCAGTCTAGGATAAAAACTCTTGAACATGTGTTAAGTCCTCTCCTGTTCTGTATAAAGCCTAAATGGGTTTTTAAAGCTTTCATACATTCGATGTTTGCTCGCAGATTTTAATCACACACGGAGAGGGAACGAGAGGGAGGAAAAACAGAGCAGAATCAGGAATGCAGCAACATCAGATTATCTTCCACACAACCTGACTGACTCTCATCAGCGCACATCAGTCCACATTGACCTGCCTACTGAATATTAATCTGATCCAGATAACCTGTTTCATGATCCCTTGAACTCAGGGCTTTACATAGGACACATTTTTAATGTTTTTGTGTGTTTCAATCTCTTGTGTTTAATGTTTTATGTAAAATGTTTAATGTTTAACATTTTCAGAGGTATCACTGTACATTTGGAAATAAGTTGTATGGACAAAAGTGCAAATGTATCCTGTGTGAACAGCCCCGCAGAACGAAGGGGTCTTAAGGTTTGGTCCTAAGGTAAGGTGTTTAAAAACTGGGGAACGTGTTACAATACTAAGCTGCAATCGTATACAATGATCGAAAACAAACAAACATCCAAAAATATTTGCAGTTGTTTGTATGATCAAAGTGTGTAATTTACCAAAACAAACCAGATACCTGTTACTACCACAGTACATGCAATGGTGGACAAAAGCACAGATACTCTGTTAATATATTACCCAGTAAAGGCATTCCTTATACATTTTACTTGAGTAAAAGTACAAATGTTATTAAGTATTAAGTATTGTATATACTTCATTTAAGTGAAGACTGGCATTATTATGCCAACCCTTGTCATTAAAATTAGTGGATGCGGATGATGTATTTTAATACATTATTCTGCAAATAAGCAAACGTTACCAAAACTTGTCACACTATCGGTACATTAAACGTACACACATTACATCAGCTGGTAAGATGCAAGGGCGTTTATTAGCATTATTTTAACGTTACATATAGGTTTCATTAAAGTTTCCTACCTTGTACAGGCGGTGGTACACAAATGTGGGCTTGTCCGCTTATTTATTGACTTATTTATTTACTAGCTCGCCCTTTTACAGCAGATATAGTTCACAAAGTCACGGTCGTGACCTGAATATGATTTACATTTACAAATTAAATTAAAACTGGGTTTGACTTTTGAAGGGCTTATATTTCCGGTTAGTAAAAAATTACAATTACAAAAATTAATTAAAAAATTGAAACGTGTTTCATTTGACGCAATCAAACACTAGATAGTAGAGTAGTACGTAGTGTGTAGTACGTCATTTATGCAAACTACGTTTGTTCCCTACCGCTGTCAATCCCACAATCCACCGCGAGAACGCGGGCCCGCGCGCCACACAGGGAACGTTCTCACAATGTTGACAAACGTTCTCTAAACGTTCTCTCAGCGTTATCAAAAACGTTTGTAGCGTTACGTATCTATATATCAAAAACATTTTTAAAACGTTACCGAATTAAAATAAAAACCAAGCAATAATGTGAATACAATGTCGGAAAAATACATGCTTTGAACGTTACTACAACTTACAAAATAACATTTTTGTTACTTAATGGAAACGTTAGGGAAACGTTCTTATAACCTAAAAGTGTTAGCAGGACTCCAGCTAAGCATACGTTTCCTTCTTCATGCACTCAGCATTGCTATTATGGGATGTATGTTTTGCATATTTTCTGAGATGTGAGATATGAACACATGATGGATGCAGAATAATAAAGAAGTAAAGAAGATAATAAATAATAAATAAGATCTTACATGTGTTCGATCACATGACCTTAACAATATTCAGTGTCTCTTGGCGCTAAAACCTGATTGGCTACTTAATTAAAAAAAATCGTATCTGATTTCTCTGGTGAGAAAGTCGCCAAGCATTCTAGTAAATTCTGATGCGACTGGGAGGAGGAACAGAATGGTGAGCTTGGCTTTCTGTTTAGTAAAGCTCTCTGCAGATATGTCTGCCAGCGTGCCTTCAGAGCTTATTAAGAGGTTTAACTCCTGAACGGATTAGATTTCCGGTGCCGAAAGAGTGAAAACATACAGACTGTACGAACAAGATGCAAAAGTCATCAGCAGATGTGTTCTCTCCTACAAGGCCCCAGATACAAATCCATCGTATTATTTGTGCGTGCAAGTGTGTGTCTGTCTGTCTTTCTGCTTTGAGAGATTTTGATTTTATAGTTCCAGGTTTGCTTTTTATAAAACACCTGACAAGCATGGAAGTACTACCTGCAAAAAAAAACAGATTAACAGAGTATAGAATACAACATCAAACCTCTACTCCAATCTAATATTCTAATCCAGACTAAAACTAATATTTGAGGAAAAAATCTTTGGTGATCTGTTTAAAACTCAGGACTGCCTGAGGTCTTTTGTGATGGATCGGAGGATGATCTCATGTCTGGATGACATCACTGTGTCTTCCTCAGACCTGTGTCCCACTGACCTGCGTGTCTGTGCTGTTCTCAGGTGACAGGGTGGCGGTACATTTGTCTTCATGGGCTTTGACATCTACTGCTTTTATGATACTTTTATGATACTTTTATGATAGAAATATCCAAGCAGATGCAGTTAGAATTTACTATGTATATTAGCACCTTAGGTGATGAGGTGAGGTGAAGCTTTTTATTAAATTAATATGGAAGATCAGATCATATAAGAGGTAAATATCAACATGTTATCGACACATCTCTCTCTTTCTCAATCTCTCTGTCTGTCTTTCTTTCTAAGCTGCCCGGGAATCGAGCATTTTGGATTCCTCTCATGCAGTATCTGCATCCCCCATGGAAGCCGTCTATTGGCTGCGCATGCAAGCTGAGGCTCCCTTATTTTTCCCACTGCGCCGTCTGTGACTTGAATGCAATTGGAGTCTTTAGGGGCAGACTGTGGAGCCCCTCTGCCTTCCATTCAGCTCTGAATCTCATTCATAAGACGCAGAACCACTGACAGAGGCAGAAATGGAAAAGGGGAGGGTGGGATCACCCCTGCTCTCTGCCGCAAACACCACCAAAACATCAATGAGAGCGCAGGGAGCGCACAGAGCAGGGTGTGAAACAGGTATGCACTTGCATACTAAAGAGGAGATTAAAGAGATGATAAATAATGTAGTCTCTTTCATTATAAATGTGAGGAAGCATATGGATGATGCTCATATTAAGGGTGCACAGATGTACTGATAACAGCTCTTAAGTGTAATTCATGCTTTGACATGTTCATGGATATTTTAGAAGGGTGAAGAGTCTCTGGTTTCTCTCTCCATTGCCTCTTTCTCTCTCTCTCTCTCTCTCTTGCCCGGCTGCAGGGTGTGTATGAATGTGGCAAGCTTTGCCAGACAAAAGCTTGTGCAGTCTGGCTTGTGCAATGCACATTGTGACTGTCTAGAGCCAAACCAAACCAATACTCCTGTGAACAAACCAATGTCCATAAACCAATAATTCAGTCCTGTGACTCTGGTGAGCAAGAACTTGACTGTACCGTACACAGCCCAGATCTGAACCTCACAGTACAATTGTGGCCCAATTTGAAGTAAATCTTAGCAGCCATTTCAATGTATTTACAGAAGTGACATCCATTACAAAAATGTACAAAAGTAACTACAGTTTTCAAGTTACCACAGGTTTATTGTAGTAGGCTAACAATTGTAGCCACTATATTAATTTGGCTGAAACCATGGTCAATTTGAGTAAATTGTTGAGTAAAAAGACTATGCATTACTTTTAAGAGCTAAATCACATTGAAAAATGGCGAAATATCTCTGGTTCACTGTGAAAACATAAGCAAGGTTTCCAGATGTCCAGATAACGTGAGTAAACATTCTACGCGTGTAAAGGTATGTGTAAACCTGATGAGTATGTAAGGGCAATACATTAAACACGCATGTGTGGGTAAGGATCAAAACACGTGTGTCGTCTACTGAAATGCATATATACGCCCCTTCCTCAAACCACATCAGGGTTTCAAACCACATATGCATTACAATGTAGTATGACAGCTAGGAAATGACATTGAGGGTGGCTGGCCTGTGCGGATCCATTAGGGCAAGGAGAGTTCCTGTCATTCCCCAACATAGATTTTAAGCACCACACCAGAGTGCTGCAGCCCGACGCTGCCACCTATCGACTGAAGAGGGAATAGCAGAGATTGCTCGCAAACCTCTTCACTAGTTTTCTCATATGTACAGTAAGCAAAGCCTATAAAACCCAGCATATTATGCTTTAGCTGTATGGCAGTGTATAATGCACATATTTATGTTGGTCTTTCTCCTTTAGATCATCTTCAGAAGATAAAGAGAGGGACATAGTATAATCAATATGTGAGAAACATTACTGTTGACTGTTGATATATTTTTGATATATTTTAAGGTGAGAAACTATATGAAACACGTTGTGTATATAATATCAAAACACCTACACTACATACTTACTTTATTGTACGGACACCTCCTGTAGATATATTGTCCTCTTTTGTTGTCAGGGACTGATTTTTTTCATTCCCAGCACTGAAACACAGAATGTTTCTTATTTTAAACACAAAATTCAGTCAGATGTGAATTTTGTATCCCAGCTAACAATTTTAGGTTGTAAGAATGCTTCCCTAACATTTCCATAAAGTAACAAAAACGTTATGTTATGAAATGTTATAACATAATGTTATTTTGAAAGTTCTGGGAACGTTCAAAACATCCAGTTTTATTAACATTGTTGCTTGGTTATAAGAACATTATTGAAACATTTTTTAGATTTGGTTATGTTTTTAAAGTGTTCCACTAACTACTTAAGAATAATGTTTTTGATATTCATGACACATAATGTTAAAAAACGTTCTACCTATATTACTGCAAGAACTTTTGAATAACGCGAGCCAACATTCTGAGACTTTTCCCTGTTAGCTGGGAATACATCATGTAAGAATGGAAATAGCTCTCAAAGTTTTTAAAGACATCCTGAATTCTTCTTTCATTTGCATATTTTGCACAAAGTTCAAATAGGGAACATACTGTAACTCTCTTAAGATTTTAATGGTTTTTAATGGTGCTTTCTGGAGCGTGAAAACTTCTGATCACTATGGTTAATATTTACGTAGCATAACGACAGTGTCAACATTCAGTTAAAAATCTCTTTATGTCTTCCGCTCACTGCAGGTCATATTCTTTCATAAACAATCAGCAGGTGTATTTATCTGTCTATCCCATTGTTTAGTGTTCCCTGCAAAGGACAGGCATGACTGCATTAAATGTAAGAAGACAAGGTTTTGGAAACATTAGGTATTGGGTTAAAAGTAAAACATTATCTTCTTACAAACCAGAACAAAAGAATCATTTATGATGACTACAGCTGTCTCGAAGACAGATACTGCAGGTCTAAACAAACCACTATGTACTTGTTGAAGTTCCAGGTAATGCACATGATCTGGAATAACACTAAAGCCAACACTACCTCAGGGGAACACACACACACACACACACACACTCTTACCCCATCATGCTGTTTTGTACAGCTTTCAATCTATGTTACTCCAGGTCCACTGGAGTTCTTATCTGTGGCCTAGATAAAGCCTCTGCTAACAAACAAACTAGATCAGACAAACAAACATTCAGTCTCTTTGTTGCAACGGTTTCTTATAACCTACCCTTAACCATCTCAACAAATCTGTTGATATTATTAAAGAAAACCCCATTTAACTGTTTTATGTGATATATAGCTGATTTATTCCATTAGTGAGGATCACTCAATACACAAGTTATTTTTTGACACGTTCCACTATATTTGTAAGGATATTGTTAAACATTTGGCCCTATACAGACACACAACCTCACCGAGAAAGTCAACAGCAATGAAAACAATCTTTAAACACTGAGGCCTTTCCCAAAACAGATTCCCACTTGCCCTTATTCTGAAAGCAAATATTGTGAACATCTGTCAGAATTCTGAGAATTCTCTGTTATCTTACAGTAAATCAATCAGACATCAGAAGAAAGTCATAACCTAACATCAACCAGATTCCAACCCAGCTAACAAGGGAACATTCTCAGAACATTGGCTAACGTTCTCTGAAAAAAAGGTTCTCTAAGTTCTCTGAAAGTTATCAAAAAACTTTCTTACAGTAACATTAGTAGAATGTTTTCTACCGTTATATATAATATCCCAAAAACATTATTCTTAAGTTACTAGTGGAACGTCTGAAAAAGTCACAAAATTAAACGATGTTTAAATAACCTTATAATCAAGCAATAACGTTAATACAACATCTAAAAATAACCTTCAAAATAAATTTTTTAACGTGTTATATAATCGATCTTTAGAGAAATGCTCTTACAATCTAAAATTGTTAGCTGGGATGTATGCATGTGTTTGCATGTTGTGTGTTTTCTCCTGGCTCTTCAGCTGGGGTTGTGTGTAAAACAGCAGGTGGCATTTTCTCTGCAGGTGGCTCTGTGGTATCTTTTCATCTTTGCAGGTAAACAATCTCTTTGTTTAACTATCATGGCATCTTTTTATCAATTAGTTGACGGTTTTTATTCAAAGCAACAATATGCAAATTAATGTCTTAGTACACTACAAAGCATCCAAACTATAACATCTTACAACGTTCCAGTACTTAATACCGGTTTAACCAGCTACCTTTGTATGATCATGTCATAACTATAAAGCAAGTCATGACCGCTAATATGGATAAAAGGCAATAAAAACCATACCAGATTAGACTGGGCTAAACTTGTAGGTGTTGTAGGTGGTTACCAGGGTGTTGCTATGGAGATGCTAAGGTGAGTGGTTGTTTTCTGGTCCAAGCTGAAAGAACAAAATCTTGAGGATTTAAAAATAGATATGAGAAAGAAAAATCAGGACAATGCTGTACAAATGCTAAAAATACACTTTATTGGGGAAAATGCATGTACACCATATTAGGCTCTTGTACATTACAGTTACTCAGAACAAAAATATTTTTTGCATCAGTTTTACCCATTTACAATGATGACACAGTATAGACTTACAACATTGTGCAGGAATTAACAGACAGAACCAATCAAACATCTTTGGCTAGTTGTCAAAACTGTCTGTTTAACAGTCAAGAGGCACAAAAACGTATTTCCTTAAAACGTATTTGAGTAATATTTAGCATTTTTCTCTGCCTAAACTGTCCCCATAATAAGCACTTAAAACTCATTCTCACCATAACAACAGGTATTGTTTGACATACGAGTTAAATAGTTTTGGCATGCACAGATTCAATTCAATACCCTACAAGGACTTAAAAACGAATAAAAAGCGCTCATTCTATCTATGGCTTTTAGCAACCGAAAGGTTTAGCAAAGGACAGATTGTAATCAGACAGAACAATCCTTATTAAAAACTTTGAACTCACCAAAAGACACTTAGAAACTCATACCCACTTTCTCTAAACACTGAATTATACAAACAGAAAGTACAGTGAAAAAAAATGCACACTTAAAAATAAAATCCTCAAGGAAAGTTAATGAATAAAAGACAGAGCATCTGTGTGTGCAGGGATTTGCTCTGACCCTTCTCCTTGATTGTAAAAAGTCTCAGAGCATGTGAAACAAACAGTGTGTCCGATTGTATTCTGATCTTGCAGCTGACAAATGTAAAAAATAAAACGTCCTGCTAACTAAATGCAGGCAAGCTGTAAGTCACTTGTCTCAGAACCCCAGGCGTACATGACCCACACAAACACACACATACAATCTTTTGCTACAATGTTATGTTCTGTACCCTGCTCTGTACACGCAGACACATGATCTGAGCTGAAATTACCAGAGAAAATTAAAGTTTTGTTGAGAATCCTGATAGTGTGAACTGACCATTTGGCCTGATGTATCACCATTGCAAAAAACTTACTGATACAGTAAACCTGAAGACAGCTAAAATGTATATTTACATCCGGGACACTTAGATATATATATATATGTAAAAAAAGTAAGTGCCTGGTTGGGGCTTTTCTGACTACCAAGAATAAATAACTTTAAAAAGTGAAAAGCACAAAAAAATCAATTATGAACAAGATATTTGATTCATATATGATCATATCATATAAGTAAAAAGGTGAGTCAAATGGAAATGAAAATCAATGAATATCACCTTAAAAGATTATCGTTTCAAATACTTAATATATCTTAAAGAGGCATGTTTGTTTGGTTAATGACAAAATAGCCACAATGTATACTACAAAATGAAGAAAATAACTCATGTCACCCATATAAATGCATGCATCTGTAAAGCAATAATGTAAGAAACACTATAGATTAGACATACTTTTTGGTGCCTGATGGACCAGCCTACAGCTATAGGACAACATTATAACACATTGGAGCTCAACATAAAGTGATTCCTGTATTGAGATCATATTCTGTGTCTCATCATCCTCTCTCTCTCTCTCTCTCTCTCTCTCTGTTAATCTACCCACACAAATAGTCACTCCATTCAGCCATTTACAATCAACCTCAGACACCATACACAGTCCATAACATACAAAACAGAAAATGAAATAGTACTGCAATGGAAAAAAATATTTCACAAATGAAGCCGTTTGTAAAGAGAACTGAGGTGACCCAGATCACAAAGGCTATGAGAACAGAAACCAGTCAGAATTCCCTCCAAAACCATACCAGCCAATCAGAATTCAATCAGTGTGGGAGTATCTGCATAACAGTTTGAATGTATGCAAATGTTTGCAAAAAAGTATGCAAATTGATTTCTTAACTCTATCTGTCATGTTATTAGAATGTAAAATGGTTACAATAAAGCTGCAATTCATAACTTTTATTGGTTAAAAATAAAAATCAGTTATTGAGCAAGTGCATAACAGATCAGTGTTCAAAACAGTCTCCTTCCTATACCCTGATTCACAACAGTAAGTTTATAATAATGATTTATAATTTGAGTGGGTTTGGGTTATTTGACTTCAACATGCGTAAAGAAAAGTAACCTGCAATTTTAAGTTTCAAACAGAGATGGCAGTAGAGAGGGGCAAAAGTTGCTGATTACAACTTTAATGGTCCTGTGTGTCTTAAAATACAAGTGTATGTATATACATATATATTGTACTATGAAATGAGCCTTTAGCAAGTTTTACTTTAGTTTATCTGATGGGCTTCCACTTACTCAAAGCTTGTGAACTGAGAGGTGTTGAAACACACAGGAACGTATCTATTATAATTCTTCCTAATCTATAAGGCTCAGCTTCTCTATGTCCCTGTGTGAGTGTTTGTTTTTGTAGTGTCATGAATGGTAGAATTTCTCATTGTAACGGTGAATAGTGACGCAGCCGTGGTAAGAGATGGGGCGGGGCATAGCGGCCACACCTGTGATGATGCCAGTGGCTGGGTCATAACACAGGATGGTGTCTGATGCCTCTCCGTTTTCACCACGCCCACCCAGGATGTAGATTTTACCGTTACATACAGACATACCACAACTTTCCTAAAATACAGGAGAGAGAAAACAAGTTGTAATGCAGGTCTATTTTTTTCAAGTGCGTGTCGATACAGCACAACAAGAGTTTAGAGTTTAGAAAGTAAAATATTTATGGAATGTTTTTTCGCCATATCCACAACTGATTTTAGCAAAAATGTAACACTTAGGTTAATGGGTGATTAAGGAATTTGCTTGTGTATACACAACAGCTTTCAACATTTTTTCATAATTGCTAAATTTATGGTAAAGTACTACACTACCCACAATCCTTTGAGAGCAGATTCGTTTGGTTTAATTCTAACTCTTTATCAAACAATTTGCCTGGGAATATAATAATTGGGAAAATTACTTGTGAAACCAGATTCACCTAAAAAGTGGGCCGTCACTGTCTAAAATAATTTAAATTAATAACTAAAATAATTTTAACCTCTACATCTGATATACCTGTTTGCTAAAGGTGTGCACCACGTGCATCCAGTAATCTTCAGTTGGGTCGTAACAGTAGATGGATTTGGTCAGTCCTCCAGAAACATAGATGAGATTGTTTAGTGACACGGCTGTGATGCATCGCTTAGCGATGGGGATGTTGGCCCTTAGCAACCAGGTGTCAGACTCAGGGTCATAGCATTGGACCTAAGAGAGAAAACACAGTGGCATTGCAAAAAAAAAAATCACATCTGCAAGGAATTAGCTAACCTACTGGGAGCAAAACATGCAGGTTAAATGAGAATACCTGATATGAAACCTTCAGGCTACAAAACAATTCTAAGAGAGCCAAGTTCCAGGAGATGTAGACATACAGTAGATAAATCTAGCTGTCGTTTTAGAATGATAACCCCTATTGATAACTGCTCTGTAGACATCTGTATTCTGAGGCCTTAAAAACATGAAACATGACCCCCTAAGGGGTTTCAAACTCACAAACACAGCATTTAGCAACTGTGTGTCCTGATTAAAAGGGAGCATAATCACATATACAGACACAAATATCTCCTGAGAAAAGCATGTTCATATTTCTGTCTCTCTCTCTGTCTGTCTCTCTCTGGCAGAGTAGGTGATAGGGGAGGGGGTGTTATTAAAGGGCTCAACACATTTTGGAAATAGCACACACTTGTGCAAAACGCACAACTACTTTGTGAGACTAATAGGATAGAAACGTGACTGCAACAACAGTCACGATAGTCAAATTAAACACCACACCTAAAACATATTTTAGCCAATAAGGATTAAAATGGGCAGTACAATCACCACCAGACCATCCTTACAAGGAAGCAGGAAATTTTCCAATGTTATCTGGAACATACATTCCCTGAGGACAGAGACTTCCCCTTTCAATATCCTGCTTAACCATCACAACAAACATCACAAAAAAACACTAAGTCCTTCTCTTCCTGCTCAATGGCTCTAAAGATTTGTCTTTAAAAGTTTAGGAAATAGCAGGAAGCCTTTTAAAACAGTGAATACTGAACTGCAGTAAAATGCATTAAGGAAATCCAGTGAAACATCTGCAGCTTTAGTGATTCTCTGTGAAGAAACACCTGGAGAACGTATCAGAGCAGGGCTGACAGATCCAGGTCAAATGGTCCTAACTTTACATCACCAGTAGGGGGTAGTGGTCAGCACATCCGAATAGACCTTCTCTCTATTGTTCAGTGTGGGCAAATTCGGACCATGATACAAAGGCAACTCTTTGTAACCGCAGTGTAATGTAAACAAGCTGCCATCATGTAACAATGAGGAGAATCTAATGGTTGGTGCATGCTGAAGTCACACAGGTTCTAAGCAATTGATGCGGTTTTGGTCACACACAATCTGCTCTTGTGGTCACCATAGTAATGGTATTCATCAGCTGAACCAGTCTCTGGACAGATTGATATATTGCTGAAGGAAGAACCTGTGTGAGATTCAGCTCACCAGCTAACAATTTTAAGTTGTAAGACCGTTTCTCTATCGTTTCCATTAAGTAACAAATACACTAAAAATGTTACTTTGAAAGTGTTGTTTTTTAGATGTTTTTTAACATTATGGCTTGGTTATAAGAAACAATTTCAAACATTTTAATTCTGTAACGTTTTTAAAACATTCCACTGAAAACTTAAGAATAACATTTTTGATATGATAAACAACGTTAAAAAAACATTCTACTAACATTACTGCAAGAACTTTTTTTAAAACTTTAGGAGAACTTTTAGAGAAGGTTAGACAACATTCTAAGGATGTTTCCTGTTTAGCTGTTAGAAAGAGAACTTGAATTTAATGAGGAATTTTTGTCAAGAAAGTTAAGCGAACAGATTCAAAGATAAAACTAAATATTTTCAAACGGTAATATTATGGTAATAAAACAAAAATATAAGTCACAGCCACATCTGGAATAAAACTGTATAATTTGGCTATAAATCCAGGGCAGTCTGGTTTACAAAGCCATTATGGTGCATTACAATGTTTACAAAGTCCCAGGATGACAACATTGGAAAACAATGTCACACCCTTCACCATGACCTAAAAATAAATGCCATGTTTAGATCCAGTAACTGCCCTATGACATACAGACATACTAGCAGGGCTGTTCTAAGATGCCCTTGTCCTTAACCTTTTGCGTCAAAGTCTACTAACCTTATCGGAGCATGTGTTGTCATCAGGTCCTCCTCCAATCACAAACAGTTTATTGACACAGCTTGCAACAGCCGGTGAGCTGACTGCTTCCTTCATGGAAGCCACTTCTGTCCAGCGGTTCGAGAAAGAGTCGTAGCATTCCACGCTGCTCAGCCGTGACTGGCCGTCGTACCCACCTACAGCATACACCTGGAGATAAACATAATCACATGTTAGCATAAACAATCAGGGTTGTTGTTGGTGGAGACTACAACTGAGGCTCCCAGGGACCCACTATGGGGGCCAAACATAAACATTTTGTTCAGGGCTTTTGTAAGTGACAGCCCTGTAAACAACACAGTGCACTGTAATCTTGTAAAGTGTTGCGTAATACAGATACGTTTAAACAGTTCTAGTCTGTTTAAAATTGTAAACATTACATTTGCTGTGTCGATGACACATTTGGAGATGACAACTCAGAGAAGAAACAGAGCTGCGGATCTGGTTGAACAAGAGCTACCGTTTGCTCTTTTGTATTGCGTATTCTCAAATTGACGTTAATACACGGGATCAGTGCAGACACACATTCCCTGCGGCTGTCGCATTAGAGATGAAAACGTGTTCAAAAACAAACCTATGCTTACAGCTGTGTTTTATTTAGGTAAGTGGACTAAACAAACCAGACCCAAACAGGCTGATAGAATTTCTAAGAAAATATCACGTTGCTTTTTACAGCGTGTAATCAGATCTGAGACGTTGTGTTAAAACTAATGGTTGACCGGGTTTATCAAAGACAATGAGAAAAACAGAAAGCAGAGTGGCTAATGTCTAATATAATACTGATATAAAGCATAAATAATACAATTTAACACAACTGCAAAATAGGCTTAAATGGGTTTCCGAAACAGTTCCCTCATCTGCCATTGGTCAGCCAAACAGGAACTCCCACCCCAAATCTACACTGGTGGTTAAGAATTACTTAATATTTCCTCAACTTTTATGCAAAACAGTTTTTTAAAATAAGTTGTTTATTATTCACGAACAAGACTGTGGGTAGAGACTTATTCACCATTATGAGTCATTTTAAAAATCTCAGCTAACAGGGAACATTCTCAAAATGTTGGCTAATGTTCTCTAAAAGTTATAAAAAAACATTCTTGCAGTAACCTTAGTAGAACTTTTTTTAATGTATATATATATAAAATCAAAAACGTTATTCTTAAGTGGTTAGATATACTTTAAAAACATTACAGAATTAAAAAAGGTTTGGAAACATTCTTATAACCAAGCAATAACATTAATGCAACATGTATAAAACAGGACGCTTTGAATGTTACTAGAACTTTCAAAGTTACATTTTTAATACTTTTGTTACTTATGGAAACCTAATTCTTACAACCTAAAATGGTTAACTGGGATATTGGCCTATCACTAGTTAAAACAACTTTGTTGTGTATTCCAGGAGCATGACCTCTAGAAAGTACAATGTGTTGACAATTGTGTTGTAACACATCACTCTGTCAGTCTTGTTTGCGTAAGTTTTGGAGACCTTTACTTCTGTTGATCTCTGTATCTCACTCTCTCACTGTCATTTGACAATACATGGAACACAAAGAACCCTGAACATCTTGTCTTCTCTTTCTCCAGCCTCATGTTTCCATGCTGTTCAAAAAAAGAAGGTAAACATGTTTCCTGCAATGAAAAAACTAAGGAAACTGGTTGGACCAGTAGCGGCACACGAACATGCTAGAACACAGAGTGGCAACACGCCACTTACACAAAGCATAAAGCCACGTGTTTGCTGATCCCTTTGTTATTGAGGAACTCAAATGTTATCAAGAGAAAAACTGCTGTTTTTTAATTAATATTCCTTTAATAAATCATATTAAATCTATTTTTCTTGAACTAAGGTCTAATCCATCTCTGCTTGTGATCAGCGGAATATTATATCAAAACAGCTACAAAAAAAATCTCACCATACAGAAATGATTGTAAGTGGAATTCTGTTTCCTGTTTTACTGTGTGCCTATGTGCGTATGTTAACATATGACAAGAAGTGGAGGATGTGAGCCATTCCTCATTTAAATTATCATTATATTTATTACACAAACACTTATACACAATTATGTCACTGTCATCATAAACACACATACTGTACATCTAAACCGTGCCAGGATGACTCACATTAGAAAACCATGTGGTTATGTCATTTTTCTTCTTAGTCTTGATGCTGTGATTTCAGATAATTACATTTTGTGTCTATCATTTGTAAATCCCAATAAATTCTTCTCATATGTGAAACCAATAAACCCAACCGCAATGAAACGTTCCACATGTCTCAAGGGTTTGGTGCAAAGAAAACTGCCAGGAATCAAAAACAAACTATGGATAAATGATCTGTCGGGGTAAAACGAGTCAAAAACTATTTAAGTTCTTTTGGCCCTGAAAAGAAACACAAAGAGTTGGAGTAATTTTATCAGACCCTCTGAGACAGAGGGCAGAGAAAAAAAATTAGAATAAGCCACAATACAAAACATAAAACAAACCAACAGAACAAGGCATTTGAACAGACAGCTAGATATAACCCGCAGCATGTTAATTACTTATTGCACAAGATGTTGTTGTTGGCTCTGTTGCTCTACTGAAAACAAGACAATTTATTGACTCTCTCAGTTCGTTCTGAAAATCCTGAAAAACAAAACATTGTTGAGAAACAAAAAGCATCAGATTTCTCATGATAAATGTAACGATGTGCACACTCAGCTAACAGGGAACGTTCTCAGAACGTTAGAAAATGTTTTCTAAAAGTCATCCAAAACATCCTTGCAGTAACATTAGTAAAACCTTTTTTTAATCACATATCAGAAACATTGTTCTTAAGTAGTCGGTGGAACATTTTGTTAAAAAACAAAAAGTTATAGAATTAAAAAATGTTTGAATAACGTTCTTATAACCAAACAATATTAATACAACGTCTAAAAAACTGGATGTTTGGAAGTACCTAGAAAAGAACATTAAAGAACATGTTTTTGTTACTTAATGGAAATGTTAAATCTGATCTCTGGAACTGACTGTGATCGTTAAAAAACAAGTCTGATGTGAATTATGAAACATCAAATGAAGCATACACAGTAGATCTGATCATGACTGGCTCTAAGGGAGAGGTTAAATTATGAATGATGTCATTGTTTAATGGTGCATGAAGAAACAACAAGGAACAAGCACCAAGCAGGAAAAGAAAACATTACACAGAAAGAGAAGCTTCGAAATTTATACAGGAGATCGTTCCTCTAGCTCAACAGGCTGAGCATGGTGCTGGCAACCCCAGGGTCATGGGTTTGAATACTGTATTTATAAAATGTATAGCTTGAATGCACTGTCGATTTGAATTAAAGCGTCTGCCAAATGCATTAGAAAGAAAATTATAGCGCAAAGAAACAAAATACAAGACAGATACAAACAGACAATCAATCATAAGGGTGGGATCATGTTTACAAACTAAACAAAAAGAAACCCCACCAAGACTCATATGTGAATGAGGAAACCACAGACCTTCAATAATACATGAGAACTTGAGTATCTCCTTCCTTGGGCAAGACCATTACTTAAACCCACAGGGCCCAGAACAACATGTTTTATGGGTTGGCCCTTCCCCCTCAGGCCCAATAGAAAGTCTATATCATAGTTCCACACACTAGTTCTCAACAGGGTTTTTTTTCATCAGATGTTGGTTGATAGCTTAACACTGAACCAGAACCGTTCACCATGCAAATGTAAACATAACTGACCTTGAAATCAAATATTGAAATGCATTGAAAGGTTTATAGTTGGCTTTTAAATATGTTCTTGATGGTTTAATGCTCTTGGCAGGCAATAATATACCACAAGCCATGTTGATCCTCATTGTAAGTCAATCTGTATTTAATGCAGCCTGTGTTATAATTTTCATCTTTCATAGTTTTACTTATGGTTTTCAGGACAACCTGTCTATGAACCTGTGTAATTCGACTAGCATCTTTCCTAACTAAACGCAATAACAGATACGGTTAATACCATTTCATTACTTCAGAATGTTATTTCAACGTTTCTCCTGCTATTCGTAACTCTACAGTAGGAGAACTGACCTGTGAACCCATTTTGAACTTTTTGAAGCATCTGTTCATCTAAGATATAAGAAGAAATCATTTGCTCAACATGTATGTAAATGGAGGTGGACGGACTGACCTTTCCCAACAGGACGGCCATTTTGTGTCTCCAGCGGCCCTTGTTCAAGGATGCCACCCTGATCCAGATGTTGAGCTGAGAGTTGTACATCCACACATCCCTGCTGTTGATTCTCCCCCCTGAAATCACACCAGCGGTTGCTTAGCACCAGCCCTTGACATCCCATAATACACATTCTAGAATTTTATAGAATTATTAAACATGCAGAATCGTGCAATCAAAAGGTCCAGACGTTTATGACCCTTGACACAAATTGGTAGATGTTACTGGTTTTATATTTCATAAATACCGAAAAACATGTTTGTTCCAGTTTAGCAACTATTCCAGTGTAAAACAGCTAACACAATTAAAGACTAGCTCAGAAGCATACTGTCATATTATATTGTATTGCATAATTTTATTCATAAATGAATAACCGTAAAGCATGCTTTCCATGCCTTAGTGTGTGTGTGTGTGTGGTTGTGCCTGGCTGTAAAAAAAAAGCGAATAATCTTCAGAAATGTTCTGGTTCTAAAAGCTTCTAAAATGTTCCAGTTCTTCTAGAAGCTCCAGCAGTCAGTTATGACTAACTAACACTCGTCAAAGCGGTTCAACCTGAAACTCACTTTCCATCCCAGTTATCCCTCAATCTGGAGTTCTGTACCAGTCATAAGCTTAAGATAAACTCGACTGAATGTTTGTTTCTCATGGTCTTAACCATCTTTTGATCTAAAGCTCAAATGTGCTGACAAAACAAATTTGAGTAAATTCCAAAACAACAGTACTAATGATTTACTATTTCCAACATTTCAGACTAATAGTAAAGAACAAGTTATTTTATTTAGGCTTTGACTCGTACAGTAAACATACACATCGACACATTGATACTTGACCTATTTCCTGCCTTGGAAAACCCTGCCTGGCCCCGGCTTAAGTTTACAAATAAACTTTAAAGCGGCAGTCTGTAACTTTCACCTCTGTGTCGTCATCTCTGTTTGAAACATGAAATTGCAGGTTACTTCACATACTTTTCTTTGCGTATATTGAAGTCAAATAAGGCCAAACTGGCATTTCCCGGCACATCATGACCGGCAGCTCAAATTATAAATCATTATTATAAACTTACCGTTGCGAATCACGGTAAGGTAAAGACAAAGTCTCAACATTGATCTGTTATGTACATGCTGTTTTTTGTGCATTTTAACCAAAAAAGTTACAGATTGCTGCTTTAAAGGAGAAGAAATAAGATGTGTGGGGAAGGAATGAACTCCTTGAACCGCTACAGAGAGAGAGAGAGAGAGAGAGAAAGTTAGAAAGTATTAACTAGCAGAACCCGGTTCTCATAGAAACACGTGCGTGCTTGGCACATGTAGAAAGTAAACAGATGGCTCAGGATTCCCCCCCACTTCCAATAAACTCTCTATCTCTCTCACACATTCTCTCTCTCTAACACTTTTCTCTCTCTCACAGAGCTGGTAGCCCATCTCTTTTAATCGTGTCTTTTTTGCTGAACTTGCTCGCAGTTCAAAGCGAGCTGCCCTGTTATGCATGGAGCCCCGCTGCGTCTAGCAAACCCTGCAGATTAAACCACCCCAGAGGTAAATGATAAACTGGGAACTGGGTCAAGAACAACAACTGACAGAGAAATGAAACACAAGGGAAACAGGTGATTGACAGATAGAGTTCTTCAATTATTCAGAAATACAATAAAGACTATACAACATACACTTTTTTTATTTCGTAAATTCATTAATTAGCTCTTAATCACTTGTCATGATGTAAAATAACTCCAAAGATTATGGAGTTATTTTATGGAGATTATGGACAGCCAATCATCAGTCGCGAAACAGTAACATTCTATGGGAAGGAGCTCTGTCATAGTGTTAGCGAGATATTTGACATCCATTGTGCATGCACAGAACCTGAAACGAACTGGGAAAACTTGTTTTCATAGCGCAATCTGAGCTTAAGAAACAATTAATGGCACAGCTGATTTCGGGTTTAATAGTTAATTGGAAATATATTCTTTTACTGTGATCTCAGTCAGTGATTTTAGAGATACCTGCCTTCCCTCCTTCAAGTAAATGGGACTTGTGGTCTTGTATGTCTAAAATAGCTGCCTGGAGGCATTGCAAAGATGGCCAATGTGTGTGGAGACTTTCTTATAGGGACTTTGGTAACTCACACCTACTAATGGAATCAGAATGATGATACAAGTATCCAGGGTTACCTGAGACCAGAATGTCGTTTCTAAGCGCGCACACTGCGTACTCTGATTTGGTGAACTCTGGGAGTTTGGCTAAAGATTTCCATTCGCCGGTGACAGGATCATAACACTCGGTGTATGGCAGGTTGAAACCTCCCATTCTCTCACAGCCCCCAACAACCACAATGACCTCCGAAAATCCAGTGGACCTGAGGAGACACATGAGACATTTTTAAAAGCATGTTCATAATTACTACTCGAACAAAAGAAAAAGTAGAGCTCATTATTAACATTTCATTTTCTGCAATTTGCATTTTTGGCATATGTTGTCTCCTCTCCAGTGAGGACAAAAAGAAAAGTAAACAATCTGTTCCAAGAAAGCCAATGAATAAGTGTCAGCTAGTGCCCACAGCACAACACGCATTCTCCAGTCCACAAACACATTTAATCCGAACGAATTCCCCCTCCCGCCCTTTGTTCTGTGAAATCATCTGAACAGTAGACTCTGTGTAACTGATCAGGGGTGAGAGAGTGTACAAGTCAAGATGCTAAAGTTAGAGCTGAACTTTCAGTGCCCTCCCTCTGGGGGGGAAGATATGAGGAGGGCTACATCCAGCTACTCGGCAAGTTCATGCAAAACATGAAAACAACCAAACAGTCTTTCAAGGTTTGTGTAATTAATGGAATGCACAGCACCCAAGAGTTATATACAGTTTTGAAAATTTCAGCAATTTCTTATTTTTGTTGTGGTTTTTAATTTCTTCTGAGTTTTTATTTGTTAAGCATTTTCTAAAGCATACGTATATTTTCATTTAATGACAAACTACACTTTCCGCAACTTTTTCAAAATATTACCATTAAAGCTTAAGTTAAGTTACATTTGTTGCATTCATAACAATAAAGCTTTATTGTAGCTTCATTATTATTAGTATTACTCATGTTAATGGAATAGCAGCATCATTTATAATGTTCATACTGTTTTTATAATTATTATTATATAGTTTTTTTTATGCTGTGCTATTGCTGGGACCTGAGTACATAATGTCGTTTCTTACACGAGTCGGAATGACTTCTACTACTTTAAACTGTGATCTAATTAGTAGTAAATTAAGTAATTCTAACTAGTAAATTAAGACTCCAAAACCATGTTTGGTTTTTACAAGAGATTGATTTTAATTGTATTTCACTTGTGAAAATAGCTTTTTCACTGCTAGTTTTCGTTGTCAAAGTAGATTTAGTTACCAATAACAACCTTGCTGTTCCTCAAGAATGATTAGGGCGAGACCGGCCGGCCTCATCCCATAATTCAACTGATGAACCATCCCAAATCTGCCTGGAAACAGAGGAAGTGGAAGAGCAACTTTCTGGCAATTGTAACCCAACACTTGTCTAAAAACAACTTTACTTATCTTAGAAGGCATTCAAAGAGTTTTCTTTTATACAAACCCAAAAAAACAACGACACACAGAGTTTGTAAACAAGAATTTGTTCTTTTGTTTTGCACAGTCATGTGTAAAAAAGTTCACTTTTTGCCAACGATCAGCTGGTTGCGTGAGACTGGGACCGCAGTTATTATTCTAATGACTGTTCCACATCTTTGCCAGTAGACTGTAATGAGGTTGTTAATAAGTAAACCCTGCAACGTTGGCAGTTCTGTGAGTGAGTCACGTTCAGACAGGTTCCGGGCCAATGCAGATTCAGTTCAGAGCAAAACACGACCGTTCGCTTTCCTCTCCTCCTTCTCACCCACGTGTCTCCAGACATAACAAAAACAAAGTGCGCACGCTGCACGCAGGGTCGGGTCAACAGGAACGCGTTTTGAAACTCAGGTGTTTATGAGTTAAAAAGTCATGGAGTAAAAATGTGCACGGGCAAGCCTTGCTGAGATGTTATCCCGCTGAGGTCCTGAAGGTGAGACCTCTTCCTAGCTCTACCGGGTTGCCAGGTCTGCATAACAAAACCAGCCAAATGTCCAATTAAAACTAGCCCAAAGACCCTTTCCAAACCCAAAAACTTTAAATATGCCCCTCCCATACCTAAAATACATATTTTAGTCACTGTTATGCATTACACACAACGGGAAAACCACAGACTTGGCAACTCTGTAGATCTGTCTCTCTGTCTTTTCAACGTGGTTTGTATTATTCCACATCAGCAGAGCTGAGAAACAGGTTTCCACAACTATCAACGTCTGAGACTGTAATACAAAGTGTAATACAAAGTTACAGACACTTGTTAAAAAATGCTTTCATATTCTGATAAAAAACGAGTGTTTGGAATTCTTCAGGAGCATTCTTTTAACTACACCACGCAAAAAACCTAAAAATGGCAATTCTGTTGAACAAATAACTCTGTCTTTAGTAAAGAGTAAGTGTATTAAGTAACTTACTCCTTACTAAAGACAGTAACTTACATAACTTGTAATTTTACTTACATTACATTTTTTAGGTCATACCTTTAAAAGGCACAAGAAGTGGCAAGGTAAGGTGCAGTCATACCTGCGTGGACGAGTTCTGGGTGACATCATCTCATTGCCCAACACATGATAACGTCTGGCTTCGTGCAGAAGCTGATAGCACTCAGGAGCATTTTGGATCAGCTGGTCACCTTCCACCGTCTGCACAAAATAATTTGGATGGAGCAGGGGCAGGCGGACATGGGTGAGAAGGTCCCTCAGCATGATTCTGCGGTGGTCTACCTCATAGTACACCCAACGCATCACTGCCTCGAAAACCGTTTCCTCCTTTCCAATCACCAGCTCATCACTGGCAATGTACTCCTCCAACTCTTCCTTGTGCAAGTCCAAGAACTCCTCGTGCTGGGCCACATCGGCGAAGCTCTGCAGCGCGTACAAGCGACAGCGGCTGGCAAGCTGCTTGAGGGAGTGCGCATCGGCAAAACGTTGGATGCCCAAGCAGTTGCAGGGATCAAGCTGGTCCTCCAAGAACTTGGCGCAGGCATCACGCAGAGTGGCAATTTGGAAGAGGCTGGATGTTTCGAACAGGAACTGAACGTTCTCTGTGGTGATGCGGACACGTCCAGTGTAGACGTACTGCAGGAAGGTGTCCATGGCTTCAGCACGGATGCCGTTGATCTCCACCAGCATCTCACGGCTCTCCCGGTGGTCGTTGCAGAACATGGCACGGAAGTAGCTGCTGCATGCAGACAGCACGGCGCGGTGACATGGGAATTCACGGCCTTCGACACTGATCACCACATCTGTGAACAGGCGTCCGTCACGGAACTCATTGAACATCTGCAGAATGCTCTCCGAGTGGCACGGACCAGAGGAGAAATCAAACACATCATGATTACTGAGAGACTTGTTGTCCATCTCCAGAACCTTTCGCTTGACTGCTGGAGACTCGCGGACTCCAGAGTCCTCCCGGTTCAGTCTTCTGCCCAAAATAAGTACCATTGCTCTCAAAATCAGTGAGGCCCAAGGCCCTGTAGACAGTGTAAGCAAAAGATGTTTCTGCTGAAATTTGAAAGCAAAAAAATAAGCTTAATCAGGAAATTCATAAACTTCTATGCATGTACATTATAAAAATTACCATGACTCATATATAACTCATAACTTATGTAACGTACGCTGTGACAAAACATGAAAACATGCTGTTTCAACTAAAAATAGGTTTGCAAAAACCACCATGGCTTATAGCCAAGGGCTTTTAGGTTAAAGGTAAAAAAAATGGAAGGGCATCTTATAACTCATATGTTGCACGTTTCTCACAAAGCTGACAAATTTGAGATTGTTTTAATGTCGTTAAGAAATGTAGTCTGTAATAAGGGAAAATAATAATAACAGAAAAACGTCAGCAACAACACTTGACAACTCCAACAGACCTATTTTTTATGTTCACAATGTCATGATAACCTGGCAACTCTTTGTCTCATTTTGTCCTCTCATTGTCTCAGGTAAGTTCACCTTCAGTCTGAACATGCTGGTTGTAGTGCTGCCCTCTAGCGGTCACTTCCGTATTCAACAAGAGGATCAAAACAAAGAACTTCTGGAGCGTCAACAAAATCGACTTAACACATAGTGGCAGGTCAATTTGTAAACTAACAAAGTCATGTCAAACTTTGTCATGCCAAAATCACACGTCACCCTCAATAATATCACAATAATGTTTTGTACGATTACATTATAGTAATCGTCCCAAATAAGCAAACCATCATGTTTTTGTGTCGCAGTTATATAGAGACATATTCTGTAGCCACGCTGTTAGTGAGATATTTAGGTATGAGTGGTAATATCCAGAAAATTACAGATTCAAATTTATGCAATTTACCATAATATAAAATATATTTACAGTATATATTTATATACAGATATAACAGAGCTGAAAGCAGCTCTATTAAATTGCAACAGTATTAAATTGTAACAACGATATAAAAATAAAAGTGTTATTACCGCTTTAAAATGTAATATCACATCATAAAACTTTGCATTGAATATAATAATAGCATTTGAAAGTTTGAACTGTGCCATGCAAAATACAAAATACGCTTTGGTATTATTATGGCCAGCATAAACTCACCTGTTTAGAAAAGTTTTGAAAACTTTGTTGTGGAAGTTTTAATAATGTGCAACTCGTGGAAAACAAAGGAAATCAGTCTAGGAAACTCTCCACGTCTACCCTTCTGCTGTCATCTCTATCCCAAGACAGTGCCCAAGAGATCTGCTGGAAAAAAACGGGCCGCTTGGCGATTTATTGCCATCATCGCATCCAAAAACACGCAGGGAAATCAGCTGATGGCGCAAGGGATTCTGGGAATTGTAGTTGTCAATGGCGCGGACTCAGGGGACGGTAGAGGCTAAAAACTACAAGTACCAGTTTTCTCAGAGCACCACATGGCAGGAGATTGTTTGTAAACGTTTCAACAGTCCCAGGAGGGGAGGTTATGAATCTCATGTACAAAATATTTGACTTCCCTATGTGTTTACTGGATGAAATACATTTTTATTATTAGGCAGTCATCAGGATTAGGCTGTTCCTAATCGGGGAGCATTGTTTAATAATCATAAACATAAATAAATGTTTACTGTTTAATGCATGGTATAAATGTGCTATGAATGTCAGTGATCAGCTTTCAACGCTTTTATTCTCATTTCCATTGTGTGAGATGTAGGACAAAGACTTTCTCCATCCTTTTCAATATACACACAATAAACTTTGACGGCTTCTTTGCAGAGCAGGTGAAGCAGTTCCTCAAAACTTCCTCTTGTCATACGTATGAATAGTTGTAGGCAAAACTTGACATGTTTACAGACGGTATGTAATTATTGTTGCATTGCTCAGGGCAAAATGTTTCTGTTTTGTCTGTTGTCCCATTTTGCTGACACTTCAGTTGAATCCACTGGCTCCTTTTTACACCTTTACAGTAACCACACAGACCCAGGTCATCTGAAAAGACATTACATTAAACTGGCCAGTGGAATAATATTTATTTCATTTTATATTTACATATCATTAAAAAGAACAAACAGAAGCAACTGCATTCAAGAAAAGGCTAAACATAAATGTAAACATTGCTCAAGCGTTTATAAGTGGCATTCATGTATATGCATGAATAGGAGGCAGGTGGCTGCACACAATGAGCATAAAGAACCAGGAAACTGCAGGTTCAAATCCTGCTGCAGGTGCTCAGACTACTTAACAAAGACTTTAATCTCTTTAGTCTCAGTACTGCAGAATAATTTTAGCCTCAAGCGTCTCCCATACAGAGAAGGAAAGATTTCTTATCTTCCTACTCATGTGTGCTGCATTCAAAGAAACTGAGCTAATCATGATTAAATCTTAGTCTTTCCACTGCTAATGAATAAAGTCTCTGTGGCCCCCATGTATAAACAACCCTGACATATTCTAGGGGAAAAACTCAATGGTCTGTGAAGCTCTTTCAGGCTTTACAAGATAAACACAGCACCAGTTCTCAGATTGTTGGCTAATGTTCTCTAAATGTTCTTTCAAAGTCATCAAAAACTGTTCTTGCAGTAACGTTATTAGAACGTTTCTTAACGTCCAAATAATCTCCATCCAAACTAATCATCTTAATCTCATAGTGGGATGTTTTAAAAACGTTACAGCATTAAAAAAAAGTTGAGTAACGTTATTATAACCAAACAACAACGTTAATGCAACGTCTAAAATGGACTTTTATGAAATGATAAACAGACAACTTAACAATTTTACACTGGTCTACACACCCCCTTGTGGCAGACACAAAATGCATTGCCCTGAAGCATTTTGACAGATATCTTCAGCAGCTTTCTCATCATCTTTCCAGCACGACCTCGGCTGTAGTCTGTCTATCCTGATTTTGTTCTGTAACGTTGAAGTTTTTTCTCCTGCTTTCCACACCATTGATCTCCACAAGCTGACTGCGCTTTCTGCTGTCTAAAGCGCATTCCTCTGCCTGTATGTGCGATCAGATAATTATCCCAACATCACGGTTTTATAACCGGGTTTATGGCAGACCCAGTTAAGCCTGTCAGGGCATTAAAGCAGAACAGGGTAAAATCTAATGCATGCTCACGTATAAGTCAAAGGGAACATGAAAGGAGGAAAAAACGATGATTTTATATTTTGGCATCAAAGCTGCAATCCGTATCTTTTGCCTTGCTACTTTACGTACTTTTCTTTACCTATGAACGTAAACGCATGCTTTACATATGTTAAAGTCAAATGAAGCCAATCTGACGTTTACAGGGAAATCCGACCCGACAGCTCAAATTATAAACCATTACTATAATAAGGAGATAATAAGGAGGCCATTTTGAACAATAATCTGTCGTGTACTTGCTCAATAACTGATTTAGTTTATTTGTAGCCATAAAAGTGTTTCTGTAGCTCAGTTGGTAGCGCATTGCGTCAGGAGCGCAAAGGTTGTGGGTTCGATTCCCAGAGAAATGCACATACCGTCTGCCCAATGCATAAATGAATGAAAAATAAAAGTTATGGATAGCAGCTTTAAGTAGGCATGAACAAAAACGACTCAAAGGTGCAACTGGTTGCAACATAAACAGGCCATAAGGTGGCGGCAATGATTGCAAATACTGGTTTATATTTACCTTTGTTTCAATACCAGTAATCCATGGTTGTATTAAAAAGTGTTTTGTACATATTTATTTTTATTTTTCGGATGCTCCATGTTTGCACTGATCAGTTAAACACGGACAAGTTTTCAGCCACAATGATTATTGTGAACATTTGTAGCATGTTTTGTGAATTCATTGCAACACATTTATTTATTCTTTATTTATTTATTTATTTATTTATCAAGTCTTTATTTATCACATTTCGCTCAAATACAAAAAGTCATTTAAAAGGCAAACCCAAGGCGTTACGGTCCAGCGATTAGGCTCTGTGATCAACATCAAGTATGCAATCAAATAAAAGCGATTTATAGCCAATTCTTAAAACGCAACCCTTACAATTACTTGTTTTGGAAAAGGATAAAATAACCATATTTTAAAACAGAGTGTTGCAGGACCCACTTACTGTAAAACAACGAGACTACAGAAAATCTCGTTTGATAGCCTCGATCGTTTCATGACGCCCGGTCACTTCTCGCGAGAACTTCCGCTTCAGAAGCGCCGCGACGGCAGGCAGGAGTTCGTAACTGTAACAGGACGGCTGGGGCAACATCCAGATCATCTCTCACCCCTCTGCATTGTTGCCCCTGCCCTTTTGCCCCCTTCATGCGGCTCAGTTTTGAAGAAGCATGCTTAGAGGCCGCGTTTCACCTTTCTAAATGATTATCGGCAGTGTTTCCCAACAGGACTGAGTCCGAGGGGTTGCATCTCCCGAAAGTAGCGGATTTCCATCTTTCTCTCCGGGTTGAAAACGTCGCTCTCCTAGACAAACACGTCGCGTAAACAAGTTCATAAATGGGTAAGTGCAGCAGATTTCGCTGAAAAGCAATGCATCTTGTTCTCCGGTGTCTTCCGATGTGACATGAAACATTTACGCAACTAACGATGCAATCATTAACATTGTTTGTGTCGTGTGATACGTCAGTCGCGTTGCGCTTTGTAACCATGTCAGAAAGAAGATAAAGCTGATCATTTCAAGATGTGGACACGTTTACACATTTTTCTGCCCCGGAGCCTGTAAAGAGTTAAAGACTGAATTTCATTTCCCGCTGAGGTTTCCTGCTCTCCTCCAGCTGCCCGTTACGTTTCTCATCACAGATGTGGCTATATTGCTTCATTAGAACGCGTTCGCAACGCGTCAGGACTCGCCTTGTGACGTAACAGCGCGTTTCTGCGCGTCGCGTTTAATCTAGTTTACTGATGTCACAGCACGGATTTGTTTGTTTGTGGATTTGTTGTTTGTGGATTTGTTTGTTTGTGGATTTGTTGTTTGTGGATTTGTTGTTTGTGGATTTGTTGTTTGTGGATTTGTTGTTTGTGGATTTGTTGTTTGTGGATTTGTTTCCCCCATCTTTAAGGGTTCTTCAACAGGGTCAGTGTCAGGGTGACACTATGTGACTCTTTAGACACAAACAAAAAACCTTTCTTGTTTTTCTCTTTTATTTTTATAAACAGAAGGCTGTTTTCAGCATCCAGAAAATGAATTCGCTGTTGTGCTTTATGTTGTATGTTTATATTTTTATATATTTGACTGCCAATGTGGGACAGACAACATATCTTGGGAAAGTCATGTCATTGTGTTGAGTCTATTTAGGGCATGTTAATATTTTAGTGCCAGATATTTTGGAATAGAAAAGAATCATTTATGAATCTAAAGAAACCACCCAGCTAACAGTAAATGATCTCAGAACAGTGGCTAATGTTCTCTCAACGTTAACATTTTTGCATTTTTGTTACTTAATGGAAACATTTTTATGTTGTAAAGTTGTTAGCTGGGCACTCACTGGCAATGACATCAGGCTTTGCTCTGATAAAACAGATCCTTCATGTGATCCCTTGTGATGAGTTCATCAACAAGGGGTGCGGGTTTGTCTTTGACAAAACATTCGTGATGCTCTTGGGTGCACGTGCCTCTCAGATCTTTCGGCGAAAGTCATCAAAGCCTTTGGATCAACAGGTTTTCGTGCTGAAAATTTAATCAGTGCAATGAAAGTTTTAGCACACCACCCATTGCATACCTGTGATTACATTCTTTAGCGATGAGGGCCGTCAGCATTTAGAGCTATTCGAATGTTTGTTTGGAGCAGGTCTGCCCGTATTACTGCAGCAGTGCATATTAATGATGCAGAGCCAGCTGTGTGTACACACTACCTACAACACACATTATAAATGCAAATAACAGAACTGAAATCAGTTGCTGACAATCAATCAAACTGTGCACCAAAACCAGAGAAAATCCAGAGTCTGCACACTTTGAATCAGCGATTTCTCATAGGACACTCCTAGAAACTAAGATATTTGAAACAGTTAGGAAAGTGTTTAGTGATTAAGTAATGAAACCATCTTCACAGGCTGAGCTAAGAAATACTTTTCAGACGTGTATGTATGATTTACTTGTGATTTCTGATTCAGCAATGACCAGCTAGACTGCTGACAGCATTATTAAGTTACCATGCAAGGTTTTATCCTTTTTGTCTCCTGCCTCAGTTTTGAATTAAATCTGCTATCAGTAGAAGGAGAATTTCTCTAGTTCTAATGGGGACTCCCTGAATTCTCTTGCTGCATGAAAGTTAATTAAACTCATATCTGCAGTGGTTTCACTCCCCAGTGATGTGGTGAACTAAGGATTCTGGGAAGTTTCGCACAGTTTTCATGTCTCTTTACTATCATGGCTGCTGTGTCCCCAACAGACAATTTTTGGTTATAAGAATGTTTCCCTGATGTTTCCATTAAGTAACAAAAATGTTAGAAATGTTTTGAATGTACTAGGAATGTTAAAAACATCCAGTTTTTTAGACGCATTAACGTTACTGCTCGGTCATTTTAATATGTATGATATATATATATAGAACATTAAAAAGTTCTATTAACGTTACTGCTAGAATGTCTTTTAATAACATTAAGAGAACTTTTAGAGAACATTAGCCAACATTCTGAGGACGTTCCCCGGTAGCTGGGTCATGCTCATTCATTGCCCTTTTAGCTGAGAACAGGGAAGTAGTCAGGCATTTTTGTGTTTATTTTTGTGTTATATGAGTTCCTCATATCATGTATTCATCATACATCTACTTTAGTTTCCACCCTGTTATGATGTGTTTTTCTTTTATTGCCAGTGGTTACACTAAATCATAATTTTATTACTGAAAGCATATCAGGCTTTTCTCTCTCAGGTCACCAGGTTTGGATATTGGCAACACACCTATCGATTATATAAGATCATAAGAACCTTACCAAAAATACGAGAAAAGATTTATTTTAAAACTCAGTGCCAAAGGGAAAAGCATAATAAAGGTATAAAATTCCTTAAGCCTTAAGTTTTAGTGGCTCATATCAAAAGCAGGTTTTGTTTTTCTTCTAGAGTGTTTCTCTAAAGAGGGAAGAGGTTTGTGTCATGGAGTTCAGGTAATCACTGATTTCTTCAGATGGAGATTGCTTCATTTAAGATTTAAGGTTTCTGAAAGACTACAAGGGACCACAGTACTTGTCGGACACATCATGCAGTACTGCAGAGGTTTTAATGAATAATGTATAGATAATACAGTTCTTACCCATCTTCCACTGGCAGTAAGTGAGAGAAAGTTTTGTGGGATGTTGTGCAATGGTTATACACACCCAGTCAAAAGCACTTGTTTGAAAAGCTTTTTTATTTGATTAATAATGCAAAGTTTGTCAAACTTACTAAACCACACGCTGTTCTTGGATCAGTGAGGAAACTTTGCAGAAAATCTCAGCACCGCAGGATGTTCTCGTTTGTTCACAGCAAAGCACACAAACAAGTGCGTTGCAGACACAAACATTTTCATTATTAATTGAAGTGTCTCACTGCGGAGCAGAAAGTTCAGGAGGAAGTTTAAAGACAGTAATCTTGGACTTTTGGATCCAAGCATTTTAACAAACCACATGTGTTACTCTTCTAGGGCAAGTTCGCTGTTCTGTATCTTGTGTCAGTTGTGTAGCTGTATCACAGAGTTTCTCAACCCGACTGCTCTCTAACCCACATCATCAGTGGTTTGTCTGAAATGACTTAGGAACCAAGGACACATGGTGAGCCACATGCGGTCATGTATTCGTGCGGATCTTAGGTTTTTCTTCAGTAGGGCCCTTCAAAGACTGTTGTTTGCCCAGCTTAAGAAAGTTGAATAGCTGAATTATGATACTGTGTTTGTGATGGTCTGTCAGCAAAGTTCTGGCCCGTTTGTGTGAATAGCTTTGAGGGTTATTGTGTTGTGGCACCCAATGGAGTTTGATTTTGGATCCACAAATGAGGTTAACCCTTTGTGATATTTGGGTTAAATGTTTGGTCTTACATCATCATGTGAGTAAGCTTTTAGGGAAGGTCACATAGAGGCAAACAGAGCAATGTCAAAAAAAACATTTACAAGCCATTTGACTTCTGTAACATTATGTTTCATAATTAGGAGAGAGATTTAGTGCAATCACTGATTTAACTACCATTAGTACAAATGGTGAGATTTGGGAAAGCGGGATCATTTCAGCAAAATCAGTTCTTTCGACTGATTTAAAGCTGCAATCCATAACTTTTGCTTCTCTACCACAATCTCTGTTTGAAACATAACATTTCAGGTTACTTAGTTATTTTCTTAACATGAATGACAAGTTAAAATTCTTTTAAACAAATACTGCACCAGCTACAGTACGATATAGTAGATGGATCTTCTTTCTGTTTACAATGTTTTGACTTGGTTTTAGGGTGTTAGCATTTACACACTTCACGTACAGACCTCTATGGTGATTTACCATGGCAATATTAATAGATGGCTGTGTGCTTTATAACACTTTATAATTTTATAATTTTTATAAGTTATACCAGTCAGGATTTAAAATTTTATGTTGAAATGACTTGTATAGCCAATTTGATTAAACGTAAAAATTTAAGGCAGCAAAGGTTTTTTTTTACAGTGTAATTGTGTCTATAATCAGGTATGGTGGCGAGTCAGCTGTACCAGCCCACCAACATCAGATCAGCTGATTTATGCATATTCATGTCACTGTTACTTCCTCTGTTGCCCTGACGACAGAGCTGACTTAAGCTCAGATTGAAGGACGGTTATGGCCATGTTTCTGAAGATACAGAGGAATGCACTGAAACGGATCTGTTGTGATCACAGTACTGTTGTGAATGTAATACGCACTTGTTAGAATCTGCTGTATTTCACACTGCACTTGTCTTGCTTGTGTCTGGGTCATTGGGTGGGAGGAGGTTTTGCAGTGGTTATATTTGTACCGTGGTTTATAGCTGAATTTGAAGTTTCAGGCACATTTCCGAGGCATTTAATAATTTGGTTATAAAGGATATCAGCTGTGGTTTTAGTTCTCTGATTGTCAAACACACAGGCTATTGGCTGAATCTGGCTGAACATTACAATTACTTTTGCTAAAAAATTCATCCATTGATCATTTGATATATTCATAATATGGTATTTTTAGCTCGTTATTCCTTGCGTCATTTTTTGAACCAAGACATTCAGCTGTCACTCATAAACACAAATCTGTGGATCTCTGGATGACATAACTGCTTCAGAGCAACCCAGATCATTTTCTCATTTTAGCGTTTGTGTTTGATTATAGATATTGCTGACAATATTGTTGTTTGATTAATATTCCACAGTTTCTTATGCAGGACCCAAATATAACGGATTAAACGGATAGTCCACCCAAAAATCTTTCCATCATTTACTCACTCTCATGTCATTCCAGACATGTATAACTTATTTATTCTGTGGATCACATAAGAAGATATTTTGAGAAATGTCTTAGTGGTTTTGTCCATACAATGGAAGTCACCGTGTCCATACAAAGGGTGCCACTGTGACCAACAAGCTTCAGAAGCAAAAATTTCATACTGGTTTGGAATGACATGACGGTGAGTAAAGACTTAATTTTTGGATGAACTGTCCCTTTAAAGGCCTCCAGTGAAGGAAATGACTAAACTCCATGCATTTTTTAACCTAACTTTGAATATCAAGGCAGCATATCAGCTTCAGAGGAGCGTGTGTTCAGACTGCATAAATTTGACATCTGAGGTCCACATGTGTTGGAGCCTTTCACACCTAATGCTCAACCAATCAGACTTAAGCATGAACTCTGTGCTTAGTTCTCATAATTACTTGTGCATATGTAATTATATTTTTAATTCTTGTTCATCTTTTTAATGCAATTTACAATAATATCAGAATTTGATTAACCTTCTACAGATTGCGCAAAGGAAGGGCAGACATTCTGACTCAGTATGCGGAAATTAATTTAAACGCTACCAATTACAACCTGCTTATTGTCACACGCTCACCAAGAAAGATAGACAGGAAACCAAGGATTTCAGTGCAGTTGTGTCACATCATTAGATTAATAGGTTGTTCGTACAATGCGAAAACGTGGTTGATCTTGTCCTGAAATTACCGGGCACTTTTATCCAAACCTAGCTAACAATTTTATCTTGTAAGAGTGTTTTCCTAATGTTTCCATTAAGTAACAAAAAACTTTAAAAGTTTTAGCAGCATTCAAAATGTTCATTTTTCTAGATGTTGCTTTATTGCTTGGCTATAAGAACATTATTCAAACATTTAGTTAGTTCTGTTACATTTTATAAATGTTCCACTAACAACTTAAGAATAACGTTTTTATTTAAAAAAGATTCTACAAATGAGAAGTTTTTTAATAGCGTAAGAGAACCTCTAGAGAACATTCTGAGAATGTTCCCTGTTAGCTGGGAAGCAAACTACAGTCAGTTAACTTACTTTTCTAAGACATGAACCCATTACCTTGGTGTTGCGAACTCCATACTCTAGCAATTTAGCTATAGCAAATTGAAAAAAAGCAATAATGCGCATAATAAGAACTAATGTCAAAATAATGCACTATTTAGAAGGAAATCTTAGGGCACAGGAGATTAATGCCCACGAATGCAATGAATGATGTGTAGAATGCTTATATAATGGGGTAATGGATCAGGCATACATAAATTCAGTGTGTATTATAGATCGAGTTGTTGATGTTTAATGCATAAGTTTAAGCGTTGTGCTGCCAGGAAAGATGCGTCACTTGTTTTCACTGGGGACTTCTAACACAGACAGACACTTGACTCGCATCAGTGCAGATCAGCTCAGTCCAGACACAGTCTAATGGAGCAGTTTCAGAATAACAGTATTTATATGTTACCCATGAAGATGATCAGCACACAGTGACTGCAGTTTAGAAACTTTAGACAGGCTTCAAATGTTTATAAGAACACGGGACTGGTGACATCACAATCATATGGTTGACTAGAACAACACACACTCACTCAGTATCGTAAACTGTTGAGGAAGTCAGATTTTACATTTCCTGAAGAAAATGTGAGTGGGGTTTGGCCATGCTAAAGTTACCACTGCTAACTAGGGTGTTGCTGATGGTTGCCAGGGTGTTGCTAAGGGTGTTCTGGGTGATTTTAAAGTCCTTGGCCCACGTGAAAAGAGTCAAAGTCTCTGTAATATTCTAGATTCTAGAATATATTTTAGAATATTCCTCCATCTATTCCTCCATTTAAAATATTCCTCCAGAAAATGTATGCCTTCTCAACAAACTACACGGCTTGAGTTATCATTCACATTCAACCGTTTCACGCAAAGGTTTAATAATTAGGGTTGAAGGCTCATTCAAAGCAAAGGGCAATAGCAAAGACCACGAAAAGAAGGTGAAAGTTAAGAATACACAGTAACCAGCAGTCTTGCTTTGTTGTTTTATGTTACAGTCTGTCTGACTGTGTTGTGTCACTGTGTGAGTGTTTGTGTGGGTCTGTGAGAAAAGGTCAAACTGAGAAGTTAAACAAAATGACACTTTCTCGTGCTCTTGGTGTGGGGGAGGAGATTTTTTGGAAGATGTTTCAGTATAAACAGGGCAGCTGCTTTTTATGTCACATTTTTTTCTCTCATCCAAACCTCAAACAGCTGGAAGAGAGAGAAAGGGAGAGAGAGAGGACACAACTTGTTGCAAACAGGAAACGAAGATGGACAGACTTAACATCAATCAATTATGATGTCATCAGGGACTAGTATAATGTAAGAGAGAATGAAAGATCCAGCATAGTGGGTCATGCTTGTGGAAAACCTAGACAATTGTTATTTAGGTCATATATATATAATATTCACACACACACACACACATTTAATAAGAATAAGGTCGTAGTTGATCAATAGACTGGAATGTCCAGTGTTTGTTTGTTGATTCTATGTATTTGGGTCCCATCGGCAATTTAGGATGATGAATAACTCTTTGAGTCTCTATAAAACAAAGACTGTAGCGTTTCAGTATTTATATTGTGTGTGGGTTTGTGCCTGTAGGTGTTTGTGTGTGTGTGTAGATGTTTGGATGTCTTCTGTACCTTTGTATTTGTTATGACTGCGGGCTGACTGATTTTCAGTTCTATGACCTAGTGCTTTCCTCTTTGTGCAGCTCAGAACTTTCCAAGACGTTTTACAAGGCTGCGGGGTCAACTGAGGGAACTTATCCAGCTAACAGAGAACGTTCTCAGAACTTTGGCTAACGTTCTCTCAAAGTGTTCTTGCAGTAACATTATCATATATTTATATGTTTTAAAAAAACGTTATCCTTAAGTAGTTTGTGGGATGTTTTAAAAATGTACAGGATTAAAAACATGTTTGAATAACATTCTGAGCAATAGCGTTTATACAACGTCTTAAAGACTCGTTGTTTCAAAAGTTCCTAGAACAATCAAAATAACATTTTTAATGTTTTTGTTGCTTAATGGAAGCGTTAGGGTAACGTTCTTACAACTTATAATTGTAAGCTGGGTTCTGTCTTTGTAGGCCATGATATTGTTTTAGCTGCTGTATCATGAGATACAGAAGTATATGAAGAACTGTCATCTTTACCCTCGAGCAGGGAATGGTACAGTGATGCGCATGTGAGGTGGTCTCCACGGAGACTGTTCTGAGCTCGAGTCGGGATGCACAGGAAATCTGAAATGGTTTTTGCTCCATCCTGTTCACGTACATGTTTCTATTTGACGCAGAGAGTTGCCGTACAAATCTTGAGTAATATAGAAGTTACAAAGGAAGTTTGCTGTGTCCCACTGTACACTGGTTTTCGTGCACCCACAGCCGCTGCATTTGAGCAGGGCGTGGGTGCAGTCTCGTCTCCTGTGGCACAGTTTGGTGACTCATAGACACATCACTGAGATGTTCTGTATCTCACATGCCCATCCTCATGTTAACCCCCCCTCGCTGATTTATGACCTCAAGCAAACACAATTAATTTCAAACCCACAGAGGGTCGCAAAGCTGAGAAGATTCAGTTGCATCGCCAGCTAGCGTTTCCCCGACAGAATTACCACCTCTGCTGGAGTTCGCTGACGTATACAGAGAATCCCTTTAATGTAACAGGCTCTGCATTAGAAAACTCGTGTAGCTCCAGGCAGTGCTTCAGTTTCTCAGTTCTTTGTCTTAATCTCGTTACACTTGCTCATGCTTCTGTGTGACCTAGAGGAATTCTCTCTTCAAAGTGAAAATTTGATGCCCACTGATGCCTCCAAGGGCCTTTCAACTCCAATCTCTATAGAATTTCTCTTTCTCTGTCTCAGTCTATCTCTCTCTCTCTTGCACTCTTTCTCTATCTATCTATCTCTCTCTCTCCCCCTCTCCCCCTCTTTCTCTATGTCTGTCTGTCTCCCTCTCTCTTTCGCTCTCTCCCTCTCTCTCTTTCTTTCTCTCACTCTCTAAAATTGACCCAAGCCCTCTTGACTAGTTGGGCTGGTAAGAAACTACCCAAAACACACTAGTAACCACCTACCATCGTGCAAGAATCACCCACAGCACCCAAACCATCATGTTGTTGACATTTTTTGCATGACCAATCACCACTAAGAATAGAACCCCTAGAAAACAGCAAGCATTACCATGGCAACCACCTACAACATCCCTGCATCATGGCGATTACTTTTTCATGGGTGAGCACCATTGTTTTCTTCAGAGAATGTGAAAGTTTATTGTGAACCTTACACAGAATAAGAAACAACCTCAGCAGTAAACAGGGTCTCAGTGGGCCAATTATATTGATGTAATTTCTTCATTGGTTAAGCAAAACAATTACTGTGTATATAGCAGATAACACATGTACTGTACGCAGAAAACAGATCTAGAAGGAGCAGTCTTTTATATTCAGTGGAGACTGTTTAGATCTGTACAGTAATACTGTAACTTTGCTGCATATCCTGCTTCCTGTAGGTAACCATGACCTCTAAAAGCTCTCCCTCTTTCTCTCTCTCTGTCTTCAGTGGAGGCCATTGTGGAGTTTGATTACCAGGCCCAGCATGATGATGAGTTGACCATCGCTGTTGGTGACATCATCAGTGACATCAGGAAGGATGAGGGGGGCTGGTGGGAGGGGGAGCTGGATGGTCGGAGGGGCCTCTTCCCCGACAATTTCGTCAGGGTAAGTGCCGAGCTCAGTGTTTGCTCTCCTGACCTTTCACAGCAGGAAGTAGCAGACAGATTCAGACCCTCACAGCTGGAAATCAGACCTTCGTCTTAACTTAGCATGAATTGAGTTACTAGCAACACTTTATTTGGGTGTGAGTGTGTTGGTGTTGAGATGAGCACAGCAGGCGATTACAAGTTCTGACTGTCAAGAGTGTCTGTGTGTGTGTCTATGTGTCTATGTGTCTATGTGTCTATGTGTCTATGTGTCTGTGTGTCTATGTGTGTGTGTGTGTGTGTGTGTGTGTGTGTACTGTGTGTGTGTGTGTCTGTGTTGTGTGTGTGTCTGTGTGTGTGTGTCTGTGTGTGTGTGTCTGTGTGTGTGTGTGTCTATGTGTGTGTGTGTCTGTGTGTGTGTGTGTGTGTGTGTGTGTGTGTGTGTGTGTGTGTGTGTCTTTGTGTGTGTGTCTTTGTGTGTGTCTTTGTGTGTGTGTCTTTGTGTGTGTGTCTTTGTGTGTGTGTCTTTGTGTGTGTGTCTTTGTGTGTGTGTCTATGTGTGTGGTCAGTGTCCCAACTAACAATTTTAGGTTGCAAGAACATTTCCCTAACATTTCCAATTTAAGTTACAAATACATAAAAATTTTGATAAAGTTTTGATAACTTTGAGAGGATTTTAGAGAACATTAGCCAACATGAGAACATCTGAGAACATTCCCTATTAGCTGTGTGTGTGTCTGTGTGGTGGTTGGGGGGGTGCTGACCAAAAGGTTATTGGTCACATTGAGCTGCAGAAAGCAGATCTGAATTTAATGTGATACTAGTGTTTTAGAGAGAGAGAGTGAGTTTGTGTGTGACGTGCTGAAATGACACCAGTACTTTAGGGCCGTATTGCACAAGGGATCTTGTGAACCTCACCAGCAGATTCGGGTGTGAGGAATCCATGAAAGCTTTAGCGTTGTAGCGCTGCATGCTTGTTAGCGCCAGTGTGTGATACGGGATGTGTTCCAACCACTCCAAGAGTCTCAGTTCTTTCTCAGGAAGGTTTTTGTCATGTCCTAGTTTTGCCTCATTTTTGCTGTCAGTCGACTAGTTTTCAACAATGTAGTGAAGTTGATGCCGTCAATAAGTGCTTTCAAAAACGCCCTGTGTCTTTGAAAATGAGGGAGTGAGTAATTTTGTGAAATCTGAGTAAGCAATTATAAAACAGTAGACAGATTGTTAGCTAGGAAATCTTTGGTTAATATTCAGATCTTACAGTCATAGGCAGATACCTTTTTGTGCATTTCTTAAAAACTTTCCCTATTTATGCCGGTGAACAATGCAGTCCATGCATGAAAATACAATAGTGCACAGTGTGAAATCACTTCCTTTTCATTGGTTTACAGGAGAGGGAAGTACATACTTCCTCTGATGGCACCAGGGAGGGTTGACAGTGAGGTACTGAGAAACTCAACGGGTCTTTTTGACAGTTTGAGCATGACGAAGGGTGTTCCATGCAAGATCTCATGAAGAAGCGCTGCTGAAGTTTCATGACACTTTCCAAGAGCCATCCTTTGAAACAATCTCATGTTTCTCTTCACAGGTTACAAACCTAGAATATAAAAATAGTTTACACCATTGCAGTTATACACAAAACTGTGCCAATATTCATATCTTAAAAGTAAACCAATTTAATTACACATTTTCACAGTAAACCAATATCACATGTATACAATACATAATATTAAAAAAACATTCTCCTAACATTACTGCAGAAACATTTTTGATGTTAACTTTGAGAGAACTTTTAGAGAACATTAGCCAATGCTCTGAGAGCATTCCCTGTTAGCTGAGATAATCGAGTGTTGGTGGAATTTCTCTTCGTGATGGCTGCATGCTGACGCAGGGTCAGTTCTGTTGTTTGCTTATCTCTGTGCATTTGGTTTCTGCTGAGTTGGGGTGTTAGTGGATTGTGTGAGTCATATTCCACCTGAACGGTTTTAAGTGCACACATCTCACAATGTCTCAGAGGAACATAGTCTCACAATGGAACATTTCAGCTTATTTGTGATTATGCTACCATACCAAGTCATGTACCATGTTCAGGGTTCAACAGCTTTTTGATCTTTAATGTGCGAGTATAAGCGAGCATGCTTGGTAATGACGTTTGTGTGCCTAGAGGAAAATGTTTATTGCTCAAAATTGCTCTTTAATGGCGCAGAGTGCTTAACAGTGTTTAATTTAAATAGCAGCTCAGATTTAGCTCCTAAAATTCTTTAGAAGGAAAGTACAGGGCTTTAAAAGAGTTTTTAACAAGAGCTGTAACTTTATTTAAATAAAATAGCTCTGACAATTTGCTCATGGATGAATTTGATGAAACATTGTAGGAGTTTATGTTAAAATATGAGACTTAGAATTGCACATTAATATCTGACCCAAATATCTAATATCTTGACCCAAAGATTGGTTTATGATTGTTTTTAATAACAAAACAGAAGTCTGTAGGTAACAGTACAGCTTTGCAACTGAGTTACAAGCCAAAAGATTTGTGTAGTTCCCCATCTAACAGGGAACGTTCTCAAAATGTTGGCTAACATTCTCTAAAAGTTCTCTCAAAATGATCAAAAATAATTTTTGTAGTAATGTTAGTAGAATGTTTTTTAACGTTATATATCATTATATCAAAAACGTTATCCTTAAGGTGTTGAATTAAAAAGAGTTTAAAGTACGTTTCTGTAATAAAGCAATAACATAACACAACATCTAAAATACACGTTCCTAGAACTTTCAGAATAACACTTTCAATGTTTTTATTACTTAATGGAAACATTACGGAAACGTTCTCACAACCTAAAATTGTTAGCTGGGTGTTACTATAGGTCTTGAGGTATAAATGCTTAATGTATGAATATAAGGGACGTCATGAGAGATGCCATACACAGGTGTTTCCTGTCTGAGGTGTACCACAGAAGAAATCTCAATCTTATCTGGTTTTCTGTTTGCTTCCCATGGCACTTAAATGTGTCAGAACTCAATCAGTTCTGCCAAGCAGACGCTGGCTGCAGAGAGGTTATGATAATGAATGATGATAAATTAATTTGTCAGCGCTATAGTGGGCTGGTCAGTTCTTGTACACGTGGCTTCCTCTTTGGCAAATCGGTGCGGTCGTGCATGCGTTCCAACTTCCTGTTTTGCTGATGTGATAATGGGTCGATAATTTGATTTCTTGTGTGAGTAAACGAGCGATGTAATTTAGAATAGACAGGCATCCGTTTATCACAAACGCTCAATCGTGTCTGGACTCGTGCCAGGCTTCTGTCTGTAGTCTATTCTTGCTTGTTCTTTAATTCAAATCAACACAGCTGGGAGGAATTTGTTCCAGCATCACGTTGTTTAGATCTCCTGACTTCCATGTAAAGAAAGCTGATTTTTACGTTAAAGCTGCAATCCGTAACAATTTTTTGGTTGTAAATGAACAAAAATCAGTTAGAGCAAGTACATGACAAAACAGTGTTCAGCACAATCTCTTTACCCTACCCGTGTTCACAACAGTAAGTTTATAATAACGATTTATAATCTGAGCTGTCGGGTCCAATTTCACAGGAAATGTTCTTCTGTAACAGAAAGAAGATTTTTGTTAGTGTTTATCTGGAAATTACTCCTCTTGTGTTCGCTAAAAGAAAGACATACAAATTTGAAATGACATGAGGGTCGAGTAAACGATGACAGAATTTTTTTTTTGGGTGAATTCGGATTTGTTAACCTTACAGTTCCTGTCGCTCTCTCTCTTCTTCTTTTAAGTGTCATTGCACACTTTTTTATGTAGATGTTTGCGCTGACAATCTAATTTGTATCTAATTGTGTGTGTGTGTGTGTGTGTGTGTGTGTGTGTGTGTGTGTGTGTGTGTGTGTGTGATACACACTCATCGGCCACTTTATTAGGTATACCAGTTCAATTGTTTGGTAACACCAATTGCTAATCAGCCAATCCCATGGCAGCAACTCAATGCATTTAGACATCTAGATGTGGTGAAGACGACTTGCTGAAGTTCAAACCGAGCATCAGAATGGGGAAGAAAGGGGATTTAAGTGACTTTGAACGTGGAATTGTTGTTGGTGCCAGACGGGCTGGTCTGAGTATTCACATCATGGATGTGCAGCCGACAAATCTGCAGCAACTGCGTGATGCTATCATGTCAATATGCACCAAAATCTCTGAGGAATGTTTCAACACCTTGTTGAATCTATGCCACGAGGAATAAAGGCAGTTCTGAAAGCAAAAGGGGGTCCAACCCAGTACTAGCAAGGTGTACCTTATAAAGGGGCCGGTGAGTGAATATACATATGGGTTCTTTGAGTGCGTGTGAGTGTCTGTTTTACCTATCGGTGTGTTTGTGTGCATGTGTGGAGGGCCTTCTCTGTTCTCACTCCAGTGCCCTGATAATCCACGGGCGGCATCTCGCAAAACTGTGCCGTAACTAATGATGCGTTTCTGAATCCAGTTGCTAATATAGCTGGTTTGTAGAGCATGTAACCTCCTGATATGATAGAGATGTTTAATGCACTGGATTGTTAGTTCCATGTCATTTATTTTTCTGACAAATACCTGTCAGAATCACTAAACAGCAAAAAAAAAAGTTTTTTTTCCATAATTCCTGGAGGATTCTGTAAAACCTCTCTTATCCTAAGATGTCTCCAATGGCTGTGACATTTTCAGTTAATTTGATTTTCCCCTCATGTATATTTAACAAGAAAATCATGATCAGATGTTACTCATTTGTTAGGCTGGCGCACAAGCGCACAAGTTAAACAGAGTTCAACTTTATGCATAGAAGCAGCGATGCAGTGCTACCACTAAGCATACACACATTGGCGCTCACATGATTTAAGATACTGCAGTTCGAGTTTTTGGTTGGTTAGCATTGACCCGTTATCCCTTTTGAGAGCAGTTGAGATTAAGCTCGCCCCTTAATATTGACTTGCTGTCTTTTTTTTGAAAATGTAAAATCTGTTCTAGAGCTTTAAATAATCACATGACTTCTTAGCAAGACTGAACAATCTGGCACTCCGCACGGTTAGGCGCTTGGCACTGTTCAAAGAGCTGTGCTAACCGTACCAAGGTCGCGTCACACTGTTGTGTTGTCTGTGAGGGCCCGTCATTCCCCGAAGCACATGATGACTTTTTTCTCCCCGTGTAGTGCAAGAGTGTCGTACCAGCAGAGGAATGATGGAGCTCGGTGGAAACCGGCATCCATTGACCATCTGGAACAAACCAGTGGGAGGGGCGGAGGAATGTAGATCACACACTCACACAACCACTTTCTGAGTTCTGCGAATACTCTTGCAAACAGGACGTCTTGTGATAGGGCAAATAAGTTTCCCAGAGCTGGATGTGTCTGTCGTTAATAACATAATCATGTTGTGTTAGAAACTGGATTGTGCATGGTGGACCAAATTGGGGTTGAGGTTTCTCTGTTTCCTGCTGTTTGCTGTGATAAGAACAGGGACTCACCCCTTTCAAAGTAACAAGTTTTGCTATTTTAGTTACACTCAGTGCTAACAGGTTCGTAAAATAAAGCATCTAGCTTCCCAGCTAACAATTTAATGTTGTAAGAACATTTCCCTAATGTTTTCATTAACTAACAAAACTTTAAAAGTTTAGTTTGGAAAGTTCTAGGATCATTTAAAATGTCCAGTCTTGTAGATGTTGTGTTACTGTTATTGCTTGTTAAAAAAACATTCTGCCAACATTACTGCAAGAATGTTTTCTGATAACTTGAGAGTACTTAAAGAGAACGTTAGCTAATGTGAGAACGTTCTCTGTTAGCTGGCTTTGTAGGGCCTTAGATAAAGATTTGATCCCATCATCCAGCCATCCATCCATCCATCCATCCTTTACTATGATCCCATTATCCAATCCCAGACTCTGTCTCAAAACATCACAATCTTGCTGATGCTGTCATGCCTGAATAGGAGCAAATGCCCACAACCATGTTCCAACAGAAGAGAAGAAGCCATCTTAATGGCTATTAGTGTCCTTGGTTTTGCAATTATATGTTCAACAAGCACATACAGATGTTGTGAGTGTCTGTTCATCTTTTGGCCGTGTTGTGTAGCCTTGAAGAAGCTCATGTGATGCACACACTGTGAGATGAGCCTCCAGCTGCACTTACAGTGTTTTGCAAAACCACTGTTACTGTTTTGTATTTTTACAGTTCAAAAGGAACACGTCTCGCCAGGTCTTGTCGGCATGTGTTTATGGTATGTGTTGACGCTCTGCAGAAGTTTGCAGCTACACACCGTGGTTTGACTTTAGCTCTGTTGAAGTCTGAGACTTTGACAGGAAGTGTGTTTTCAAAGCACGGGCCCTGCAGCTGCATGCCATGAAGGGGAAAGTAAAAACAAGAGGATGTGATTGCCCCCTCCACACCACAGTTACCTCATATGATATCTTAATATGAATAATCTTCAGCATTATAGTACGCTAAATGCTCTATATTCTCTAAATGCTTTCTGTATAGCCGTCTAAAGCGTTTGGTTTATGGGTTACACAATTGTTAGCGTCATTTTTGCTTAAGTTTCACTGCTTGACCTACTCACTGTGATCTCCAGCTGTACTTTGGCCCCTAGGGGCCTGGCTTTAATGTGTTTCCATGGCAACAGCACCATAAAGTATGCAGGTAGACCATCAAACATGTGACTTAGTTTTAGTCTGTGGATGACACCGATTAAGTTACGATACGAAGGTTACGCACCTTTCAGAACTGAATTAAGAATGCCTTTAAATTCCAGTTCACTTACTAGAGGTAGTTGTTTTGATGGGGGAGTTAATAGTATTGGACTAAATAAATATATAAATACATACGATAAATACATAAAAATAAATACATATGAATCAATCCAGTAATGTATTCTACATACCAGCGAGCTAACAGGCATAATTGGTCAGTATAATTTACAAAGCTATTTTTTTCACAAAACTAATAGATCTGGGTGACTTGAATTTTCTTGAATTGCGATTCAGTGAATCTCTTTTTCTGGCGATTTCCAGTTCAGCATCTTTTACGTTTATTTCAGGAGTTAATCATTTCCACACTGCAGGCTGACACGGACTGACCCGAATCACACAGTGAGACTTTGTGATACGTAGAGTCTTGAAATGACCTATTGCCCTATTGATTTGTCAATGGCCCCGGCCTGTCTGCTAACACACAGCACACAGTACTGCTAATGTGCTGGTTACCAGGCATGAAATGATCCTGCTACCCGACAGAGATCACTGCATCAGGATTCATGAGGAATCACACTTGTGTCTCTGCCTGCCCAGCTAACAGTGTTGCATAATGTTCTTGTGCAGTAACATTAGTAGAACTTTGTAATGTTATGTATCATATAAAACGTTACACTTGGAACATTTTAAAAATTTTACAGAAGTAAAAAATGGTTGAATAACATTCTTATGAACAAGCAATAATGTTCATACAACGTCTAAAAACCGGACGTTAGAACTTTCAAAGCAACATTTTTAATGTTTTTGTTACTTAATGGAAACATTAGGGAAACGTTCTTACAGTCTCAAATTGTTAGCTGGGTCTGCTTTATTGGACAAGTCTTATGGACGTTAGTAAGATGGCTAGTGTTATATGCTTTACCAAATAACACTGCTAACACATCGCAATACTGCAAGACAGAATAAGAATCTCACAAAAGTGACGTGCTACACAGTGTATGTTTTGCAGCTCCATTTTTTTATAAAAATAAAGTCACTGCTTGGCTGAACTAACTGCATGTAAAATGCATTTGAGATGCAGTTACTTTGATTTTGGCTTTTTGCTGACAGCCGTGTGACTTAAATCTGTTGTAAAGTCAAATTGTCACACTCTGTTATTTATTTGCAAATCAGTTTAGCTGTCATCTTGATTTATAATAACACTAGAGATTTATGACTGTACATAAACATTTCAGGATGAAAAGACTTTTAAGTGATCCTTTAGAAAAATTATTTATACATCAACAAAACACAATGCTGCCCTTGTGTTTTAGGATCTAGAGTGTCTTATACTGTTCAAGATAAACTTTCATTTTCTGTTAAAGGTTCTGTACTTTTAATATCGATATTTCAGAGTTTCTTAAAAATGTGTGTGTGTGTGTGTGTGTGTGTGTGTGTGTGTGTGTTTGTGTGCACTGGTATATGTTGTTCACAAGGACACAATGTGTATAATGACATGTGTATAACAATGTAAACACTTCCTGTGTCCTCATAAACCAAATGGCTTAAGAAACACACTAAATGGTGTTTTTATTTTAATTAAAAAATGGCAAGAATTTTCTGTGAGGGTTAGGTTTATGGTTGGGGATAGGGGAAGGTAATAGAAAATTGATTAGCTCAGTATAAAAATCATTACGTCTATGGACGTATATGGTCCTTGTAAACCACATATACAAGTGTGTGTGAGAGAGAGAGTGTGTGTTTTCTCTCCTTTAGATCCCAGTAGCATTATGTTTATCTCTCTCTTATATTTACCATGATGGAGCCAGTAAACATACACACACACACACACACTTACAAAACCTAATATGCAATATTGTTGTAAAATCTCTAGAAAGCAAAGATCAAACACACACATCGTACCAGGACATCTTAGGAAAAGCTCATCATCTGGAAAGAATTGAGCTCTATTTTAAGTGAACAAAGGCACCAAAAGAGTGGATTTCTCTTCTGAATCATAAACTGTGTGAAACTGTCTGCCGGTTGTCTAACATCAGAGAGTTTCTGTGATGTTTTGCAGATGCTGTAGAATTATATCACACCGATGTCTCTGCAACATTTATGTGCAATAAACAATTTTTTAGGGACCTTGTGCATGTATGTGGGTGTGTGTTCTTGTTTTTCTACCATTGTGAGGACCAAATGTCCCACAAGGATGGTAAAAGTCAGCAGTGCCCATGAGGGAAAATGATTATTAAACACACAAAAGATGCTTTTTAAAAAATGCAAAAAGATTTCTGTGAGGGTTAGGTTTAGGGGAAATTTACAATTTGTACAGTATAAAAAGTCTATGGAAGGACCCCACAAAGCATAGAAACCTAACATGTGTGTGTTTTGCATTTTGTGTGGTCTGCTGAGCGGATGCTAAATGCATGATAATGAACGTCACTTGAGCTTTCTGACTGAATATCACTTGTTTTATCAGGTAACCAAGCTCTGCTAAATACACACTGTATCTTTTCACACTCACATTTGCTCACACACACTGGCTATGCACAGAGCACAGACTCTCAGACTTTCCTGCACCTTATGAGAGACACTTCCTGTTTTATATGTGTTTATTTCAAATTCTGCTCTGATGTGGCTGTGAACAAATTAGTGCTTAATAAACCAAAAGCCACCCCACAAGACAACCATTTTTGTAACTGGAAATGCAAGATGAACCGTTTTTGTAACTGGAAATGAAGTAATTCGTTGGTGTGTTTTGTTAATAGTGAATGTTTAAGGTTTCGATTCAGATCTTGGTAATTGATTTGACTTTGATAATTGTTTTCATTCTGCTTTCATTGATTCATTGAGCAGTCATCAGGTTTTGCGAACATTGTTCATTAGTATTACTAAATAATGATGTAATGAAAATCCGAAAGCAGCAAGCAAAGGTTTCTTTGGGCAAAGGGAACGGTCAAGAATTATCATAATATCATTATTTCTGTTTTAAACTAATGCAGGACAAAGGAACAGCCCTATCATGATAAAATACAAACGTGTGTGTGTGTGTGTGTTTGTGAGAGAAATAGTTCAGTTATGTGATTTTTGTTCTAGTGATTTTGTTCACCTGACAAACTGACATTTTGTTTACCTTTAATCTGCCAGAATAAAACGTCCCGGAAACAGATAGTGTGCTCTCTTGTCTCTAAATTAATAACCATATCAGAGCAATAAAGCCACAGAGAGAGAGAGAAAAACATTCAGAAAGATCGGTCTTTCAGTAAATGCAGAGAAGATAACATGCAGGAAATTGAGAAAGGATGACAGATCTGTGTGAGCCAAGAGATGCTTTAACCATGAAGACAGAGAGCCTCTAAATTCAACAGAGAGAGGTACAGAGGGAGAGAGAGGTACAGAGGGAGAGAGAGGTACAGAGGGAGAGAGAGGTACAGAGGGAGAGAGAGGTACAGAGGGAGAGAGAGGTACAGAGGGAGTGGCTTGTTTTGCTAACCAGACAGATGGAGAAGTGTTTTAAGGCCTGTGTGTTTATAAGGTTGACTGTTTCTCTGAGTCACCATATGACCCATGCAGGAAATAAACGGCTCTCTGCTCTGCTGTGCTGGGGCCAGCATCTCCATCTGTCTGCATGTCTCTCTGTTTGACTGACTGTCTGACTTTTTTTTTTTAAGAAGCACAAAAATTCTGTAAAAGGTCTAGCTTACTGACTAGCTTATTGACTACTACGTTCCTTGAACTTTCGAAATAACATTATTAACGTTACTTAATGAAAACGTTAGGGAAACATTTTTGCAACCTAAAATTGTTAGCTGGGTAATATGTTTTAAAACAGTATGTGAAACAGAACGTTATGCAGCAATAAACACTTTAATCAAGAGTACATTATGTTGTTGTTGTCACTATTTTCTAATTCACTCATTGGAAATGGAAAGCTGTGTGCATTGCATTGTGGGATACAGAATTCTACACAGTGTGCTCTTGTTATACTGCACGTTTAGTGCATCACGTTACACGTCTTTCTTATTATGCATACTTTTTCTGTGCTTTGAATTCCTATACTGTGCACAGTATGCATACTGTAAATTTCAGAAATAGTGACAAAGTATCTAGTATATTATTCCAAACAGCCACTGAAAATGAACTAGTTTTTCTCAAACCGATTCAATACATTAATCTTAATGTCTTATTTTCTGCTATGCTTAGGAGATCAAGAAGGATTCAAAGAAGGAGGTAAAGGAGTCGAGTTTGGCCGGATCCAAATCAGACCTGTCCAATGGCAGCGCTAGCCCGAAGTCCGACCCCAGCCTCAGACCCGCCAAGAAAGGTAAAACCATCAGATCCATTTTCCATCTGCAGAAGCAGTCCAGTGCTTATTCAGCAGAAATGACTCCTACACAAACACGGCCAGAGACTGATCGTTCACACTGTCTCACAGGAAGAGATATGAATCCAGATCAGAACTGGCTCAGGTTTGCTTTACAGATGCATAGTGAGAATTAAAATGTAGAAACTCTCTTGCAAAGACTACAACTAGGCCCAGGAGAACATGTGTAGTTCAGGTTTCTAAGCCGTCTCTAGACCAGAGCCATGACTCCTACCACTTCCTGTGTGTGTGTGTGTGTGTGTGTTTGTGTGTATGTGCGTATGTGCGTGTGTGTACTTGTGTATGTGGTTTTACAGGACATATAATGTGTTAAATTGGCTTTAAAACATACAAAATGGTATATTTAATTCAAATAATATTAATTAATTTAAAAAAATTAAATAATAAAAAAATTTTTTAAATACATTTGATTAGCTCAGTATAAAATCATCATAACGTCCATGGAGAGTCCCGGCAAACCATGTGCCCGTGTGTATGTGTAAGTTATTAAAAATGAATTAAATTAATCATCTTTATGGTGCCGCTATGAATCCTCTGATTGGTCGGATTTAGTTATTGCCCTGAAGTTATATGATTCACTTATGTTGGTCTGTTGCCATGACACCTCTAGAGCAGTTACAACCTGCTTATCTTGCCAAATGCGTAAAACAACCAAACATTGGCCACAACACATACACCAATAGTATTTGCATATATTTTCTGATTAGCAAAACAACCAAACATTGGCCACAACACATACACCAATAGTATTTGCTTATATTTTCTGATTAGCTGTTTTTTGTTATCAAAGAATATTATATAGTAATGCAGTGCTCATTTTGTATTTCCATATGGAATTCATGTCAAAGGAGTTCTTCATTAAATTATTCTAAGACATCCGATCTACCACATCTGATTATAAATGGTGTATATTGTATGTAAAAATAAAAAGGCTGTTAACTCCCCAGCTAATTGTAAAAGTAAAGGAAGAGCTAAAATAGGTGCGTCAGATAAGACAGACATCCAAAACGTCCTCTAACATGGTTGGAAAGCATTGGTTTATATATATATATATAAAGTGAAGATAATTTTACCATTGTGCTTATTGGAGAAATGAAACTTTGAGCCATACATACAGCTCCCTGTGTTTAGAGATCAGTGTGGTGCAGAATCTGGTGCTATTTGTTCTGACTGCTGACCCTGAGCTCAGCTGCAGGAAAAGAGCAACACCTGGTGGACAAAGATGTCAGTGCTTCTTTTTTTATGTGTTTGCAGGTGAGGGAATACGAAAAAGACGCTGCAAAGCCGCTTTCAGCTACGCACCGCAGAATGAAGATGAGCTAGAGCTGAAGATCGGAGATGTTATTGAGGTTCTGGGAGAGGTAAAAGATGTTGAAGATTATAGTTTTAACATTGCTTGAATTTTGAACATTGGGCTGGATGTGGAATAACATTTTCCAGTACAAAATACAAAAGTGTGGCTTATTTTATCCATTTATTCTAATTAATAAGCATCAAGTTAAAGACAGGGACGATTTTTTGTCCAGAAACATTTTTTGTTATGCTGGTTGAAAGTGTCTTCACATCCTGATAGCAATCACTGAGTGGTCTAAATATATTTACTATAAAATGACGATAAAATATTTATCCAATTATTGCACTCGGTCTGAACACAATGATAGGATGCCCTATTTGCCTGTCAAACTATGTATTCCTTCATGCCTTGGAGGAGGCGTGGCTTTGGAGTTCGCTCTGAAGGGGAGGTGGGATCTTATGTTTTCAAAGCTAGCTTGCAATTGCTAGCCTCTCCGAAACTTTCTACTCTACCTTCAAATGTTTATCAAAATAATGGTTTGAATAAATTTTTTTTGGTCTGTGTGTTTTTGGCTAAGGTGGAGGAGGGCTGGTGGGAGGGTGTTCTTAACGGCAGGACTGGAATGTTCCCCTCCAACTTCACCAAGGAGTTGTTAGCTGAGGCAGAAGATCTCACTCCACAAGATGACTCCCGAAGCACAAGAACCAGTCAGTCTGCACAACTCGCATTCTCACTTCATAACAGTCAGGTCACGTCCCAGACGTGCAGATCATGACAGAATGTCTTATGAAGTTCATTCTTGAGCGTATGGTTTTGTTTTTCCTTCTAAGATACATGGCCTTCCACTGCAGTGGGTTTATCGCTTTAACAACAGGGGAGATTTCCCAGCAAATGGTTTTCCAAAAGATGTTGACATGGAAGTTTACACAGCAATTATGAGTCACATTAGGGAGGCAACACCCACAGAAACTCACAGGTCTTATTTGCTGCAATTTGTAATGAGGGGAATCTTAATCTTGAAGCTGCAATCCGTAACTTCTGCCTCTCTACCGCCACCTGTGTTTGAAGCATAAAATTGCAGGTTACCTTACACTTCATTATGTAAGTTGGGAAATCTGACCCAACAGCTGAAAGTATAAATCATTGTTATAAACTTACTGTTTTAAATGAGGGTAAGGAGACAGTTTTGAACACTGATCTGTCATGTACTTGTGCAATAACTGATTTTTGTTCATTTTTAATCAAAATAATTACAGATTTAACTCCCCACCAGGCACCATTTATGCATTTGGCAGACAATTTTATCCAAAACAACTTACAGTGCATTGTATGCATTTTATCAGATTGTACATTCCCAAGGGATTCAACCCCTGAGTGGCAGTGCTAGCAACTGGCATTGCTAGCCCTATACCAGCTGAGCAGATGTGACTTCAACAGTCCAGCCGTCAAGAAAACTGCTGCATGTTAACTTGCAAGTAAATGCTTGGAACGTTCCTTTAAAATGCTACTGTGTGTTTGCAGGTATGAAGGACAGCACCGGTTCTGAGAGTGATGGTGGCGACTCCAGCAGTTTGCGGTCCGACACGGGTAGCATCTCTTCCACCAGTGAGATTCAACCCAAAAAGGTCCGGGGGTTTGGCTTCGGGGACATCTTCAAAGACCAGCCCATCAAGCTCCGCCCACGTTCCATAGAGATAGAAAATGAGGCCGAGAAGGTGAGTTTTTGTGGGGTCTTTGTGTTCTAATGGAAGTTTCAGTAATGCCGCGTCATTATTCAGACAGAGCAGTATGTTAGGTATAAAGCCATGTAAGCCATCAGTAAACTGTGTCAATATCTGTATTTATTTAAAATTCATATTTAAAAATGACTCTGCAATCTGAGCAATTGATCCAGGAATCTAGGTCGATCACAGCCTGATTCCTGATTCATATTTACTTCCATTTTCAGTTTTATTTCTGTAGCACTTTTCACCATGTGCATTGTAGCAACTTTGCAGAAAAGCAATATTTTAGTACAAAAGAAAGAAAAACATAGCATTTGAATGAGGTGGAAACAGATAACCTGACCCAGAGGAAGATGGAGATATCAGCTTTCATTGTTTCATTTAAGTATCAACTTTGTCTCGGATGCTTTTCCTGTTTAAAAGAAAGAGAAACAAATGAGACAATTGTTAAAATACATTAGTAATGTGGAGCTGTAAATTTAATGTAGATTGTAGCTAAAGTAATCTGGATTTGGGTACACTGGATACATTGTTGAGAACATCTTAAATAATATTGACTTTTGATCGCACACTTGGCAAATCTGAGCTCAGTTTGAGACATTGTTGAGATCTCTTCTGAAACTGCAGTGGAGACATTTGTGAGATTTTTGAGTCTTTTTCTCAGGAGAAAAATGTGAGACACAGAAGAGTCCTGCAAAAAGTTTCCATTTGCTCTATTTATTCTCATGGCTGTCTAGGAGAAATAATTGAGATACTAAAGAGATCTCATCTCCATATTATATTTATTTCCTGTGAGTAAACCGCTGAATAATTAGGCTGTCTTTGTCAATATGATGAAATGGTGAGCGCTGAATTTGTTTTTCGACTCTCTCAATAATTACGGTCATGTCTGGTTAAAAAGCACCAGGGTCCCCAGCATTCATTTTGCCTTTGGCCTCACAGTCTCCTGTTCATTAACAGCTTCCTGTCTTCCTGTCCCACAGACACACATCCTCCCTTTCCTGCTGTTCTCCATCCGTCGGTCTGTTCGCTTTATTAATCACATTCAGTTTCCTGCATTCATTTGTTTATCATGTTATGATACAGGGTTTTTTCTGTTTTGGTTTTTGTTATGTAAAAGTGTTTTGTGTTTTCTGTGTAAAAGTGTATTTGGTGCGTGTGTTTGTCTCTCGGTTCTTGGTTCTCACCCAGAGGTGTGAAACTGCGTGTTAACGGCTGTTGTATTCAGCAGACAATTTTTAAAGGTCACATAATTATGTCATCATGTCATTTTTATTATAATTTAAGTTTTAATTTGCAGTAGGTTTTTATAGATCTTGTATAAAAGCCTTGTATAGGTTTTTAATTCATATACCGTTTGTTTACATTTTTTTTAAAAAGGCACAAAAAGTGGCATGGTTAATTCTCTAGCAAATAAGCATGAATGTTTGGAATAACATGCTTCCATACTATCTTCTTGCTGTCTTTTAAATGCTCAGTATACAAAATACTGTGCAAAATACTGTATCCCACAATGCAATGCGCTCAACTTGATGAACTGAAATGAATCAGCAGTGATTGAAAGCGTTCCTCTTGACTTCTTTATCAGAAGTGTACTATACTAATAATGATTAAAAATGCAAATTAACTTACAAACGTGATGTCATGTATTGAGGTCATGTGACAACAGTATTGTTACATAATGTGTTCTGTTTCACATACAACTTTAATACGTACACAGTATTCAGTAAGGTAGTAAATTAGTATTGGTTTCCGAACAGAATAATGTGTGTGTTTGTGGGTTTAAAGGAAGATAGCACACACAGAGCAGAGTTTGGTACCATCGACAACTGAGACAGTCATTGTTAAAAAATGTTTACGGAAGTTTCCGTACTTTGTCTCTTTCAGTTGGCATATGCACTTTTTTAGTTTGAAAGAAGAGAAAGTCTTTCTAGACTCTCTCTGTATATACAGCTATATAAATGCCTTTGTATTTTATAGCAAACAGTCAAACTGAGTGGCATTTATCTTAAAGGAATTTTGTGCTAAAACACTTTTAAGCAAGTTAAATAAGTTTGTAAATCAAGACTCAAAGTATGTCCAAAAGTATCATTTTTGGTGGTCAGACTTTGAACATTTGCATAGTTTTTGTGTAATGACATACACCTGCGATTCATCTGCGGGAACACCTGTGAACCTCACACCAGTTTGTTAAACGTAATCGGAAAAAATGCTTTTTGAGGCGGCTGTATATTATATGTGTATATGTATATTTAGTGTTGAACTGCTTTACTACTCTACCTGCTATAAACATAGACAACATTCCACTTTACAAGGCAATTGCCTGTTAGATTATGGAAATGCTCCATGTCATTTACAAGCTGTAGGTTTATCCATATACAAATGTACCACACCCCAACACAGCAGTCTTTCCATATCCACCCCTTCTCTCCCTCTCTCCCTCTCTCCCTCTCTCTCTCTCTCTCTCTCTCTCTCTCTCTCTCTCTCTCTCTCTCTCTCTTCCTGACTACATTGCTGCAGTTTTAAGGCAGAAGTTGTGTAGCTCTGTAAGACTGTAGGAGACTGTTATGACTCGGGGGGAGTGAACCGTGGTTACACTGAAAGCTTGCTGGGAGTTCCTCCTACAGTCGAGACAGTAATAGTTATTCATACTGGACATTTCCTCTGAAAGAACCCTTTGCCATTTCTTTGAGCAGACATTTGGTCTAGTCTGCAGAGACGAAGGTAAATAATAAATACCTCTTTATTTCTTACGTTCTCTCTGTGTTTTAGGTTAATGAGGGTAATACTGTGGGCTCTTCACTAGAAGATAGCAGTCAAAGATGAGGCCTGGGATTTGTGCTGCATTATGTGGCTTTATATCCATTTTGGCTGATGTTGTTTTTATGTTCTGGGTTGGAAGTGACTGTAGGGCCTTCAAAGGAATAATAAGAGTCTATAAGAAGAGAAGTCCTCAGGACTACAGCTGGCCAGATGTTGCGCAAATGTTGTAATGATGTTTTTGTTATGTTGTTGTAACATTTAGCTGCCACATGGTGCTTGTTAGTCTGACTCCATCATGACGGCTGTATATGAGAGGAAAACAAGGAAGGAATTAGCAGGGTGTTTTTCCTGCCTGAACAAAGTGTTTGTGTCTGTGTGAAGGCCGTGTTGGGAGCGTGGGGTGTTAAAGAGCTGGGAATGTTTTCAGAACGTTGGCTAACATTCTCTAAAAGTTCTGTGAAAATTATCAGCAGCGTTCTTGGAGTAACATTAGTAAAACCTTTTTAATGTTGCATATCCTGTATAAAAACGTTATTCTTAAATTGTTAGTGGAACATTTTAAAAACATTACGGAATTAAAAAGTGTTTGTATAACGTTTTTATAACTAAATGATAACGTTAATACAATGACTGAAAACCCTAGAATGTTCAAAATAACATTTTAAACATTTTTGTTGCTTAATGGAAACATTCTTACAAGCTAAAATTGTTAGCTGTGTCCCTGCCATGTTTGTGGAAGGATTGTGGCTCCCTTGTAGGAAGCAGGCCAGATAAACACAGTCAAAGTACAGTATCCTATTTACAGACACATGCAGGGCTGTCTCTTGCATTAACAGGGCCCAGGACAACATTATATGTGCAGTGAGTCAATGGGGATGGGGCCTACCCACCCACCCCCCATTGACTCACTGCACATATACAGACTTAATAGTAACAACAGAATTAAAGTTATTTTTAAATATAAGTTAATATGAATTGTTGTGCATCAATTGATGTTTCACATTACTTTAATAAAATTATTCTCTACCCCACAGCCTCAAATGGTGAAGAAAGTGACCGCAGCTGTTGCCCAGGAAACCATGAAGGCGGAGCCTGAGAACAAGGCCAAAGGTAACAGGAGAACATCACACCTGTGTGGATATTTAAATGCCTGAATGGTTTATGTACTTAAATGTTATGCAAATGTGATATAATTGTTTCCTAACTGTACAAATTCAATTTACAGCAAAGGAGTTTTGCAAAGTCATTTTCCCGTACGACGCTCAGAACGAAGATGAGCTGTCGGTCAAAGAGGGAGATATTGTTACTATTATCAGTAAGGTGAGTTTGTTAATTCAGACAATAAATTACAGTGGCATCCAAAAGTCTACATCAAAATTTCAAAATCTACTTTAAACTCAGAAATAACGTTTTAGGATTTTGAAACATTTTGACAAAATAAATAAGATTGTACATTATTTTAGGTCATTAATCAAATGAATCAGAACATCTGATCACTGGTTAGGCTGGTCTTGCATGATTGAGAAATCTGCTTTTAGCGTTTATCCCGTTTTGTACTTGTTCTGCACTTCCTCTTTCCTGGAAAAACTGGATGTCTGGTCAAACTAGTATAACGTGGATCATCAGGTTTTGATCATTGCATTGGATTTTTCATCCCAAATGGAGTGCATGATGTCATAGAAACAAAAGAGGGACAAAATGAAGATGTTTGTTTTTACATTCACGCTCATTTTTCAATTCAAGTTGTCACTTAAAATCAAACACTTGAACCCCACTTTATAATAACATCAAAAATAAACCAGAATAATTGTTGTTATTAAAAATGACTGCATTATTGTACTGCAGCATGATGTTTGTTTGGCTGATGAAATGTGATTTTAGCACTATTGTATGCATGTGCAGGGCTGCGCAGATGCTGGCTGGTGGCTAGGAGAGCTACACGGCAGACAGGGAGTTTTTCCAGACAACTTTGTGAAGCTATTCATTCCTGAGGTAGAAAAAGAGGTGAGACCCCGTTTATATCTCTCACGGACAAACAACTTCAGCTGTTGTCAGCAGGACACTTCCTGTCTGTGATGGAGGGCCTCAGTCTCATTGGATGAGAGAGCTGGGGTGACAAACACACACACACACACTGCCCCCGTGTCCTCTACCTTTGCCTGTCATTTTACCCTCTGCATAATACGACAATAGCTTATTTGATGTTACAGTGTCCTGTATCCTGAAGGGTTGTAATTGGGGGTGTATGATTAATGTGTTTGATAACTGTTTGGGGGTTTTTTTTGGTGTTAGTAACTTTGTGTTCATGAGTGTGTGTGTGTGTTTTTTAGACGGACTGTGTGTTTTAACTGTGTGTGTGCTTACAGAGACCTAAGAAACCCCCTCCTCCTACAGCACCGACCACGAAACACATCACAGGTAACTTCTCATATCATCCATCATCATCTTGTGTCATAATGACTCTTTGTCATAATGACTTTTCTTTTTGTCTCATCTCATTTTTTCTTTTTGCTTCTCATCTCTCCCCTTTCATCTCTTCTTGTGGTCTCACAATATATCAACCAAATCCCAACTGACAGTTTTCGGCTGTAAGAACGTTTCCGTAATGTTTCCTTTACATTAATGTTATGCAAGTTACATTACGTTAATGCAAGTGCTTTTTCATTACTTTGAGAGAACATTTAGAGAACGTTCCCTGTTAGCTGGGATGTTTTCACTAATAAAGAATGGAGCTGGCTATGAATGTAGCGGCAATGATTCCATGTTGCTGAGTCCAGCTGAACTTTGATATTGTGTATGTTCATTTCCAGACAAAAAGACAGAAGGCAAAAAGGTTCCACCAGAACGGCCTGAATCTCTCCCACACAGAGCCGAGGAGAAAGGTAAATGACACTTCCTCACCTCCTACAACTCTGATTCTGCTGCTTTCATTACCCTGTCACTCTGTAGACTGCAAAAGGTAAAGTTTTAGACTGGTAAAGTGTGTGTGTGTGTGTGTGTGTGTGTGTGTGTGTGTGTGTGTGTGTGTGTGTGTGTGTGCGCACTTGTACATGTACCTTTGTGAAGACCAGTGTGACCAGTTAGAACATCGGACTGAGGACAAAACAACCTTTAAAAGACAGTTTGAGGTTAAGGTTAGGTTAGGATTAAGATTAGGCTAGGATTGTGATGGTTAAGGTTAGGGTAAGCGTCTAAAGATTGTATTGTGTCAGTGAATATCAAAAATATAGTATAATGTACAGACTTGTGTGTGAGGCTTTTTGCTTTTATGAAGTAAAAAGATGTTGGAATAATATTTTCTCCTTTAAAAACAAATTTTTCTCTTTGCAGTAAACAACTTTGTTCTAACGTTTTAAGTCTAAGTGGTGATGACAATGGTAATGATGATAATTATTACATGCAGGTGAAGAGATGAAGTTGGCTGATATTCCGAAGCCCACCCTTCCAGGTGTCCTTCCAAAGAAGCCCCTCCCTCCAAAGAACAACAGTTCGCTCAATCGCTCGTTGTTACTGCCACCCAAACGCCCCGAGAGACCAGCTGTGCCCAATATACCGTCAGTCTCAGACACAAATTCACACTTGCCATCACTACAGCAGTGCCATCATTCTCTGCACACCATAAACAACTATATAACAATATACGTTAAAGCTGCACTAAGTAATTGTTTGTTTAAGTTTGGTATGAAAGTGGTCTTGCGCTTCATAAATGGCACTTATATTTGGACTAGCCATTCTTACAGCTTAAAACAAAAGCAAAACTTAGCACACTATCATTCTTTTGATGGAAACTAGTGATTAGCCATGTCTGCTCCGTTTAGTTAGCAGGGGACATTTCTTTTATTTTTTTAAAACAATTGTTTTATTTTTGTGTTTATAATACAACTTTTACAGGTCTGACAGTCCCAAGTCTGACAGCAGTGGTGCAACAGCTGACAAATCTATAGATATCGGTAAATCCCTTTAATACATAATAACTCGTATTAAAATGGCACGTTTAATAAGACATAATCCATTTCTAATAAGATTACAACATGACCCAGAGATGTCTGTCCATCTCGCACTTTATTTGGTTCCATTCTGTATTTCTGGAGGTGTTTCTTTATGGTCTGATGTGCTGAGAACAGTGGCGTGCTTTTTTCTGATGTTTGTGATGTCGTATCTGTGTTATATGCGTGTAGTCCTGTGTGTTCATGTCCCTATTTGTGTTATGTTCTGATAAAGATGTAGAAGACTTCGACTCCATCGTCTTGTCCACAGAGAAGCTGAATCACCCCACAGCGTCTCGCCCACGTGTGACAGACAGACGACCGCGCTCGCAGGTCCTTACATCTGTGAGTCTACACGCAAACTCGCCTGCATACACATGTACAGTGTTTGTTTTTTAAAGCATTAGTCCACCCAAAAAAGTATTTTTTTTGTCATTTACTCACCTTCATATTCCAACTCTGAAGTCTTTGTAATGAATGTATTGATCCGGTTCACAAAACCTGATTGATCCATTGACAGTTTGGTTTGGTTCTCAAATTCATGGAAAAAATATTTAAAGGGAAAATAAATTCCTAACATAGTCCTTTTCCAAGAAAAAGAAAATGTCGAAAAATGTCTTCTGTTGTTTTCATGGATGAAAAATTTGAAACAACATGAAGGTATTTTTTTTTAATTAAGCAGTCAGAATGCTGAGCTAATCACATTTGATTGTTTTTCACACCTATCAGACACAATCAGCTGACGACAAGTTTTATATTTGTGACATTTTGATGAAGTTTCAAGTTGGTTACATTAAATCGTCAGTTATGATTGCTGTATTTGCTATGTGTGACTGTCACTTTGCTTATTCTGCTCTGCCTGTCTGTGGGTGATCTGGTCTCAATCATTTAAAACTCTTTCTCCTTCTTAGTCCTCTCTCTCTAGTCCTGACCTCCTGGACTCCCCATCTCCAGAGGAGGAGAGGAGAGACAAGGAGGAGCAGGACTCAGTCACTCCTAAAACTCTTGACATCTCCAAGAAGATGCCCAAGGCAGTGCCAGTCATAACAGTAAGCCCTGCCCCTCCCTGTCACCCCACCCACCCTTGCCCTGCATGCACATCCCTGTCCTACCACAAGGGGGCAAACTAGTTGACAATTCTGCATATATGCCCTTGTGTACACATACAGTACATTACAAATGGAGACTGAGGCCCTGTGGAAGGGCCAAACATGGATGGCACTCAATCTGAGTGAGGATTGGTGTGTTTAGACAAACTTGATTCTGATAACTTTTCCACAGGCACCTGAGAAAACAGTTTTGCCTCCCAAGCCCCTTGTTCCTCCCTCTTCTGGTTCTACTGGGGCTTCTCTCCAGCAGGGCAGCTCTAGTCTACGGCCCCATTCCCCTTCCGTTGATGCCAGAGGGAAAAATGAACAGGGTCCTGCCACACTGGAAGAACTCAGGGCACAATTACGAAGCCTGAGAGGAACTGTGGAACTGATGAAGAACCAACACAAGTATGAACTGGGGCCAGGGTGGGGGCTGGTTACCTGAAAGACAGACGGGGAAGAAAAGAAAGATGCTGGAAGAGGGAGGTAGACAGGAAATAGAAAGAAGTGTTTGGAATAAAACAGACTTGATTGATAACCATCAAACAGCGAACATTCTTACAACATTGAGCTAACATTGGTTAACGTTCTCTAAAAGTTTCTCAAAGTTATAAAGTGTTCTTGCAATAATGTTAATTGAACATTTTTTAACATCGTCATATCAAAAATGTTATTCTTAAGTTGATAGTGGAGCATTTAAAAACATTACAGAATTTATATTACAGAATAACATTCTTATAACCAAGCAATAATATTAATACAATGTCTAAGACTGGACAATTGAAATGTTCCTAGAACATTCAAAATAACATTTTAAACATTTTTGTTATTTAATGGAAATGTTAGGAAAACGTTCTTACAGCCGAAAATAGTTAGTTGGGTATCTGCTGGTGAATGTGAAATGTATGTAATTCTCAAACCTGTTTTTCTCAGGCAAGAAATCAAGCAGCTGGTTAGTGAGCTGGATGAGGAAAAGAGGATTCGTGTATCACTGCAGGTGAGGACACTGAAGGCAGCAGTAAACATTGGAACCATATTACTTGATAATATGCATAATAAAAAGCAAAATTTGTGTGCTTGTACCTTTATTCAGTCTATACGAATACCACATGAAAAGTAAAGCAGATATATGCATAAGTATGTGTATTTATGTCAAATGAGATACAGCCGTAACTTAAATAAATGACCATAACCTAATCATATCTAATCTTAGAAGTAGACCAATTATTGGTCATATTAGAGTTGGCCATTTGATATTGTTTTTTGTCAGAAATAAGTGCTTTGCTCCTAATGTCAGATCCAAAAGTTAATGTGCTAATTTGGCAGCTCTGATATGTTTGTGTTTATTTTCTATGGCTGTGTATAACTATGGATGTCTTTGTTCTGTGCTCTCTGTTTTAGATGGAAGTGGAGCAGATTAAGAAATCTCTGTCAAAATGAACTTAAGCATGAGAGAACAGGCTAAGATCTCTAAAGACTGTGCCAAAAAGAACAAAAAATGTATCAGAACAACTGCTTAAACAAAAAACAAACAATTGTTTACCCCCCAGTTCACTTTGACTTTTGTTTGTGTGCTTATTTTTTTATTAATTTAGCTTGTTATGCTCGAACCGGGCACTCATTCACAGATCCATTGCCTGGGCGTGGCCTTACTGTGGGTCATGTGACCCAAAGGTGATGAGGGAGGCAGGTTACCTGGAGGCAGGTGATGGGGGTTGCCATGGGAACAAGCTGGTCTTCTGCACAACTATGACACAGTTACCCCAGTACTCTGTCTCTCTCTCTGGTACAGCCTCTGGACGTAAATCAGAGAAAACGTCAAGTGAAGGAGAAATTAAGTTTTACTTAAATTCTGTTCACCTTAATTTTTTTCTTTAGCCTTTGAGGCCTTCTGTTGTTTTTATTATATGCAAAGGTGAGCTTAAAGTCACAGCTTTTGCAGTTTTCACAACCCCACACTGAGGCCTTGTTCATTTGAAGCGTTCTTCTGAAATTTCTATCTTTTCTGTTTCTCCTCTGTTGGTGATGACAATGAGAGATCTCACATTTTCTTTTCCTGACTCAGTTATTTCTTTGAAATCTTCTATGTACACTTTTATATTTTAATGTACTAAAATGCAATTATGTGTGCAGATTTTATTAAAAAGATACTTGAAAAATACTTGTTGCAGCGCTTTTGATGCTGGTGTTTCACTGACCACGAGGGGGCGCACCGCTATAAACGTTTACAAGAGAAATGACGTGAAGTTTCTTGAACTTCTTTTATATGATGTAGTTTGACAGTCGTTTATGAAAACAAGAAGTTATGAAGCAGTTTTGATTTAAAATATATATTATCGCAAGAGTTTGTTTAGAAAACACAATTTCAAGAACACGAAAGTCTGTATAACTAACATTTGTCCTGTTGTGGTAGTGATTCTCTTACAAAAATAATTTAATATGGTTTTCTGTACACTCATGTATTCAATATGTTATTATTGTTCCCTCCATGGTTGCACAGTCAGTAAATCAAACAATGTTTAAAAACCACCATAAATACAAATATTATGTGTGTAAGAACGTGGCAGAATTAGTTTTGTCTCATCTTGTACATCCCTGTTGACCCATCAAAAGCAGAAGAAATCTTATTAATACTTCAAGAATAGGTAAAAAGTATTTGTATAGTATAAAACATTAAGGAAATGTTGTTACATAACACTTTAAAGCTCATACATTTTTCTGTAGTACTGAGGTTGTGTGCAGTTACTTTAGTTTTTATTGTAGTTTTATCAAGTAGCTTTTACTTTTCACTAATTGTAGTTTAATTTATATCACTTCTGTTTTTAATTTCGTAAGATTTATTTTGTTTTAATATTGATATTTAGGTTTAATTCATTTTATTTTTAGCTTAGTTTTAGTTTTTAGTTATGTCGAGTTAAATCATTTAAATTTTAATAAAAATTAGGCATGTTGCCTTGGCAATAAACCAAAATTCGCAATTTGTGACTAATACTTAGGCCTATATTTGACTTTATTTCAGTTAACAAGAAATATTAGTTTTAGTTAGTAGTAGTTTTAGTTAACGATAGTAACCCTGTTTCACTGTCCACTTCTTGTGATGTATCAGTGTATTGTATTCTTGTCATACCTTGTCCTTTTACACTGCTGTGAAACTGATCTGTTCCTCACTGAGAGATCATTTGATGTAGTGCAATGGGACCACTTTGACGATAATTTAATCGTGTTAATTTAATTCACTTTATTTAAAAAAAAAAAACAGAATTGGCCAGTGCTTTTTTCCAAGCATCGTAGCATCACTTGGAACCAGCGGCCTCTAGGATCAACTTTATCTCACAACGTCGTGTGAATGTGTAAGCCATGTTGGAGTAATTTTCATGGCAGTAAATTATGATTTTTGAGTGAATTCCTTCTTTCAGATAGCAGAATTTAAACCTGCACGTGTAATGTATATGATGGTGTTGATAACACCATCTATTTTCCTGTTCACCTGTATTTTGTTTTTGTTTTCATTGTTGGTGGAAATCTAAACTTAGAAGGTCTTGTGATTCTTTAACTGTAGCCATTCTCTGATTTAGCCCAGCACGTCTCATGGACACACACAGGCACACTTCTACACACACAGGCTAATTTCTCCTCTCATTTATCTGCCTATGACCCACTTATGTTAGTGTGTGTGTGTGTCAGAGTACGTAATTAGCCTGGGGAAAGATATGTACACATATGTTCAGTATGCACACATATATAATATTCATGTCTTGTGTGTCTTGCATAATGGATGTGAAATGTGTTGTTTTATCTGTTATGAACCAGATGAAACCATGGCTTTAGAGGCAAGCCAGTTTGATCTCCTCTTAACATTAAGGAGGCAGTGTGTGTGTGTGTGTGTGTATTTACTGTGTTGTGGTAACCAAATGTCTCCACAAGTACAGTAAGAAGAAGAGATATACCAGTGCATTTTGAACTTGTGGGGACATCTTTAGGTATCTATAAGGAAACAAGCTTATAAATCATACAGAATTATCTTTTTAAAATCTAAAAATGCAGAAAGTTTTCTGTGAGGGTTAGGTTTAGGGGTAGAGTTAGTGAAGGGGGAAAGAATATACAGTTTGTATAGTACAAAAACCATTACATTTATGGAATGTCCCCATAAAACATGAAAACCCAACGTGTATATATGAGAGGGAGAGAGAGAGAGAGAGAGAGAGGGAGGGGAGTTTGAGAGCTTGACAGTGGGAGAGATCAGATACAGAGATTGTTCCAGTGCGGGAGGTGATCGGACAGCGCTGGATGTGTTGGAGAAGCGACAGCTCTCGTTCTTCTCGACATGTTCATGAGATCTTTCTCTGATTTAACTCTGGTTCTGTCTCCGTGGACACTGTTCTTGGCCACTGACCACATCTCTGGAGCAAAGCAGGTCTTCTGTCCTGGAATGACCAGGATTACACTAGACCTTCAGGTACTTCTGATGTATGCTCAGGTGGATGGTGCTCAGCCATGACATGAAACTATGGCCAATGGTTGTGCAGATGACTTTGAGAAGTGTGGCTGCGTCGCATGTGTACAGTTTGTGTGTTTGTCATGTGTCATCTGTGAAGTGTAGTGATCACAGTGTTTTCTGCAGTTGTGTGAACTTCAATAAATGAGTGTGTGCATGTGTGACAGAATTTGCTCTAAATTAGGCTTTTAGAGTGAGTGGGTGAGTAGAGTGTGTGTGCGCTGTTTTTGGTGATGTGAGAGGCCTTTTGAGAGCAAAGGTAGGTCACAGCACAGAGGGAACATAGCTACACACTCAAACACTTATCCAGGACATACAAGCACACTGTGTACTCCTGTCTTAAAGTCAAAATGCAAATCGATGAGGGTATATGATGGGATTTTCGTGGTAGTTTTGGCCAAGAGAAAGTTGAATACTCTTCTAGAAACAAAACAGCATCGGCCAGTCTATGATGTTATAGATCTCCATCCAGCATCATTTTCACTGCCTTTACTTGTCACAGATTCTTCGTCCGGTCCTCTCTTCTGTAGGGCTGACCCCCAAAGACATCTCACCAGTGTGGTTTCCTCCATGTTTGGAAACTTCTGTAGAGTCCCTGCTCATTATTTTGAGCTTAAGTTAATCCTGGCTTAACTTTTATGTTTTGCATTATTCATACTTCATACTTGGTTAGTAATTAATCAGGTTTTGAGATTTTCTCACTGTTCTTATTTGCGTAACTAATTGTCCATCTGTGTAAATCCGGTCTGATTGTCTTAAGTTCAACATTTTAACTGTTTATGTGAGATGCTGAAATTAAACAGCTTATGGATGTTTCTGCAACTGTACAAACCTCATGAAATTAATAGGCCGTGAGCATTGGTACGTTATAATTGGTTGACTGTTGCTAATCAGCTTTCTGTAAGATTCTTATACTGCACTGTTACAATGCATATATCTTTGCTGATGCTTAGAACAGCTACTTTATAACCCAGCATTAAAAGCAGGGCTAACCCTCTTTCAAAATTACAAGTGTGAACTGTGAAAGATAACCCAGGGTTATGTGTATTGTGAAAAGCCCCTTTCATTGCTTTTTCTCATACAAACTGTAACCAGATTTACCTGAAAATGTTGCTTATGCCTTAAAGGCAGGGTAGGCGATTTCTTCCAGAAACATTTTTGTTATGCTGGTTATAAGTCTCTTCACATCTTATTAGCTATCACTTAGTGGTCTAAATATATTTATATAAACATATATCTGCTGTGAAAGGCGCAGGACCATAAAATGTTTGTCCAATCACTGCATTCAGTCTGGATGCAATGATAGGACATCCTACATGTCTGTCAAACTATCTTTTTGTTCACGTGTTTTGGAGGAGGTGTGGCTTTGGAGATCACTTTGAAGGAAGGGTGGAATCTTATGCTTTCAAAGCTAGCTTGCTATTGCTAGCCTTTCGAAAATTGTCTGCTTTACCTTTAATAGTCAAGGTGATAGCTTGACCCTCCTCAGTTTATTTATTAGTAGCTATATATAGTACTTTCACTGCAGGAAATCTACTGTATCTTTTTCACATGGGGGACTTTATGTAGGACAACATGATGTGATCATTTTAGCAACAAGGGTCGGTATCTTATGGTCTTTCTGGTCATGTTTATATAATATTTATTTCATATATGTCAGAAGAGTTCGTATGCGGTTTTATATGTGATTCGGTCCTTAAAATCTGACAACCTTGGAAATATAACTAATAATTGTTGGTGAGGGTTTATCATAATTCTGTGACATCACAGCTCAGTAAGGGATGTTTCTGAGGCACCTGTTGTGGCGTGTTTTTCATTTTTGGGGACATTTAATTTAAATGGACAAATAATGTGATGGTAACAGAGCAGAGACTTGCCGTGCACCATATGTGTATGGGTTGGTCTTTATGCTAGTGTAGCTGGGCATTATGTTGGAACTAACCTGTAAATGTATTTACATCAGGGGTTTATCGTTGTGTTCGTCAAGTCCACGTGAACCGGAAATTGTAACCGACTTGAGTGATCTGACGTAATTTAAAGTGAAACTGAAAAATTGAGGGCGTTGCTTGTTTTTTGCACTGGAATTGATTGGCTTTAGAAAAGTAGATGTTTCAAAACTTGCAGTTTAAGGAGAGTGTTTAAGGGCTCTGGCTCCGCCCAAGCCGTCAGGCTGACATCATCAGAGAAGAATCTTAGTGCAAGAGAGGAAGTACATTTTCTGATTTTCATTAAATTCCAATATTCCATAAAAATAAGAAGAATAATATTGAAGAATAATATTCAATATGTTTTGACATCTCTTAGCAGAAAACAACCGTACAGATATTGAACATCTCTTTCACAACAATATGAAACTTGTGGATTTAACAGCTCACTCAAAAGCATCCATTTTAACTCACAGTATTTTGTTTCCGGCTATTAGAAACTCATCAGTAAAATGAAACATAATTGTGTTTACAATTCTCCATAACAACGCTGCTAACTGTTAATAAACAGAGTTAAACAAACACTCGTTTGAAATAAAGTGACTTGAAGTCATATTTTGTTTATCACACCAAACTGTATTTCAAATGTGTATCTATTTTGTAATAGATTTTGTGCCGCATGCGAGTTGCATAGAGTGTTTCTGATTGGCTAGTTTTCTGATTGAAACGTGCTGCTCTACTGACTTGCAGGTCAGGTGTGATTTATCATAACCCTGTCAGGTAGTGGAAAACGTATGTGCGGTTTAACAATTCGCTTGCAGTACGTTTAAGATAACAACCTTTATAGTTTGTGACCTTACTGATGGCATCTTATAAATTAAGCACATATTGTAAAGGGCATAATAACATAAAATCAGAACAGATCAACTCTGACATAAAAAACGTGTGATGAACAGATCCTCAGAGAGACTTATGAACAGGAAGAGGAAAGTGCTCAAGGGAAAAACATAAAAGACCACCAGCACTGTTTAACTGTCCGTTATCTGTGCTGTCATTTGTTGGTTAATGCAGTGACGGACCGTGAGAGAGAAAGAGCGAGAGACCAATACCAGACCTGGTTGCTCCACTTTTTTTTTAACGGGTTATAAAAGTGGGACAGGCTGTTCCATGGAAGTTCTCCAATTAAAGTTTCTGGGGACCAATTCACTGGAAATATATCTATATTCACCCTGTCCTACATAGACAGAGGCGGTGCTTTATGTATTTGGAAGAATGATGAAGTACAATCAGACAGGAAGTGTGTGAAGGTTTTGTTTTCCAAACAGATATACGAGTGTTGAGCGATCGAATGAATGTGTGCTGCATTTCCTGTTTTAATGCATTTGTCAAACACCTTTTTGATTGTTGTATTTAGTTTTGTAGTGCTGTGTATACAAAAGTTGTCTTTTCTGTTGCATACACTCGATGATAATTGCTCTGTGTGTGTGGATGTACAAATTGCTGCAGTCTTTATGAATAGCTGCTGGTTTTTTGGCCTGGTCTCATATCTCTCCACTTCTTGCTTTGTCCTTGGGCTTCTGGTTTCTGCGTTTCTCTCTCTGAATCATCTCTAGAGAATGAAATGAGGCCAGTGCTCTATTTTCCCCACCTGTCCCAGTCAACTGCCAATTATACTGCACAGAGCTAATCATGGAGGGAGAGATACAGCTCTGTGCTCTCATTGGTCAGATCTGACTGTCTGTTTAATATGAAGAGATTCATGTATGTTCATTGTGTCATTTAAAATTGAACTAACATCATGAGACTGAGCTAACAATTTTAGGTTGTAAGAAAGTTTCCGTAACGTTTTCATTAAGTAGCAAAAACAGGAAAATTGTTACTTTGAATGTTCTAGGAATGTTCAAAATGTCCAGTTTTTTAGACATTGTATTTACGTTACATACCTAATCTTTAATTAAGAATTATTAACATCTTAAGAATAATGTTTTTGACATGATATATGCTGTTAAAACAGTTCTACTAAAATTACTGCAAGGATGTTTTTGATAGCTTTGAGAGAATGATAGCCAATGTTCTGAAAACGTTCCCTGTTAGCTGGGATGGCATCATGGATTTATATAACAACACACTTAACTTAAGTTATATCACAATACACAATTAAGTGTTCATTTAAATTAAAAAATTTTCATACATTTTATTATATTCCTATTAAATTGTCTTCTATGCATCACTACCCTGCTCTCTAAATATCAATATTGGTCCTGTCAAAACTAATCATGTCGTGTTATTTCGTTGTTGTTGTTTTGCTACAGTAGTTTAAATTTGAAAAGCTCATCATAGTGGTCAACAATAACAATCCACAGTCCATGTTTTTATTTTCTGTCTATAACTCAGCTACAGTTTTCTAGTTTTGCTATGAGGTAATGAGGTGACAGATCTCTGGATGTGTACAGTACAGTGTCTAAATGAGGATTTGTCTTGTGTCTGTTTACTTTACAGTATTTACTGTTAATGGTAGGGCGGTATTGCAAAACATTGGTGTTTTGTCTAGCCGTGCAGTTTTTTTGATTTACAGCAAGTGAGAGAATAGAAATGTTTGTGTAATGAAATAAATAAAAAGCCATGCTGACTAAAAGATGAGGAAAATGATAAATACAGCCACCCTCTCTCGGGCAATTAAACAAACATGAAAATTAGCAGAAATGTACAAAGCAACAGGAGAGTGACCCAAATAACATGCTCAATACAGCCAATGTTATCGCTGTTATCACTGTTTTCACTGGTATCTCTGTTATTTCTGTTATCTCTGTCATTGCTGCTATTACTGTTATATGTTACCACTGTTATGTCATCACTGTTTTCTCTGTATTCACTGTTATGTTATCTCTGTTATCACGGTTTCTCTGTTATCACAGTTACAAATCATCACTGTTATCTCTGTTGTATGCGCCACTGTTATCACTGTTATGTCATCTCTGTTATTTGTTTTTTTAAAAACTTCAAACACACTTCATCCGCCATCAGTCAGTGTAACAGATAGTCCAACCTCTAAACTATAGCTGAGTTGTTCTGTCAGGCTGGTTGACTCTAATATGTATTTTTTCCTAATCATTTTCTTTTCAGTCTATCTAACCAACATGTGATGACAGTAGGAACAATGGCCCAACACCATGACAACACTGCTTGCTGACACAGCACAGCAAAGGATGCTGGGAAATACCAAGCGTTTTTTCGGCAGCGCGGAGGAGAAGGATGACGAGGATGAGGAGGATGAAGAGGAGAGTTTGAGGAGAGGAAAACAGAATGGGCTGATAGATTTGGGAGACAAAGAACACCAGAACCGTGGTGGACGCAAGGCGGATGGGTCCAAGCCAGCAGCCGTTGTGATTGGTTGGCAGCGAGGTGAAAGGCAACCAAGGGCGGTCAATTCCGCCCAAAGAGGAATTCCTCATTTGCCCAGTCAGCCGACTCTGTATCATCAGACGACCAATCAGCCGATGTATCACCCAGTTCTGACCAATCAGCAGGCCCGGAGACGTCTTATGGAACGGAGTATGACTGCAGTGACACCTGTAGAAGACCCACACCTGCCTGTCATAGTGTTCCGTATTGGAATACCGGATATCAAACAAACGGTCAGTATATTTCTGTTGACATGCATTTATTTTTCCTTTGTATATGCCGGCCATCAGTGTTTTAAGTGGGAAACATGCAGCATTGTGTTCTTTAGGTAATGGAGGTATCTGAGTCTGCTGTTTCAAGAGAAAGTTTGAGTAGGAATTCAACTAAGTGAAGAATCAAACTTGAAGCATCAACCATTCTCAATATATTCCACCAAAATTTAATTATCTTAGCTATACTGTCCACATTAAGTTTATTCTATACTTTTTTACTTTCTATCAACAATCGACTTCTGTTTATTCTTCTTTGAACATGGAACGTTAATGCTTGAAAGTTGTAGGAATGTCTGTGTCTCTTCCGTACAACTTCCATACAACCTATGCAGTATATGTACAGTACTGTGGAAAAGTCGTAGGCCACCATTAGATTTCAGCAATGGTGTTTAAGCAATGGTATAATGACCCCATATAATTATATTATTGTAATTATATCTTAACTAGAATACAAACATTAATTAGTCAGTATTAAAAAATTCAGAAAAAACAACTTACATAGGCTGAAGGAAAATATTTAGTATGAGCTCTCCTTACACTAGTCCTCTCCTTACACTAGCCCTCTTAAACCTAAACAGAATTAATCCTAATTTCTAATTTTAATCTAACGACTCTCTCCAAAAGAGTTCAAAATGTGCATCACAAATACACTAAATACTGACTTCTGCCTGAAGAAGCCATTTTGTTTTGAAAGCCATTTTGTTTTGTGTGTGTGTTTTTAATTTTGTGTACGTATTTACTGTATTTTCTGTTTGTATCTTAATAAAGAAGAGACTGAAAAATAAACACGGCCGGTCATTAAAACTGCTAAAACAACAAAGCTGGTGATGGCCTAAGACTTGAGCACATTACTGTATACATATTATACATATTGAAAACTAAATGTTTTTTTTTACTGGAAGCCTTCTACTGTAGAGCTCAAAACAAACATGGTGTTTATGGTGCAGGTTGAAACAAGTACTTATAATGAGCCTCTAAAAGGATTAGAGACACACAATCTCCCTTACACACTTTAATATACTTGGTGTATTGACTGTGTGTCTCATGTTAGAGTGGGAGGGGCTGAGTCATTAGAAGAACATTAAAAAAAAAGTTAATTCAGGGAGAGAAAAACGAAACAAGGGAATATTCCTAATGAAGGAATCTGTAGTGTGTGTTTGCATGTGTGAGTAAAGCTATTCTGGGGGAATTTTAAATAAACACACACACACACTCATCTAGAGTTTCCTCGTGTGATTTCTGAGGAAGCGTTGGCCTGATTTCATGTCTGCACTGCTCTCATCCAAACTCCTGACTCAATTAGTAGACTCAATAACTTTTAACATGCTTAACTGCACACATGAACAATCCCCAGATAAAGCAGCGTGAATGCACTCATTACTCCGATCACAGATGGAGAATGTTAACATGCAGTTGATGTTTACATGCAGATGTGTTTTAAAAGCTTTTATAAAGGGCTGAAACCCTAACAAGTTTTAAAGCTAACAAGTTTAAGGTATAAGAACGCTTCCCTAATGTTTCTATTAAGTAACACAAACGTTAAAAATGTGAAAGTTGTAGGAATGTTTGAAACATCCATTTTTTAGACATTGTAGTAACATTATTGCTTGGTTATAAGAAAGTAATTCAAACGTTTTTAAATTCCGTGACATTTTTAAAACATTTTATAACAACTTAGGAATAACGTTTTTGATATTTAAGATATATATATTAAAATGTTCTGTTACTGCAAGAACCTTTTTGAGAACTTTAAGAGAACGTTAGCTAACATTCTGAGAACACAAACATCATGGATCTCTCAGTTAGGTAAACTGTTCTGTCCCTGAAGAAAAAAATGTTTCCAAGTTTTTAAAAGATACAGTACTATTCTTGAACCTGCAGTTGGCTCCTGTTCCTCATATTTTGTGTTAGGAGGTTAAATTTGGCAGAATTTCTGTCTTTTGGCTCATCCGTCACTCTTTAAAGCAGTTCAGAATTCCTCATGATTCCTGTTTTCTCTCTGACCATCTGTAGAAGTGTTTGCGGTTTGATCCGGAGGCCACCGTTTGGAGTGCGAAGCAACAGATTATTTGTTCTCTCAGCGAATCGTTGTGGGACGTTTACAATTACGGCCTTTTCCAGCCAGCTGGAGATGGAAGGGATGCCAAGTTCCTGGAGGAGGAGCATTTGCTTGGAGAGTTCTCCCAGTCCCTGGAGAAGGGTGTGCCCTACCTGGAGGTGCTGTAGCAAATATTACATCACAGACCTCCCTCAAACGCACAAAAATATTCCTCTATACATCATCCAGAATGCTCCAAAAGCCTACCATAACCTGGGCTGTTTGCTTTGGTATATTTATTGATTTGCCTAAATGTGAACAGCCTGCCCAATTTTACTTCAACAAATGTGACATTCTGACTCTTCATGTCTTCATCAGACAAAAACTCAGTTATATTTAGACAAGTAATGACATCATCAGATTACCTAAATTACATGATTTTAAAGCATTAGTGATGAAGAATAGAGAATACACATTCACTCACATTACATATTTATTACAGTTTTTACATATTTATTATATTCATTACAGTTTTTTATGATAGATATATAATGTGTTACTAATTCACATTCATATAATGTAATTTTTATAAGAAATATGTTTGGATGTTAGCCATATTTTAGCCAGTTATAACATCTTTTCCATTTATGAACTGTTTGAATCTAATTTATTTAGGACTGTTCATATTCTTGTTATATCTTAGAATTAGTTTTTTTGGAGAGAGTCTTGAATAATCTATTTCTCTTTTTGCTTCCTTCTTTCCCTGCATCTTTAAATCACAGTTCAGATATAAGACACGCGTCTACAGACAGACAAACCTAGATGAGAAACAGCTGACCCGACTACACACCAAGGTACAAGCAAAAAACAAACACTTCAGAATATCATGTTTAATAGAAATCAGCTGATTAATATGTAAATATTACATGGCTGGTAGTGCAGAATACAGTATGTTAAGAACCTTGCACAGGAAGGGAATGAAGCATTTCTGTTTGGCTCCCTCTACAGGCCAATCTGAAGAAGTTCATGGATTATGTTCAGGGTGGGGCTGTAGAGAGGTTGAGCAGAGCTCTGGAGAAAGGCCTGGACCCAAACTACCACGACACAGAGAGTGGAGGTCAGACACTTACATACTCATATAACAGAGAATTTAAATTGATTGTAAGAAAAGTTCTTTACAGAACTGCAATTTAAGTACATAACAGAGTCATGAGCCAGAGGAGCAGATTTTTGGACCACCACAATGTTCTCTGTGGTACAGTACACTCTGCTAAATGTTTGTGAAGCAGAACGAGACTTATGCAGCTCTGTAAACCCCTAAAATATTATTTGTATAATATACAATTTGTATATAAATTGTATAATATTTGTATGTTATAATATAATATTATAACTTTAGAATAACATTCCATTTGTTAATATTAAATGAATGCATCAGCTGACATGAACAACCTAATGTTTTCAGATCTAAACATTATTGATACATGCAATCTATACAATGACATTATTAATGTTTTTGTAATGGCCTAAAATTGTTAGCTGCGTATTTGTTATCATCAGTTAACTCATAAAAACTTATTTTATAGATGCAATGTCTGAGAGTCTGATTGTTTTTCTCCAGAGACTCCTCTGACTCTGGCGGTTCAGGGCAGTCTGAGTGTGGAGGGGATTCGGGTTCTGGTTCTGAATGGGGCTCATATGGATTTCAGGTCCAGAGAGGGACTCACACCGCTGCATAAAGCAGTCAGAGCGCACAACCAGTCAGCACTTCTGGTACAAACACACCCAGAAATGTACAATTCATTCAAACTTCATGCAAAAAGAGGGATTTGTGACAATGATTAAAATGAAAATTTGCAAGGGGAATGTCTTGCAATGTAATGGCTGCAATATTAACAGTGTTGCATGTTTCATGCAACAGTTTCTGTATGAAACATGAAATTGCATGTATGCTGGAAGTCAAATTAAGCCAAATTGGCATTTCCCAGAAAATCACACATTTTATAATTTGACAGCTCAAATTATAAAACATTATTATAGGCTTCCAGGTTGCAAATGTGCTGTATACGGTATACACCAAGTACGGTGTAAAGTAAAGAGATAGTTTTGAACAAGGATCTGTTACGTACGTGCTCAATAACTTTTTTTGCTCATTTCTAACCAAACAACTATGGATTGCGGCTTTCAAGTTATTCTTCTTTTAATCAGAAATATAAAGGCAAACATGTTGTGTTCTGATACATTGTTCACAGTGAGACAAGGGCTGTGCAGTAGGCAAATAAAAATAACTGTGTCAGTACACTTTTCGTGTGATTTGTTTTAAAAGGAAGTTTTTTTTTTAACTCTTTTACCTGTTTCTCAGGCACTGCTGTCTATGGGGGCGTCTCCAGATTATAAAGACCGCTGCGGTCTCACGCCGCTATACCACTCGGTGCTCACAGGGGGCGACACCTCCTGTTGTGAAACTCTGCTCTACTATGGAGCCCGACTGGGTGTCAGGGATGAAAATGGCTGGGATGAGTCTCACCAGGTGTGTGTGTCATGTGACCTATGGCATCAAATGAAATGATATTATTTGATTGATATAATTATTATATTATAATCGCAATAAATGCTCCGCCAGAATGCTTTTGAAATGGTGTTTCTAAACCCAGAATATCTATAAATATCTGAGTATGTTAAATGCACTTTTTAAATATCAGGGGCATTTTTGACATGTTCGGTGTCATGTTATTTTGTGGTTCATTTATGACCCTGTTTTACAATTACTGAAGGAAAGAAAGTGTGCCGGGGATATTGTGCTGTATTGCGTATTTATGAGAATGTTTGTGTGCATGCATGTGTTTGGTGTCTGATGTTTCATTAATCTTTAGACATTATTTATTTCTTTTATGTTATTTTCTCTCAGGATCAGCAGTCTCCACATTTGTCCCTCATACTTCATCTATTTCTCATCTTCATTCTCTCCACTTCTGTCTTTCTTCAGCTGCATACACCCTGCACACATGCAAACACATCTGTGAGAGTTTGGTTCAATTGAACAGTACATGCCTCACATGCTCTTGTGCCACTGTGGCAGTTTTGTGCCTCAGTCCTCAAGGGGGTGATAGTTTCCTTCATGAGTCTCATACCATCTAAGGGCCCTCATGCTTTAGATAGTTTTATAGTCAATTCAACCAGGTTAGCCTCAGTCTGACTGAATGCTAGTCAATGTGGTAAACCAACTAGTTGCACCATCTAATGACCATAAATCACCAGCTTGGACCAGCTACAGTCTTTACAACCAGCTGATCTCTGTTTTTTCTCGCTGGATTTTCCGGAAAGGGGTGAACAGGAATTTTCACTACCTGATCCTTCATGAGTAGCTGAGCATCACCAACTCTAGGTGTCTTTAAATTTACTGCATCAAGACCCCCCCCACCATAGCCCGCCTCTCTCTGTTTCTCCATAGACCACACATGAAGAGGCTTTTGGAGAGGTTAAAGTTCACAGGTACCCATCAATCATCTCTCATTTCATTCATTGTCTTGTAATGTTTGTTTGTGGACTGTGTTGAGCACAGGTTTCTCTTCATATTTTCATCATCTGTTTCTCCTCTAAAACTGTTGATGTAGAAAATATATCAATATATTTCCTTTTATCTAATTCACAACCACCTGCCTGTCAGGTACCCACACAACTGGCCCTGGTACGACTCCTACACTTCTCCAGAGCCTGTAAATTGTAGAGAGACTTCTGAATTCAATCAGAGAGATTTGATTTTATGCTTGCTAGTTTCTACCCATGAACAGAACGATCAGGAGATATTAAAAGACGTTCAGACCTGCGGTCAGACGATTGAAAGCAGCATGGCCTGTATATATATATATATATATATATATATATATATATACACACACACACACACACACACACACACATAAGTTCCTAATTGATGTAAACAGACAGGACAAAGAAATATTTGCATGTTAAAGTATGAATATTTACTTAAATGCTGCCTGTTTACTTAAATTACTGTTTATTTAAATAGTTATTTAAAAATGTTTACATGTTTTACATTTTACAAAGCATTTTAGTTGCTGTATTTATTGGACGTACTTAAAGGCTATATAAAATTGTTCAAATTTAATGCATTTAATATTAGTTAATTTAACATTAAATTTCGTTGTGGTAATGGAAGTGCTTTTGAGAATTGTATTGTTTCATATATATAATCTTCTGAAACTGTGTTAGCATGACAACACTAACTTTGGGAACACTTCTGGTCTTGTTTCTGGAGAGGCACAAGCTCCAAATATTTGACTTTATCGCTGGAACGCAGCATGTTTTTTAATGTTGTGAGTGCAGTGGTTGGTAAAGGTTAGTTTTTCCAGTGACATGAAAGCTTGTTTTTTAACTTTTGTTTGCTGTACTCAACTGCAGGCGTGCCAGCACGGTTTTGCTCAACATTTGGAGCACCTTCTGTTCTATGGGGCGGACACCACTTCCCAGAATGCAGCCGGAAACACTGCCCTTCACATATGTGCCCTTTACAACAAGGTACGAACTCAAAACTCTTCTTGCATCAAAGCAAACTAACATTTGTTTCATTGATGTGAGCTCTGTTTGGCGGTCTACCTTTATATTTCCTTAGAAAGTATACAAATCTTAAATTTATTTTGTTGCTAAGGTAAGCAGTTTATTTAAAAGGTAAAAGATAAGATGGCCTGGTGGAGGTTGTGAAGTGTACTATTAAAAAATGCTGCCCAAAGTTTACTGCTGTAGGGGATGACTGGCATCTTCTCTGTCCAATCAGGAGAGCTGCATCCGAGTCCTCCTCTACAGAGGAGCCAATAAAGAGATTAAGAACAAACATGGCCAAACCCCCTTCCAGGTATCTGTGTTATCAAAGTGACTTCATGTTATTGTGTATGTGGAAAGTTTCAGCACTAAGAAAAATACAGAAAATAGAGTTCAAATTCAGTGCCTTGATACATGCACAGCTAACAGAGCTTCGAAAAGTTGCATTTTTAAGTTTTTTTTGTTATGACACTGTCATTTTTGAATCTGTGGATAACCTCAGATCATCACATTAATGCTGCAGTGGGTAACTTTTGCCTCTCTACCGCCACCTTTGTTTAAATTATAAAATTGCAGGTTACTTCACATCGTTTTCTTTAAGTATGTTGTAAATAAGTCAAATAAAGCCAAACTGAAATTTCCCTGGAAATCAGACAGCGCAGCTCAAATTATAAATCATTATTATAAGCTTACCATTGTGCATTGGGATAAGGCTAGGAGATTGTGTTGAATGCTGATCTGTTATGGACTCGCTCGATGACTGATTTTGTTCAGATTGTGTTGCAGAGCTCTTTATACTGCTGTTATTGCAGGTCGCTGTGATGGCCGGCCATTTTGAACTTGGAGAAATCATCAAAAATCACAGTGACACAGATGTTGGTAAGTGTGTTTAGAAGTATCATTCTGTTAGTCACAATTCAAGGTTGTATAAATGTTATCACAGCAGAGAAGTTTAGTTAGTCTCCAATTTAATTATTACGTATTGAGATAATTAGATAATAAAGTATGAACGCAAGCTGAATCTACTTATCCACACCATCCTCAAGAACACAAAAAAGAAAGAACTTTTTATAATGACAGAAAGATGTGATTACCCTTTAAAAAAATATAGGTTCTTTAAAGGTTCTTTGTCAGGCTGTATGTTTCCTCAAAGAAACTTTAACATCCACAGAACCTTTCTGTTGCACAAAATGTTATTTGTAGTGGAAAAAGGTTCTACAGAGTATAAAAAAGTAATAAAGAAATGTTTGAAAAGTGAACTGAAAAGTTCTTTGGGGAACCAAAAATGGTTCTTCTGTGGCTTTGCTGTGAAGAACCCTTTATAGCACCTTTATTTTTAAGAGTGTAGAACAGTGTGAACACTCTCTCTTTATCTATTAATATTTAATATTTTTTTCTGCTCTATAGTTCCGTTTTTGGAAACCCCTAAATATGCTCCTCACTATATGGACAGTGTGCCGAATCAACCCTTCATGGCTAGCCTTCAGCATCCGCACCCCCTGCTGCGAGCCAAGAGCGAGAACACCATGACGACGCTCGTAGATCCGGTTGTTCTGCCCATTGCTGCATCCAGCATGCCACCTGCGCAGGTACGATTCAAACTCCCAAAGCATCAGCAGAGACCTCAGCCTCCAAATCAATCAATTTCCTTCCCATTCCTTTCAGACTCAACGACGTGCCTCTTTCGCGATGAGGAGCTCCAGCAGTCCACGTGGAGCTCGTACCCGTTCACCATCACGCGGGAGAGAGGGAGGAGAAACAGAGGAGAAGCAGCAAAAGCAACGAGGAAGGCAAGGGTGAGCTGACAAGAATGCATAAATGCATGTTCTCAGCCATGAGATGAGTGAATGCATGTTCTCAGCCATGAAATAAATGAATGCATGAATGCATGTTCTCAGCCAAGAGATGAGTGAATGCATGTTCTCAAAAGGGAGATGAATGAATGAATGAATGAATGAATACATGTTCTCACCTTGGTGGCACTTGCAGGTCATTAAAGTGTGATGATTTTTGAAAGCAGGTCCTATAAAAAAGTGGTTGTTCTTTTTGTTGTCAGGGCTGCAGACTACAGCTGCATAAAAAGCTGTTGTTTTGTCATGCTACATCAATGAAGAAAAAGGGTCACCAGTCAGAAAATCACACATATACTTTTAGTCTCAACATCTTTAGTCAGTCACTCCCACACACTGAATAAAATTAATTATTCCTTATTTCTGAATTATTTCTGGTGTTAATGTGACACGGACACATTTGAGATTCACCTATACAAAAGAAAATGTAGTTTATTGCATTTTATGTGGTTTCACTGAACATTTACTGTCAGTGGTGTGTAAATGTAAGAATTTGAATAACCAAAGAAACATGGATTAAATTGACAGTTTTTTGCCTGTAACTATGAATATATGAATATATGTTGAGTCTCTTACCTCTGTGCTTGTGCTGATGTGTTTGTTCGGGTGTTAGATCTGTCAGCATTGATTTCTCCTGTGTATTTTATGGTATGTTACAGAAGCTGTGACTCATTATTTTGCACGTCGTGATGTGTTCTGTGAAGATTCTGGCCAAAGCGACACTGCCATACTGAGTTAATTCTTACTCAGTGGCTTAGAAATAAACACTTTCCCTCAAAACAGATCCGTCTTAATGCAGCATTTGCTAAAGTATAATATGAAACACTGCACTACACTGTACGCAGTCAATACAACACCATGATTTACCCGAATGAGCTCTTTCCACCTGGTCTGACACTTAAACATTTAAAGGCAGGGTAGGTGATTTTTTTTTCCAGAAACATTTTTCGTTATTTGGAATAAAAGTCTCTACACATACTGATAGCATTCGTTAAGTGTTTATATAATTACATGTAAATTTATATATGTCTTCTGTGGAAGGCACAGGACCATTTGGTCCGAATGCAGTGATAGGATGTCGTACTTGCCTGCCAGACTATGTATTTGCATACCTCCATGCACAATTGAAGGAGACATGGCTTTGAAGATCGCTGTAAACTGAGGACGGGATCTTATGCTTTCAAAGCAAGCTTGCTATTGCTAGGCTCTCCATAATCACCTACCCTACCTTTAACATAACGTTTTATATTGATTCAGACATATTTTACCCCACTACATTTTACTTATTATGTTATAAAATATTTTGGGTTGCAAAAACAGTCAGTTAGTGTAGATGTTACCACGTGAAGTTCATGTTTTATATTTTTTTGGGGTTGTTTGATAAAATTGTCTTTTGTCTGTGGTGGACTCCCAAAACTTTACCTTAACCTTTATTAAAAACCAATCTAGGATATTTAGTTACATTCTACAAATACTCATGTTGTGTGGGTATTCAGTTCTAAGTTCAAATATGGATGTTATCCAAATACTGTGGAGTTCTTACAATCACATTTTTTAACCAAATCCTTGGACACTTCCCTTAAAAATCAAAACCACGCCAAGCTTTATCATTGGCACAAATACACAAAGTTTCCCCGCCTACACATTTTTTTTATTCCTTGATAAAATTTTGTCCTAGAAAATGTATCCTGTGCAACTTTTTCAGCTACATGCACGTATGATTGTCTTTGTTCACTCCAGCGGGGTCGGAGGTCAGAGGAAGCGGTTGTACAGCGCTGTTCCCGGCCGTGTGTTTGTGGCGACACGTTCTCACTCCGCTCACGGCGAGCGTGAGATCAACCTTAGCAAAGGGGACAAGGTCAAAGGTCAGAACATCTTTGGCAGTACGTTAAGTCAATGTGACGTCACAATTAACTCGTTGTTCCTGATCTGATTAAGAGCAATTCTGATTATAAGCTGAAGACGTTTCTATCAGTAAACAAAAACGGAACAAATGTTATTTTGGAAATTCTTAGAACATTTAAAACATCCATGTTTTTTGGATGTGTATTAACGTTATTGCTTGGTTATAAGAATTTTTATTCTAACTTTAATTTTGTAACGTTTTTAAAACATTCTACTAACAACTAAAGAATAACGTTTTTTTGATATGATAGACTCTAGGCACACATGCAGATAAATGTATCCATGTGACCGCACATTCTATATTCATGTGGCAGGCTGCTACATTGCTTGGCAACAGTATGCAGCCCACAGTTAGGATAATGAACTACATTGCCGGGCAGTGTTGGATTTGGTTATTTGGATCAAATGAATAATAAATGTAATAAAAAGTTTAATAATAAAAGTTTGTTCAACTTGGTGTATTTTATGATATACTGTAGCAAATAACAGCAGGTTTGAAACAGAAGTGTTATCAGATGCTCTAGGTAAATCTGACCTTCAGTCTGATGATAGATGCTCCTGTTTTACTGCCCTGTATTATTTCTCTTTCACTGTCCTGTTTCAGTCTGATATACCTCACCAGTAGGTGAAACAGAGGTGAAATGGGCGACATGTAAAGTTTATAGTGATGTCTCTCTCTGTCAGTTCTCAGTGTGGGTGAAGGAGGATTCTGGGAAGGGACAGTAAAGGGTCGAACAGGCTGGTTTCCTGCTGACTGTGTGGAAGAGGTTCTGCCCCAAGAGCAGCAAACAGGTAGTGTGTGTACACACACACAGATGCATGCTCACACACACACATTCATTGACACAATGTCATCTCTAGTCTCGTACCCTAACCTTAACCATCCCAACTAACTGCTTAACCCTTACCCTAAACCTAACCTTAACCATATTCTAACCTTTGCCTTAAATTCAAGTATTAACCCTCAGAGAGCCCTTTAAAGGGGTGTCAGAAACTGAGGACCATCCAAAATGTTTACTCTATTTGTCCTCACTATGATAGTCTAACTGCTTACACTGGTCCTCACAAAGATAGATGTGCAACTACACACACACCGAAGTCACACATATTTCACACGTTTTTTCTTTTCTGTATCTCCATAGCAGCAAACATCTCAGCCAGAACTGATAGTCAGACATAACTCCATAAGTTCTGACCTTTTATAATCAATGTTGGTGATCAATATTTGACATACGATTTTGTCCAAAGTCAAGCCCTGGTCATTTTAAATGTACCTGCCTATCTAAATGGGCACTATTGTTGTTTTAATGTAATTATTATACAGAAAATCTAAAGTACAGGTTTTGTGTTTCTGGAAGTGTGTGATGGATGATTTGGCTTTTTTGAGGACAACCCCAAAAGCATTTTCCTGTGGAGGCTGGGTTGCCTACTCATGTAATCATCTCCATACAGCACACACACACACACACATGCACAGATCACATTAGTGTGAAAGCATCACACACATACACACCTACATGTGCTAACAGTCGGAGGAATGTGTGTGTGTTTCAGAGAGCCGCAGCGAGAAGGCGAGGAGGAAGCTGTTTCGTCATTACACTGTTGGAACATATGACGGTCTGGAGGTGCCCAGGTGAACAGAACAGTTAATTCACCTAACCAATCCAACAGACTTTGGATTGGTTATTATATGGGTGATTCAATGCATTTCAGGTAAACTGAGTATTGATATAAAATGCTAGATAAATACTTTCTAAAATTATATTTCTATTCTATAAGTAGATTAAAATTAATTTTTAAAATATACATTGCAAATGTAATATAAAAATAAGCAAAATTCTAATAAAAACAAGCAACCATTTTAGCTAAATTCATAAAGCAGTTTAAAGCAAACAGTAACAGTACAAACAGGAACAAGATAACAAATCTGTAAAGATTTCCTCTATAGTATATATTCATACACGTGTATGTGTGTATGTATATATACAGTTATGTTTTACTGTATAAAACAGGTACGTTGCACAAAGCAATTCTCTGCATCCACTAAACGGGTATGCAAATGCAGCCGCTTTCAAAAATTACACAACAATGTTTGGATCTGTCGCACTCAACATTATCACATGCAGTGTGAACCGCCGTCTCTGTCTCGAAATTTTCCTCGCGTCTCAGAACTGTCTCTTTCTCACACATATATATACATACACACACATCAGCATTGGCAGGTATGTGTGTGCATGCGTGTGTGTGTGTGTGTGCTTGCATGTATGTGTGTGCACATATAGGCTGTCTCAATCATCTGTTACCATGCATGCTGAGTGTGTGCAGTGGATACCAGCTCGTATCTCTCTGCCTCACACCCACTCATGAAAAACACACAACTGAACTCTTGTTCTGTGCTGAAGAGAGAGACCAAATTCTGTCAAATTATTTACTCACCCTTGCGTCGAACCTGTTTGACTTTCTTTCTTTTAGACAACGTGAAAGGAACGTTTTGAGAACATTTTGATCCATTCAATGACACTTCGTATCGGCCACATCTATCAAGCTGTATAAACATCACAAAATAAGAGTCGTAAATCATTTGATAGTTTTGTGAGACACATCACACACAGCTGTTAAAACAACTTGAGAAGAGATAAACCACACAAGTCATGTGAGGACTTTTATGGTATGATGCTCCTGAAAGGACAAAGGCCACACAATGATCATAAACATAGCTCATATGTCACATGACTATGCAGAGCTATGACAGGGGAAGATGATCGGTTAACAATAACTTAAACTGAACTGAACAGACAGGGTCCTCAGGAACTGTCATTGTATGGAGAAAAGCAGGATGGATGTTCTGCTAAACATTTGTTTGTGTTCCACGTAAGAAAGAGAGTCATACAGGTTTATAGCAACATAAGGGTGATTTTCATTTATGATAAACTGTCTCTTTAAAGCGTGTCTCTCTCCCACACAATTTTCTTTCTTTTTCTCCATTTCTGTGCCCTCCTCTTTATTCACACACCCCTCCTTCTCTTTCTCTGAATGTCGCAGTGAGTGAATGTAAGCTCTTTTAAACCCTCCCTCTCTCATTTCCCTCCTCCAATTCTGTCTTAAGCATGTAGGGTCTTCTTGGTATGCTAGGTCTCTCTCCCCCCGTCTCTCTCTCTCTCTCTCTCTCTGTCTTTTCTGTCTCTCTCGCTCTCTCTCCCACTCTGTCTCTCTCTCTCTCTCTCTCTCTCTCTCTCTCCTCTCCTCCTCTGGCCGTGTGCGCACTGATAGACGCGGAGCTGGAGAGGAGGAGGTGTGCTCCGAGGAGGAGGGGGGGTACATGGCAATGGGGGGATATGGAGAGAAAGACCTGTCTCTCCCTCTCTCCCTGTCATCCTCATGGCCCTCGCTTGGTCCCCAGAACCGCAGCGTCTGGTTCATTTACAGGTACCGGCTCGTCCGTTCTTTTATTGTCTCTGCGGAGAGAGAGAGAGGGAGGGCAAGAGAGGCAGATGGAAGCTCTGAAGAGGTAGAAGACAGACCGCTGGGCAGAATCGATGTTTTGACGTTCTGTATATATTATTGTGTGTGACTGCAGAGCGTCTGGCTGAAAGAACAGCTGCCGTTTATTGAACTCTGTGTGTGTGTATTTGTGAATATGAATGTAAATGTTGTCTGTCATCATACATATAATGGCTTTGCTTCAAGTAACCTTTTTCTGGTGTGTGTGTGTTAACGGTGCTTGCAGATGAGTACATGCGTTTGTGTGACGTGTGTTTGTGAATCATTGGAAAGGTGTGTGAGTCATTAGACTGTGTGTGTGTGTGTGTGTGTGTGTGTGTGTGTGTGTGTGTGTGTTGTGTGTGTGTGTGTTGTGTGTGTGTGTGTGTGTGTGTGTGTGTGTGTGTGGAGATTCCAGTAAAACATCATAGAAAGTTGGGATGCGCTGCCTGACATATTGTCATACACGCATCACAATCTTTCCGCTCTCATTGCTACACAGATCAGACATGATGATGCCTTTCAAAACGGATCATGTTAAATGGAGAAATACTGTTAGACATGCTAGCACGGCTGTAGGGTTAGACCAAAATTCAAGACACATCAACTTTTAGAAAATGAGCAAAACATTCAACATGGTTCTGGAGGATGGAAGAACCAATACAAACATAAACAGAATTAAAATTAAAAATATTACCAACACAGCAGCGTTTGTATAACAGCGTTTGGTCTCTACACAAGACGTTTATATTGAGTAATCAGAGTTTCAGACACAATTTAGCTGGTTGGTCTTTATTCTTTTTTTCAGCCAGTGAACATATTCCACTAGATCTACAAACGGGGGGAGGGAGGCATTATAAATCTTATTATCAGCTTTGCTCGTTAATATTAATGGGGTGACATAATATTCAATGTGTTTCTGCTGAATGTCAGCTGTTGTAGTAGATTCCTACTGCACATTCATTCAGTTCTTCACTGCTACATCTTAAACTTGTTGGGTTATTACTTTCAACATGTAGTATTTCAAAAATCCAGAGTTATTGGAATTGTACTGGAATTGTATGGCATTCTCCAGTCAGTCTGTAATGTTAGTTTTGTTTTCTTGATTCCAAAACTTGGTTGCAAAAATGAGGCAGAGCCTAAAGATTGTACATCTCATAAATTTCATTACAATTGTAGAGTATCACCTAACAGCATCTCTTTATAGTGTCAAAATAATATCTCTCTCTTTCAGTGATTACATCATTAAGGAGAAAACGGTCCTTCTGCAGAAAAAAGACAATGAAGGCTTTGGTTTTGTACTCAGAGGAGCCAAAGGTGAGTTACAAACTCTAACTTTACAAACTCTGTCCCAGCTAAAAACAAAATTTCAAGTTGTAAGAACATTTCCCTAATGTTTGCATTAAGTAACAAAATGTTGAAAATGTTATTTTGAATGTTCTAGGAACTGGTTGTTTAAACTTTATTGCTTAGTTATAAGAGTCTTATTCAAACATTTATTCTGTAACGTTTTCAAAGCGTTCTACTAACTACTTAAAAACAGCATTTTTGATATGCAATATATAATGTTAAAAAATGTTCTACTAACATTATTGCAAGAACATTGTTTGATAACGTTGAGAGAATGTTTAGAGAATGTTCTTAGAACGTTCCCTGTTGGCTGGGGTTCCGCTTTGACCAAGAGCTTTCACAGATCACGTCTGACTGATTGCTCACGTCTCTAGCCCAGACTCCAGTCGAGGAGTTCAGCCCGACCCCTGCTTTTCCTGCTCTGCAGTACCTCGAATCTGTTGATGAGGGGGGTGTGGCCTGGAGGTCCGGTCTGCGAATGGGGGACTTCCTGATTGAGGTTAGCATTACATTACTTTTATGCATTCGACAGATGCGTTTATCCAAAGCATTTTACAGTGCATTCAAGTACATTTTATCACTAGGTGTATTCCCTGGAGTTGAACCCTCAACCTCTGAGCTGCTAATACAGTGCTCTACCGGTTGAGCAAACATGTTGAGAACATGGACTCACTCCCTTAGATGATAAAAAGTGTCGATAAACAGATTAACAGAAAGTTGCATGAAGTTCTACATCAGTGCTACTGAAGCCAAAACTGGCGCAGTTTTAAAGACTCTGATCTGCCATCTGTGAGGTGTTAAGCCTTACACAGAACAAATCTTAACACCTACTCCGAGATGTTAAGCTTCACTCTGCTACTGTGGTACCTTCATTTGGCTCTGGATAAGATGATAATGAGAAACGTCTTAGATCTTGTATTCTCTGTGTACGACATCTTGACTGTTTAATGTTACGAAATATAGATTTAATGATGCGTTTCCAGAAACACATCAAAGACAGGCCTTCCGCTAAAATGCTGTTGACAAACATATAATCAGACTGTGTGTTTTCACAGGTGAATGGAATGAATGTAGTGAAGGTGGGACACAGACAGGTGGTGAACATGATTCGTCAGGGAGGAAACAGTCTGATGGTCAAGGTCGTCATGGTAGCGCGGAATCCAGAGCTGGAGGAAATGCCCAAAAAAAAAGGTCAAACACATACTGAAGTGTACGCAGTTATGTAATCGTGATTGCTTGATGGTGTATTGTCATTGTACATTATGTGCTTTCTGTGTTATTGTGACTGTAACAAGCCTCAGGGTACTCAAAATTACTGTACCTTCAAATGTTTGTGCCATTGTGGTTTGAATTGCGCTCTTGCACGTTTTAGAACAAGTAACATTGAGCTGTGAACCTGCAAAGCTAGAATTACTAAATACTAATTTAAAGGTAGGGTGCTCTGCAAAGCCAAATTTGGGCCGAATGCAATGATTGGATGAATATTTTATGGTCCTGCACCTCCCATACAACATATATTAATTTTTTTTAAATATATATATTTTAAATATCCACAGAGTTTCAGGCCCTGCTGTATGTTACTTAAAGTGGTTGTGAATGAACTGCCTGTTACAGCAGTGTGTGTGTTTACTGCAAGTGTGTTTGTGTGTTTACTGTAAGTGTGTGTGTAATCAGGCTCTGTCTTTATGTAGTTCCCCAGCAAAGTAAGCGACTGACGCCTCCAGCCATCACGCTGCGATCCAAATCTATGACATCAGAACTAGAGGAGATGGGTACAAACCTTACAGAACACATGAATGTGTGATGAACGTCTGATTCAGTGGTCTGATTGTTCTTTTGGTCTGATATTGTGCTTGTGTGTCTTTCTTCTTTGCACTCAGTGGATAAAGGTGTGTACACTGTTTCCTTTCCTTTGCTTGTTTGAACTGTTATTTTCATGATTCATTTTTAAATGTCTGTTCTCAACAATTTATTAATTTCATTATCTCCTATTACCATAATACAGTAATTACAGTAACAAATTTCTGTAATACAATGATTTATATTCTTGAAATTAGCATAAATAAGCATACATTAAGGACAGTATGACAAATATTGTTGTGATGTAATATATCATTTTTATTTGTATTCTGATTGTAAGAAAGATTGTTTTTTATTATAGATTATGGTAATTAGAAATGATTCGCATATTTTTTTGCATTATGCTAATTAGAATTGGGGGCAATATATTAAAAAGTCCTAAAATATGGTTTCAATGTTTAAGCAAAATAAATGTCTGATTTTGTAAATCTTAACTGTCCTGGATAAAAGATTTTTTTTATTTCTCCTGGACATTTTTTTGAAAGGTTTTATGAGATTAATCATATCAAAATTTGATTCAGAGGTTAATTTGTTTCAGTTGCACAATCTGTCCCTTTAAATAAAATGGGCTATTATGCCCGATTTCAACATGGTTTGGCAATTTAATTGCCTACTGGCGCAGAATATGCAGCGTAATACAGAACTCATGCTGTTAACCTGTCCGTCTGCTGCCTAGTGATGGTGGCTGTAATGCTAATAACCATAACTATAACTAACAGCAGTGAGGACATGGTGTAATGTTTTATTGGCTCATTGGTCCGTTTCTGCTCAGTTTGTTCCCATGGCAACTCTTAATAGATTGCAAATTTTTCAACTTTAGTGAAACATTAGAAGAGAAATGATAGTAATAACCCAAGTAACCAAATATGAAAATATTGTCAAAAATATGTGCACTTGTTACTCTAATGTAACTGACTTCCTGTTAAAGCAGCTTCACCATGGAAGAAGAAACCAGGTGACTTGATTTGTGTGTTCATTTGTGTGTGCGTGTGTGATGTTGTGTGTACTGTCACCGCGTGTAGTTAGTCAGATAAACACACTGGAGCCACATAACAACAATACATGTGAAAATCTCAAAGCATCTACAAAATTTCTCTTTAACAGGAGCAACCGGGGCAAGTTGTTACTTACGGAAGCTGTCACATGAACTAACTTTCACTAGCTGTGATTTTGTATGTTGGTTTCAACACCTAGTTTAAAACTCTCTTATAATTGTGTCTTCTGTTCTCCAAACTAAACTTCAAAAGCATGTAATTCGCACTTACATCTAACCTTCCCTAACCAATGCTGACTGGAGTAAAAAGTGTGATAACTAGCCCCAGGTCTCTCTATGTTGGCTTGTAAGCTTGCTTATATGAAGATCATTACAGCTTTATTGGTCTCCATCTCATATGTGTGTTTATGTGTAAAGATGTTGATTTTGTTTGTTCTTTTTTTAATCCTCAGATCACACAGAGAGCTCTCAAGCTCCAGAGAAGAAGAGGAGTGTCTATCAAATGGCTCTTAGTAAGAAACCTTTTTCTCCCTTTTTTTTATATTAACCTCTCCAGCAGTACATGTGACTCTATACTTGCACCTCTGCAATATAATGCATATTATTACTATATGCATGTAGCTTTACCTGCAGTTTAACAGAAACTTGGTCACAACTTAATCCCAGTTTGTAAGAAACGTTCCAGTGTAGTTGCACTAGTGGTTCCTTTTAAAATGTGCAGTTAAATTTGTGGTGACAGGGAGAGATACCGTATCATAGGAAATGATGGACAGAAGAGCGTAGAATCGTATTAGGAAATGCCACAAGCAGGATTCGAACCCTTCTTTCCCACATGAGCAATGTGGATCAGTGGCTCTGTTCTAAAACCCAGTAACCCAGCAAACAATTTAAGGTGAAGAACATTTCTGTTACATTTCCGTTAAGTAACAAAAATGTTATTTTAAATGTTCTAATAACGTTCAAGACGTCCAGCTTTTTTAAACGTATTAATGTATTATAGCTTGGTTATAGAAAGGTTTTTCAAACATTTTTTAATTCTGTAATGTTTTTAAAACATTCCATTAACAATTTAAGAACACATTTAAAAAAGTATACATTCAAAAAGTTAGACTAATATTACTGCATAAATGTCTTTTGATTTGATAACTTTGAAGGAACTTTTAGAGAACAGTAGCCAATGTTCTCAGAACGCTTCCTGTTAGCTGAGGAACTTAGCTGATCTATTTTCCATCTTCTCTCCACTGTTTCTATAAATTAAAATGAAACGATTGCAAGAAATAAAATTGTCTGAATGAATTATAGCCTGATGCTCACACGCTTTCATTCTTCAGATAAGCTGGACGAGATTCTTGCAGCTGCTCAGCAGACAATTAGCACGTCTGACTCTCAGGGTCACAGAGGTCACGGGGGCAAGAAGGAACGAAACAAGGGCTTTACTGCTAACGAGGTGACATCACTGTTTCATTGTCTCTGTTCTGATTAACACAGTGATTCTGACTAACACAGTGATTCTGACTAACACAGTGATTCTGATTAACACAGTGATTCTGATTAACATAATTCTGATTAACACAGTGATTCTGACTAACACAGTGATTCTGATTAACACAGTGATTCTGATTAACACAGTAATTCTGACTAACACAGTGATTCTGATTAACACAGTGATTCTGATTAACACAGTGATTCTGATTAACAGTAATTCTGATTAACACAGTGATTCTGACTAACACAGTGATTCTGACTAACACAGTGATTCTGACTAACACAGTGATTCTGACTAACACAGTAATTCTGACTAACAGTGATTCTGACTAACACAGTGATTCTGACTAACACAGTGATTCTGATTAACACAGTGATTCTGACTAACAGTGATTCTGACTAACACAGTGATTCTGACTAACACAGTGATTCTGATTAACACAGTAATTCTGACTAACACAGTAATTCTGACTAACAGTGATTCTGACTAACACAGTGATTCTGACTAACACAGTGATTCTGACTAACACAGTGATTCTGATTAACACAGTGATTCTGATTAACAGTGATTCTGACTAACACAGTAATTCTGATTAACACAGTGATTCTGACTAACACAGTGATTCTGACTAACACAGTGATTCTGATTAACAGTAATTCTGATTAACAGTAATTCTGATTAACACAGTGATTCTGACTAACACAGTGATTCTGATTAACACAGTGATTCTGATTAACACAGTGATTCTGATTAACACAGTGATTCTGATCAACAGTGTTTTGAGTGTTTTTAAATAAATGAATGATTTTAAAAGGGTTAACAAAACTTAACAAAAACTTAAAAAGGGGAACGTTTGCATGCAGTTAATGTACAGATGTAGTGCAAGATTATGTGGTGTACAGGAAAGAGAAATGCCCTGAATATTTGAAGATTACATTTTTTGTTTTGTCACACTTTTCCTTTTCCTGTTTTTTTAACAGCAAACTTTTGAACAATCAGGTGGTGGTGTGATGTCATCAGGGCCTGGGTATGGTTATAACCAATCCCAGTTTCCATCAGGCCATTCAACTCAGCGTGCAATGATGATGCGTCAGAAATCTATGGGTGAGTTTAATCGCAGCTAGTATCAAATTAGTGTGTGTTCCTGAGCCACAGTTAGTAGAGCATTGCACAAATGTAAATAAATTTATCTTCTGAATTCATTTTATCCTTGAATTTATTTTTATCCTCTGTAATTCTTGGTGCAGTTGGCTGATTGGTTTGAATTTGTTTAACTCTCTTCGATTTGTATGTCGTCTGCCCAAAGGAGTGACAGAGGAGGAGAGGGTAAATCTGCATCCTCCTACTATGAAATTGTCTCGCAGTCTTTCTGTGCCTGGACCAGATGACATTCCCCCTCCACCCGAGACCTCAGCGCCTGAGCCGCCCCTTTCTGCCGGTGGCCACACAGACAGGAGAGCCCCCCCAACACATTTTTATGCTGCCCCTCCTCTGCCCCCATCACACCACCTGCCTCACAGCCAGACACAGCACAGAGTTCCACCCAACCGTAGGGTGAGAACTTAGATCCTATGATCAAATGTGGCATCTATGAGACATTTTGTTCTTACTTGATAGTGGCAGGATATGATGCCTTATGATGATGAGTTTTATAAACTCTCTGTTATAGGTGGAAACTGATACCAGCAAGATGGGCGGAGCAAGAATGGGTGGCCTAAGGCGTGGTTATAGCAATGCCACACCTCCCTCTGACATGGGCAGCAAGCAGTCCACCGCACAACGTAATCCAGTGCCGGTGGTGGCCAAGGTCGCAGGTCGGCAGGGAGGGAAGGGGCTGTTGGTGAAGCAACGTAAGGTGGAGGAAGCGACTGGGAAAGTGGAGAAGAGTTCTATTTCAATCCCGACTATAATTGTTAAAGCACCATCTACCAGCAGCTCTGGGCACAGCAGCCGTGCAAGCAGTGAGGATACAGAGCCGCCTTCTGAAGTTAATGAAGAGCAGGTGGAAAGAAAGCCTCAAAACCCTGCCTCAACTCCTACACCCACTCCACCCCCACCGCCCAGTATGCCTTTAAAACTGGAATCACTGGGCAGGAGCACAGCCCAGCGGGAACGCGAGCGTTACCGAGATTCCCGCAGGAGAAGCACCTCCTTCTACTACTCCTCTGAGGAGGACATGTTGGATGAGCAGGAGTCCACGCAGACTTCAGTGGAGCCCAGCTCTTCGGGTCGTTTACGCTCTTCCAAATCTATCGATGAAGGGTTGATCTCTGGTGATCCCTTAAGCATGCCACCTGCATTTGGGTTGCCCCAGTATGCTTCAGCAACCCCTCATCAGGCCACTACCTTTATCCACCCTTTGACTGGGAAGGTTCTAGACCCAACAAGTCCCCTTGGACTTGCACTGGCAGCACGAGAGAGAGCTCTAAAAGATGATCACCGCACACGTAGAGAGGAACGCCATTTTGGTCGCCAAATGTCCAGCGCTGGGGCCTTTCCTTCTGCTGTCTCCCCTCCCAATCAAAAGTCTGTGCCTCCCTTCTACATCTATCAGTCACACTCCTCCCTCTTTCTTAGTGGCTCATCTCCAACAACAGGTGGGCCAATTTCCCAAAGTCGTCCACAGTCTCCTAGGATGCTGCAATTAACTGGAGGTGGGACAGGGAGCATGGAATGGAATGAACAGAATGTTGTGGATAGGGAGGAAAGAGGGACACCCAAGGTGCGGTTTACAGAAAATCAAGCAAGTCAGTTCCAGGCTCACCTTCAGGAAAGGGACAACAGAAAAAATCAGTACCACACTTACCTGCGGGACAGAGAGAGGGAAGGGCATAAGAGGATACCTCCCAAGCCCCCACCGCGCAGGCCTTCTTTTCTGGAGGAGAGTGAACTCAACACAGCTGGTGAAAAAGGTCCTAATTCCCAGGAGACAGAGAGAAGAGACAACAGGGGAGGACAGAAAATGGGAGACAGGGATAGAGAGAGCGAGATGGAGAAAGATAGAGGAGGGAATCTTGGGGCTGACGAAGGTGGCGATGTGATGATGCTTCCACCTCCTGCTCCATCTGTGGATGTAGACGACGAGTTTGTCTTTGCAGAGCCCTTACCTCCACCTATCCAGTTTGCTAATGGATTGGAAATTGACACACGTGAAACGACTGAATATAAGCCACAGCCACAACAACAGAAGGAGCTGTCAGAACCTCAGTCACTCCTGGAACAACAGTCCCTGCAAACACTTTCTAAGCCCCCGCAAGATGCCATGTCCCTACCAGACAGTACTCACGCTGATTCACAGCAAACACCGTCCCATCCTTCTGCTGTTGTACATCCCTTTCTTTTCCCACCATCTCCTTTAATTCCACCTCCCCAGCTGTGTCCCAAAATACCACCCCCAAACACAACCCAAACACAATCCCCAGTCTATTCCCAGCATCCATCGAACCTTAATACTAGTCAACCTCAACCTTTACATTCGCCACAGGCAGGAGACTCTGCTACATCCAGTCTTACGTCTTATGACAGTGAGGTGGCTAATTTAACTCAGTCAGCTCTTTCTCCATCTCTCCCTTCTCCTCAAATATTCCCTTCTTCTAGTTCACCTTCTGCCCAACCCTCATCTTCTGAACCTACATCCCTGCATCGCCCACTGCCCCTTTTCTACCCGTCACAAGGCCATAGTAATGCTTCTCTTACATATCCCACCATTGCTACAACTGCGAATGTAGTAACCGTCACCACAACAATGCCTTTGGAAACTGCATCTGTCATTACAGACGATCGACTTCCTACAGCAGTTAAGGGCCGTGATTGGTCAGAAGCTGTGGTGGATTCTGGGATTGAAGAACTGGACAGCCACAGCAGCAGTGATCATCACATGGAAAACCTTGCAGAAAGAAGAGAGAGAGAGGTGGGCCGAGAAAAGAAAAATGCAATAAGTCAGAGGAGAGAAAGCATGGAGAGTGGAATCATAGGGGATGGGTATAAAGAAGACAGAAGAGTATCTCTGGATTTGTCTCTTTCTCAAATTGATAAAAAAACAAACAACACTCAGAGCAAAACACACATGCACAAAAACAAACCTCCAAACCCTCCACCTGCCAAAACACACATACACAACATGTCAAAATTTCATGCACACACAGAGAACAATCGAACTGGACCAATGCTTCAACGGCAGGCTAGCACAGCTCCCAACATGTACAGGTCAAGAGAAGAGGAGGAGCATGAACAAGGAAGAGGAGGTGATACTGCCATGAAGATTCCAACGTTTATGGACCGTCGGTTGAACTCCCCTCTCTCTAGTGTTAAGGCCAGCATCATTAATGAACTCAGCAGTAAACTACAACAGCTTGGCGGCTGGCAGAGTCAGGGGCCACAGCAAAATCAAAGGTTAGGTCATCAAGTAACACATAAACATACTCATGAGTTTTAAAATGTTAATTTGTAAACTAAATTTTAGAAACAGACAAGTTCACAATTACTTTGTTACACAACTGAAATATATTTTATGAAAGACCTGTTTTAGTGGTGTTTGCTTAGGCAGACATCACTTTTACTATTGACCCTACTTAAAGCTGCAATCCATTACTTTTTGATTAAGAAAATAACAAAAATCAATGATTTATATAATATATAAGGATTTAAAATTTTAGCTGTCAGGTCTGATTTCCAGGAAATGTCAGTTTGGCTTCATTTGACACAGGTAAAGTAAAGTACATAAAGTAACCTGCAATTTTATGTTTCGGACAAAGATGGCGGTAGAAAGGCAAACGTTATGGATTGCTGCTTTAAAGTTAGAGACTGAACAAACCAAAGTAGTGTCCTAGCAATCTTGCACAATATCCTAGTATTATGGTGGCAAATTTGTCTTATTTTGTCTTTCATAATTATAAAGCAGATTTTGAACCCATTTCCATGACTGAATGTTACAAACTCTTTTTTTTCTTCCATAGGTTGTCAGGTGATCCCTCAGTCTGTGCACCTCTCCACCCTCCCTCTGCTCAGTCTCTTCAGCGTTCTTTCTCTCCAAACCTGCCCCCAAACTCTTTAACCTCTAACTGCCCCACTGCAGCCCTGAACCCTAACCCTTTACCGTCATCTCCTCTTCCTGTGACCTCCCTAACCCCAGCCTTAACTCCTACCCCACTACCTCTCACACAGATCCCAGCTGCACCTCCTCTTAAAGACTGGACACCATCTAATTCTCCTATTTCCTTTCCTCATGGGGTTCTCTCCCCTCCGTCTTTGCCCCATGCCCCCCTGTCTCCTCTGTCCCTTGCTCATGCACCCCTGTCTCCACCATCATTACCTCATCCTCCCATATCTCCAATATCTCTCTCTCATCCTCCTCTCTCTCCCTCCTCGATCTCCCACGCTCCTCTCTCTCCATCCTACTCCCCCTATCCTTTATCTCCAAAACATCGGTCTAAGTATCGTGGTAAAATTTCTGAGTTTCAATTCTCCGGCCAGGAGCTGCGGCGTGCTGAATCTCATTCGTACACTCAGCGTCGCCGAGCGCCCAGTCCCCTTATATCCTGCTCAGACCACCCCAAACCTGGACCTCCACGACCATCCTCACTCCCTCTTTTTCCATCTACGCCACTCTATGGCTCTCCATATGAAATACAACCCCCTTTAACACCCCCAATTGATGTAGCTCATCACTTATCAGACCAGTTTTTCTCCCAAACTTCTCCTCTCTTCCCACTCCCCTCTTCTGTGGCTCCTCATAACCCTGTGCTGGTCTCCAGCTCTCTCTCCCCCACCAACTTCTTGTCTGGAGGCTCCTCCCCTTCTTGTATGAGCTACCCACCCCTTACTCCTCCTCCACCCAATCAGCCCTTTGTATCTAAGCCTCTACCTTATTGGAGCAAATATGATGTTGCTGATTGGCTGACATACCTGAATCTGTCAGAGCATCGGGAGCGTTTTCTTGACAATGAGATTGATGGTTCCCATCTGCCATCTCTGACAAAAGAGGACTTCCTGGATCTGGGTGTGAGTCGGGTTGGACATCGTATGAACATTGAGCGCGCGCTTAAGAGACTTACAGAAAGGTGAGATAGGATATAAAGATTAGATTATTAAGGATTATTAGATTATGAGTAGATTGGTTGCTTAAAACAAGCAGAGAAACATCAGAAAGCAGAACGTAGACAAATGTAGTAAGGGAAAGGTACTTTTGAGACAGAGGAAGCCTCTTACTTTTTTGTAATTGTCCACATTAAATGCTTCATAAAAATTAAACTCTGCATGGATAATTTTGCCTGCAGTTCTACTTGACAATAAATAAATGTCCTGTTTTTGTACACTTAAGATATCGGTGAAGAAGGAAGGCTAATCTAAGCTTCTTTGTTAAGTTCTAATGATCACAAAACTAGTTTCAATTTCTTTTTGAGATTTATGACCTACACCTGTACATACAGGGTGGGCTGCACCAATATCTAATAATTCAGTCTGACCAAACAGTAAACTTTATTAAAACAGTAAGTTACAATAGACCATTATTTTAATACTTTGCAGTACAGTTTTTTAGTTTTATTTTACAGTAACCTTGATTATGCTGTTACTCTATTACTTTCACCTGCCTTAATTAGCCCAGTTATCTGAATTATATTTTAATAAACAAGCCCTGGATTAACACGAGTCTAAATTCTCCTTAATTTAATCCTTATTGGTGCATCCCACCCATAGTTACATGCATTTTATATTACATAATAAGCCATATAGAGATTCTTTATATTCCATCTAAGGCATGCACATAATCATCTAATCCATTCAATTGCACCTCATTCCTTTTGTTAAGCCTGGCATTTATATTTCTGATGTCACTATTTATACCAGCCCACATCTATAACACCTACGTAACTTTAATGACATTTAATGTGCCAAATTCTTCATCTTAGTCTATCTTAGTTAGATCCAGCACTTTAGTTTCTTACCTCATGCTCTGCCTCCTTTTCTTTCTTTTCTTTCCCCCTGCCATCTTTCTAGGCCTCCCTCTGCTTTCTCTGTGCCCACTGTGTCCTCTGAAGGGCAGAACGAACGCATGCGAGATGAAGCCACTCAAAGTTAGAGGAGAGAGTTAGAGACAGAGGTAGATAGAATGAGGTTAGACAGGAATGAGGAGGTAGAGACATCCAGTGAAGGACACACATGGACTGGATGAGCAGTATTATGGAAACGCTCTGAGAAACACGGACACTCGCTGAGTGAAAGCAATGGGGATGTTCTCGCTCCTAAAACACGCCCGAGCACGTTTTGCCCTTTCAGATGAAGCTGAAAGGTCAAAGGTCGCGAATCAGTCTGAGACAGGAAGTGAGAACGTACTTCTTTAATTGTTTTGAGGGCGACCGGATCAAACGTTTGATGAATTTTAATATTATTATTATTATATTAATACAGATGAGGCTACTGTGCATATTTTAGCATCATGACTTACAGGCTTTGATTCATCTGATAATAATGATGATTAAGGTCAACATGAAATTAATTTGTCTCTGTTTACTTCGATACTAGATGTTTCTGGTTTTACTGGGCATGTTTGCTCAGTGCACGTTTTTATTTGAAAACAACAAATGTTTATGAAAATGTTGTCACTTTGTCTCTGAAACAACCTTCTTTGGCTGAGATCATTAGGACCTTTAAAGTTTCAACCCTGTTCCCACCATCTGGTTCCTTTCTGGTCCAACACTCGTTTTTTAATCTCCACTCATTTTCCGATGGATAATTCCTGGCCAATATTTTTCCCGTTAAAAATCCTGTGGCAACTCGAAAACACGGCAGATTACGAAGTAAACTGGGTTGCGAATAATATGTTCATGTTGACCTTAAAAGGAAGCAGAAGCTTTTAAAAAAAGAATGTCATCACAATGCCAGTAATAACCATAGAAGAATTAAGTATGTAAGCGTTTTAATACCATAAGCAGAGTCTTCCAAAGATCAGAACACAATGAGGGAACCCATTGTTTATATTGCTTGTGTGCGCTCTGTTCAACCTACACAAACACACACACACAATTTGTGAGTGTGTGTTTGTTTGTTATGCCAGTGGTGGATGTTTTTATAGGAGTAAAGCATAACTCCATTTCATTTGACAATATATTTAAGGAAATAGGAACAAAGGAAATGTGTGTGTGTGTGTGTGTGTGTGTGTGTGTGTGTGTGTGTGGAAATGTATGCTGAATTTAAAGGTATATATATAAATATATATAAATATCAGATATTTCTATTGTTCTGTACAATAATTGATGAATATGATACATAAGCTCTGCTTAAGAGGTTTGAATAAATTATAATTATTCTCTTGTTGAATTTTTTCTCATCTCTTTTTAAACATCGACAATAAACATACAGAACCCTTGCCTTATTGTAGTGTGACAGAAGTGGTCACTTCACAATCTTTCATTTCAAAATTGAATAACTTCTTCCCCTTCTGAAACATCTTTCTTTTCAAGCTGATGTCACCAAGACCAAGTTTTTTCCCCAATCACAAGAGATTTTTCCCCACCCAATAATAACCTGATGGATAAAACCAAGCCCGGCCCATTTTCGGAGTGACATGAGGGTGACAGTTTCCAGTTTTAGGCAGTAGATGTCACATGACAACATCTGCTCTGGGTTCTTTATTCCTGTTACCAAGGCGATGAACTCCAATGTTACTAGACCGATTCCAATTCAAAAGCACTTTATAAGATGTAAAATACAAACAGATTGTATTGAGATTGAACAGAGCATGAGAATTTGCTGTGGGACTTATACTTCCTCAGTAAACAGACTGACAGATACTAATTGCTTTTGGTGGCTGCAACTTTTGGCTCTGAGCTGTGATTGGCCCGAGAGCCAGAATAACTCTCACATCCTACAACACACTTAACTTTCACACCTGACAGCTCATTTACACTGAGACGAGAGTGTGTGAGTGTGTGCTACTGCTTTTCACTATGCTATGAGGACCAAATGTCCCCTCAAGTACAGTAAATTTTGACCTTGTGGGATATTTTTAGGTACCCATGATGAAACAATCCTTCATACAGAATGAGCTTTTATGAATGTCTAAATTAAGTTTTGTGTAATGGTTAGGTTTAGGGGTAGGGGGATAAAAAAAACATTACATGTATGGAATGTCCCCATTATAACAGGAAGACCATGTACTGGGGACACATTTGCACCCAAACGCCATCAAAACCAGACAAATCTGAGCAAAACCTGATCTTGATCTTTGAAAAGGCTATAAAATATAGTAAATAAGGTTTTGTTTTTTAATAGTAAAAATGCAACAGGTTTTCTGGTAGCGTGTGGGTTATGTTATATTGTTTTTAATTAGCTGTGTATGAAAGCAATATAAGTCTATGGCATATCCCCATTTAGACAGATATGTAAGCGTGTGCGTGTGCGTGTGCGCGCACACGCGCCTCATTCACAGCGGACCGTGGTGAAGTTCACACTGGAGAGAAACATCAGACATGAGGCAGCAGTGAAACCATCAGACAGAAGAAACTCGGTTGTCAGGTGAGAGTTATTCATCATTTCTTTTCATTTCTTCTTTGTTTTCCATGCATTCATTGCAGCTGACATCCGGGAACATACAGTTTATTGCATGTGTCGTGACAGTCGGTGCGTTTTGCACTATTTTGAATTGCTCTTCTGCAGTGCATCTGAAATGAGTTTTTAAAAATATTCTCTTTTCTCTTAATAGTATCATATTGAGATCAAATGCATAAATTAAAGATATGAAAAATGATTGCAATAGCTTCATATGCATGCCCTCCAACATTTAAAGCTGCAAAGCGTGACTTTTGGCTCTTAAAAACTTTTGTCTCTGTTTGAAGCATAAGACTGCATCTTACCTACTTTTCTATACGTATGTTGAAGACAAGCTGACATTTCCCAAGATTATTCGCATTACAGTTTATGTACATGATTATTAGATCATTATAATGTCATGTTTCATGTGGAGCGTATTATACAGGAATGTAATGAGCTTATGATTGTGTTTTAAAGTGCATATTAAGTTCACTCAGTGGAAGAGATGTGTGATAGATATTCAATACCTGTAAAATGTGCTGAAGGGTTTTATAAACGTTCTTGCAGTTACATTAGGAGATATATATATATATATAACGTAAATGCAACGTTTCTTAACGTTAGAAATCATAATCACAAACGTTGTTCTTTAGTTATTCTTTAGAGTTAGTGGAACGTTTTTACAACGTTACATAATTTAGAAATGTTTACATAAAGCTCTTGTAGACAAGCAACATCTAAACAAATACTTTCCTAGAAGTTATAACATTTTTGTTTTGTTACTTCATAGGGAAACGTCCACACAACCTTGTTGATCTACTCCAGACTATTTTCAAGTTTTCTTGTTGTTTGATTATTAAAATAACAGGAATTCAGAGCAATGGAGGGATGACTCTAATATTATAAGAAGGTTTTAAATGAAAACACATGTGTATCCATCAGGGTTAGAAATGAAGCCTAAGTCCTTCAGATATTTAAAATGTGCTTGGAAATGCCCATTACAAAATGCCCTGCTCTTATTTGACATTTGATATATTTAATAATGTTCTATTCTAGTATAGTTGTGTGTTTAGCTGCCATAGTAACTATTTCATTTAGCTGTTTCTTTTTAGATATTTCAACTAAGACCCGGAAGTTATGTGTTAGAAATAACTTAAAAAGTAACAAAATCCCCTAAAATCTATTTTAGAGGGCAAATATCACCCCTTTCACAAAAAAGAAATACATTTTGACACTAATGTGCATGCATTTCACACAGGGCGTGTGTGTTGTGAAGGCAGAGAGAGCATAGTGTGTGTTTGTGTGTGTAACACGAACTCCTAACTCTTGTTTATTTGGGGATCTCTCAGCTGGCGGCTGGAATTTCGAGGTGGGTCGGGGGACTGAAATCTATTTCTGATCCCAGAATGCAGTAATGACACACATGCAGACACACCAGTACAGTCTGCTCATAAACACACACATATATATATTTATATTTATATATTTATACATGCACTGCCGTCCATAAATTATTTGGACTTCTAGCTGGACTTTTATTTGTGTTTAAACTTTATTATCTTTAAGGTTATTTTTTTGTTGTATTGATGGACAGTATTTTTCAATACAATATTTATTCCCCTACATTGATAAAGAATATAATATGGAGGGCACATCTGAAAGATGTTTATCATCAGAACAAACTGTATCCAGCTGCAGAGTTGCATGCGGTGAAAGAGAGAGAGAGAGAGGGAGAGAGAAAGAGAGAGAGAGAGAGAGAGAGAGAGAGACCCAGAATGGGTCACGCATACAGTAGGAGGTTCTGGATAATGGCCAGAACTTAACCAGATCTTCTCATTAGCCTGACTACAAGCAGTCAATACATGCAACACACACATACAGTACATCAGAATGCATGAACATGGTCTTCATCGCTTGTCATCCCATTTGAATGTTCTAGGAACGTTGTATTGTTATTGTGGTTGTAAGAACTCCATTCAAACTTTTTTAATTCTGTAATGTTTCTAAAAATGTTTCATGAACAACTTAAGAATAGTGTTTTATATGTGTATAATGTTTTATAATGTTTTACATATAATGTGATATATGGTAATGTTTAAAAAATGTTGAAACATTCTGCTAATGTTACTGGAAGAATGTTTTTTGAGATAACGTTTTAAAGAACGTTAGCCAACGTTCCAAAAATACCAAAAATAAAGAAAAACTGATGAATCTTGCAGAAATTGCAATTAATCACAATTAATAAAAAAGTGAAAAACTGGTGACATTCAGTAGTTGTTTATGCTCTGTTACAGGGAGTTTATTAGACACTAAACACACACACAGTGGGTTTGTTAACTCACTTGGTTTTAACTCTTTTTTGCAGGTAGCTTCAACCATGGCCGACCCTCCACCAGAGGATCTCAACAAACTCAGTTTCTGGATGGTAGGAGTAACCTAGTTATTTAGTTATCTGCCCCACTATCCACTATCTGCATAGACAGCATCTGATCTAACGTTCTTGTCATCAATTCCTGTCGTGTCAGCCGCGACAATAATCACAATCAAAATATAGCACAGCCTGTGTCCTGCATGACGTTTTCATAGATTAAAAGGAATGTTTCTCTCGCTTTGTCCACCATTTTTCAGCTTGGCTCAGTGCAGTCTGGGATTGCTTCCTCTTGAAGAATTACATGCCAAAATGAGTAATGTTAAAAAACAGTACAATTGTAATGACCTATGCTGCCTGGAAATGCTTAAACAAAATGGTCATATTTTACATATGTTGTAACAGATCATAACATGTCATTTTTGCTTTAAAATGCAGACCGTTTTTTTGGTTTTGTAACATAGAAACATGTATTTTCTGTAAAGCTGCTTTAAAACAAAGTGTGTTGTGCAAAGAGCTGCACAAATAAATTAATTAAAAATAAATGTGTACCCAGACTGATGGACAGGCAGTTCTTTTACCAAACTCTGTCCAATTCTGTTTTTTATCGCATTGGTCTCTTAGCCAGGAAATTATATGCAAACAGTTCAGAGAACGTCAGAGTCACACCAGGTATGTAATGATATCATCGCCTGTATGAAGGACCGGGCCCGCGTCGAGAGACAGTATGCCCGTCAGCTGACTGAATGGAGCAACAGATGGAAGTCTATTACTGACAGTCGTAAGTTCTGAAGACTGCATACCCAGCTAACAATTTTAGGTTGTAAGAACATTTTTTTAATGTTTCAAAATGTTAAAGGGTTTTTGAATGTTCCAGAAACATTCAAAACATCCCGTTTTTTAGTAACATCCTGTTTAGTAACATCCCGTTTAGTAACATCCCGTTTTTTAAGTAACATTATTACTAATTCTAAGAATGCAATTCAAACATTTAATTCTGTAATGTTTTCAAAACAATCCACTAACAACTTAAGGGTAATGTTTTTGATACATGATATATAATGTTAAAAAAATGTTCTACTAAGTTACTGCAAGAATGCTTTTTGATAACTTTTAGAGAACGTTCCCTGTTAGCTGGGTACATTATTACTGTACTTCTAAACAGGCCAGATGCGTGTCATTTTGTTGGTTGCTTAGTTTCAGATTTGAGCTGGGTTTGGTTTAGATAGTTTAGCTTATGAGCATAGAGACCCCAAATAGAATTTGGACTCTTAAATTTATCTACATGTCATGGCATTAGATAACACCAAATGTGGTTTGATTTCCACTGTCTTCTCAATGATGTTGATCTCTGCATCTCGCTTGTTTCTCACTGGTTTCTCTGGGTCAGGGCCGCTCTACGGATCCCTCATGCGGGCGTGGCAGTGCTTTTTCTTGTCCACCGAGCGTCTGTCTGCTCTGCATACTTCCATCTCCCAGTCTCTGGTTGCAGAAGATGGAGAGCGCATCCGTGCTTGGCAGAAGGAGGCATTCCCACTAAAAATGTTCTGTGGCTTTAGAGAGTCACATGACCTTGGAGCAGCTTTTTCGCGCGCTCAGAAACCCTGGGTGAAAAGACTGAAAAAGGTGAAAATGAGACATTACCCAGCATACCCATACACTTAAGTCCATTAAGTGACAAAAATGTAAAAATGTTATTTTTAATGTTCGAGGAACATTCAAACCATCCAGCTTTATAGATGTTGTATGGTTATAAGAACGTTGTCCAAACTTTTAAATTCTGTAATGTTTTTGAAACATTCCACTGACAACTTAACAACAACAATAACCTGACAGCAACGTTTTTATTATATAATTTATATGTTAAAAAAGTTCCACTATCATTACTGCAAGAACTTTTTTGATAACTTTGAAAGAACTTTTAGAGACTGGTAGTCAACATTCTGAGAACATTCCTGGTTACCTGGGCACAAGAAATAAATCAATATCAATAAATCTTCATTTTGGATTTTGTCCTAACCAGCTACAACAAGAGACACACAAAAAGATAATCTGATAATCTAGTCATTTTCAGTCTTTAGACTTTTTATTAGTTTTCAGTCTTGACACTTTGATGTGTTACCCTGACTGGCTAAACCTGCCAGGAAATCTCACTGGTCCAAACTCCCCTTTCACGGTTGTATTTTAATATGTATGGATTTTGTTGTGAAATTAATTGTGATTATGTATTTTCATGACAACATTGTATAATGGCGTGCTAACTGTTTGAAACATACCACATGACAATAATTGTGTCTCCATTAGCTGGAAAAGGCCCGTGTGGTATATCATAAGTCATGTCAGAGGGAGAACAGCGCTCAGGAGAGAGAGAACCAGGCCAAACATAATGCCAACCTGAGCGAAAGCAAACTCTCCAAGATTCAGCAGATGAGAGAGAAAGCGACACAGGAACGCAACAAAGTAAATAAACCCAGAGCTACAGCTCGTCCTCTGACAAATTGACCTTTACAAGCCAATTAAGAATGGAAACTATAAATGATAATGAAAAATCTACCCGTGGATGTTGCAGGCACGTGATCGGTATGAGAAGGTCTTGGAGGACGTCACTGGCTTTGCCCCGCGGTACATGGAGGAAATGGAATCTGTGTTCGACCAATCACAGGAAGAGGAGAGGAAAAGGATCAGTTTTCTGAAGCAGGCTTTTCTGTCCATTCACAGACACCTTGATATTACCAACAACGAGAGGTCTGTGTGTGACTGCATTTCTTTAAAATATCATTGTACTCTAAGCTGTTAAAGGTAGGGTAGGCAATTTCATTTAATGTCTCAATGTTCGCTGAGACATTATTATAACTGTTATGATGTTTACTGTCATGTCAACACAAAGTAAATTCAGTGTGTGTTTTTGTGTTTCAGTATAAAAGCAGTTTACAGTGAACTTCATCACACACTCATGTCTGTCAGTGAGCCGGATGACCTGCGCTGGTGGAAAAATAACCATGGACCTGGAATGCCCACTGACTGGCCAAAACTGCTGGTGTGTGTGTGTGTACATCATCTGCATTTAAGTAAATGTAGTAACCAAGCTAACAGAGACTGTTCTCAGAACGTTGGCTAATGTTCTCCAAAAGTTCTCTCAAAGTTCTCTTAAAGTTATCAGAAGTTTTTGCAGTAACATTAGTAGAACTTTTTTATAAAAATGTTATATTTCATATATATCAAAGCATTATTCTTAAGTAGTTAGTGGCATGTAAAAACGTTCCACTAATGTTTTAAAAACTTTGAATAACGTTCTTATAACCATATATATATATACAATCTAAAACCAGGATGTTTTGAACGTTACTAGAACCTTCAAAATACCATTTTTAACTTTTTTGTTACTTAATGGAAACAGTAGGGAAACGTTCCTACAACCTAAAATTGGTAGCTGGGAATGAAGTGTAAGGTATGTGTCTTCTGTTTTAAATGATAGTTGTAAATCACTGTACAGTGTAAGATGACACTTAATTAAACTAATTTCAAATATGCAACCATAATATAATATAATGCAACCATTTAGCTGCGACTTTTTATAATAACCTATAACTCACATTTCATATATTTCATAAATATAGAATGTAATACAATTTTCTGTATTGAAAATACCGACCCTGCTCTGTTTACTCAGTCTTATTGTGTCAGATGTGTGTTAGTGTTTTGTAACTGTGTGTGTGTGTGTGTGTATGTGTGCAGGAATGGATCCCTCCAATCAAAAAGCAGAAACCAAAAAAGAAAGAAAAAATACAAAGAGGAACAGATGACAAAGCGTAAGATCAGTACACAAAACACACACATCATACAAACATATGCATCCTTTACAGTTACTCCCATTTTTAATTTGGGGCTGTACAAAGTTCTCCACCATGTCAAAGGTAAGATTAATTAAATGAAGTTAATTAAAAAAATAATTAAAATGAATGAAATTAATAATTGAAATGTTTAAGTATTGACCTGTGGCAGCAATTAGAGCACTAAGTCTCTCTGGGTTTGTTTTTTTTTATCAGTTTTTCATATGGTGGCACTAGACGTCAACCTCAGCCTCTGTCTCAACCAATGGAGCGAGACTTCCTGTTTGTCCGTCTGTGGCTGATGGGTTGAAACTGCTATCAGTGGTGTTGTTTCACAGCCTCTAACTATCTAAACATAAGAATTAAACCTCATGATATAGAACATTACCTGCGAAATGTGTAACACAGACATTAAGTCAGTCATTTGGCTAGTTATAGCATTATAGCAAAATAACATTTTTAATGTTTTTGTTACTTAATGGAAACATTACAGAAATGTTCTCACAGCCTAAAATTGTTAACTGTGAGCCATGTAATGTTTTTGTGACCTTTGGAGAACATTAACTGTTTGAACATTCACATTTAATTTCAAATCACTAACGTTTAGCTTTGGTGAACTGCTACAGTTCATCGTGTCCTGTTGCAGAACTTAATATTTTAAGTCCAGATGTTTTTGCTCATTGTGATGTTTTTTCTCCCAGAATTTCTCTGTTTTACTCCATTCGTTTCTCTGTATTCGGTTTCTGTGAGTTTTGTAGTTTCGTCCGAGTGGCATCTATAAAACACGACGCTTCCATGTTTCCCTGCAGGAGAAAGTGTTCACTGTGATCAGATGTGATGGCTGTCTGACAATCTTTAGTATCTAAACATTTAAACCCAGAGGTTCTGTGCTGGATTTGTCAGACTGACAAATCTCCCTCCAAATAACCGAGTCTCTCATGTGCCAGTGTTTTTTTTGTGCTCTGTTTTTGTGAGAGTATTGTTGTCTCAAACACACTTTTGTTCCCATTCTAAATCCTTTAGGCGATCACAGTCTCCTTTTCAACAGCTTTTCTTGTGCTGTTGTTTAGTTTTGGAGGACACCCAGTTCTGGACAGATTTACGGTTGGAACGATCGTCTTTTTTAACAATGGGTTTTAGTGTGCTTCAATGAACTCCAGCTCAGATCTAAATGAAACAACATCTGATCTTTACAGTGTGGTTTTGCCTTCTCTGTTTCCTTCAAAATTTAAAACACTGATACATTTAACATGCAGCACGATGAATACCTCAAACTTTCAAAAGAATTGATTTACTTCACATGTACATTATATTTCAAAGCAAGAGTGTAAATACTTGTATTATTCTGAGATTATTTTAATTATTGAATTTGGTACTACTTGTTTTACATTTAGCAGATGCTTTTATCCAAAATGATTTACAGTACATTAAAGTTATACATTTTTAGTCAGTACTTGTGCTCCCTGGGAATTGAACCCACAACCTTTTGTGCTGCTAACGCAATGCTCTACCAACACAGTCACACTTAGCAAAATTTGGTGTTAAGTGGAACATAAATCCCAGAGGTGCTTTATATTTTTGTGTGTACATTCATACACACATACTGTACAAAATCCTCAAAATTCTCCCAAACGTTTATCGGCAGGGTGATGATCGGAGGCGTGCGTGTACGAGCGCTGTACAATTACGACGGAGCAGAAGCAGATGAACTGTCATTCAAAGCAGGTAATGCCATGGATCTGCAGTACAATATTAAAGTTTGCAGATAAATGCTACAACAAGCTGTTGTCATCTGAGGGTGTCTGCCTTACAGGTGAGGAGTTCCTCAAGGTTGAGGACGAAGATGACCAGGGCTGGTGCTGGGGGCTGAAGGAGGGTGGAGTTGAAGGATATTATCCGGCCAATTATGTGCTGCCTGTGCAGTAATGATGGAAAACATTACTGAGCAGTGAAAATGCTTATTTACACTTTTGTGTTATGAATAATACATACAGTGCCACCAGAAAATATTTGGACACTTAAGTCACACACTGGAAAACCAAAGCTGTTGTAAGGTGCTAACAATTGTTACTGGAGTTTTGATCAGAACTGACTTAATTTATCTGAGATATTTTCACGTGACTTTTAACTGATCATTTTTGGTGGAAGTTTACAAATGTTTAGAAAGGTGCTGTGTTCCTCCGGATGTAATCCCTTTGATTTCGGGTGTAAAACCTTGATGCTCCACAAATGGCTGACAAATAGAAAGTGCCACAACACTATCTTATTTAATAATAAGATAACTAATTCATTTTGATTATCTATTCATATATCTATTGATTAAAACCTAACAAACTTACTTTCGTAAAATGTTTTGCTTAAAACAGTGTGCTTGTGCTAATATTTAAAGTTCCAATTAGTAACTTTCGCCTCTCTACTGCCATCTCTGTTTAAAACATAAAATTGCAGGTTACTTTACATACTTTTAAATGTATGAAGATTTAAAAGGAAAAATGAAGCCACACTGACATTTCCCGGGAAATGTCAAATTAGCTCAAATTATAAATCATTATTATGACTGAACACTGATTTGTGATGTACTTGCTTAATAACAGATTGTTGTTCATTTTTAACCCCACAAAGTTACAGATTGCAGCTTTAAATAATCACCACTATCTTTTATATTTTGTTATCTAATACAGTGTCATTTACACATTTTTAAGTGTGATTTAAGTGTCCCAATATTTTGTTGCCCACCGCATCAATTGTGACAATTGTGTGTTCTTCTGAAAACAACTATAACCAGTGTGAACAGACCCACATTAAAATAAAATACAATTTCTCTTTAATGAGAAACCTTAATCTCTTTATTTAGTCATTCGTATGTTTTTCTTCTGGAAAGCTCCCAAGACAGCCTATGAATAAACAAATGATTCAGCCAGACTCAGTAAACTCCCTCTTTGTATTTTATAATGCTTAATAATGGGTTGTTCAAATACCAGTAGGAGCTTGTTAGAAAGATTATGGGTCACTGGAGCAACTGAGACTTAAGAACTTAGGATTTTTAATCATCGAAATCTGTATTACAGTTCACCTAATGTCCAAATCAGTAAAATATAACAAAATGTGTCAAATATTCTAGAAAAAAACAATAAATAATGGCTTAATGCAAAGGTAATCAATGTTGAGAAAGTAGAAACAATCTGAAAAACGCAAAGCAGGAATTTGCAAAGCAGGAATTTAAGCAGGTGTCCAGGTAAACAAACAGGAACAGGTGCGTAACCATAGCAACTAATCATTAATCCTGGAAACACAGGGACCTCTGCTGGTGGATCCGAAGTCACATCTCCATCTGCTTCCATGTTTTTCACAGTCAGAAGGGAAAACAAGCTCGCCTGTTGTCTTTGTGAAATACTGTTGAGACAATTAAACAACTGCAATTAAGATTTGTGAATTCAACCCTGTTACATAAAAATGCACACTCGGGGAATCTGAGTCAAATCATTTTGTGTAACGATTACCTCTCATAGCAGCTTACAGGGATAGTTCAGATAGACACCCTAAAATATTTTGTTTTTCATTATGTCATTCCAAACTTACATGACTTTATTCTTCTGTGGAACATGAAAGATGTTTTCAAAAACATATAATTTAATATTATTTATTTATATAAAATATATATTTTGGGTCCATACAATGGAAGTCAATCGGTGCCCGTGTTGTTTGGTTACCATTGTACTTATCTTCTTTTGTGAAGCAAAAAAGTCAAACAGATTTAGAATGACATGAGGGTGAGTAAATGATGGATTTTTTGGGGGTGAACTATTCAGACCTAGTCAGGTCAAGAACTGTCGACCAACCTGAATCTAATTCCAATATATTACAATAATAGACCAAATTCAGTGATTAGGTCCTCCTAAAAAAACTCATTGTAGCTTCTCAAGAGCATGCCACAAAGCTTTTAAGACAATTTTATGTACTAAGTATTGAGAAATATAATCATGACCCAAAATTGTCCTTCCATAGCCCATAGGCATTGTTGGTAATTTTTACCCCAGAAAGCGCCAGTGAAACTTTGTTTAACTAGTTTATTGATTACTAGTTACTAACCGAAACTAATCTTGCATACTATTTAGGGTTGGTAATGTACAAATTTGGATGCCGTAAGAGCCAGTAAACAGTGGTTGGTCCATTATCATGTATCTTATGACTCTGAGCAGTTTTGATAAGAATGGCATGCTGTCATCTAATGGTCAGTTTTCTCTTTTAGGTTTACTACTGTCAGGTCAGACCAACAGTTTAAAGTGGACCTTGCTGGGTAAGTGAGATCTTACAAACATGCTTATAGCTTCCTGAATAACAACACATTTTGTATACAATAAAATGAAATACCAAATATAAAACATATTATTGTTGAAATTATATATCAAAAGAAAGTTTCTACAAATGCTAATATTTTTAATACGGTCAAAACTAGATCTTAAAGTCCGTTCCACAGGAAGTTCCAACTGACTTCAGTGTTGGGATGTAATTCAGAGTGAAACTGAGAAATTGGGGGCGTGGCTTGTTTTTTTTCCACTGGGAATTGATTGGATCTAGAAAAGTATGCATTTCAAAGCTTGCATTAGACTGTCCCTTGGAGGGGAGTGGTTTATGGCCCAGGCTCCGCCCAATCTGTCATCTGAGTGGGATCGCCATCCTAGAGTGGAAGTACATTTTTAGATTTTGATTACAGATTACAAGGGCACATGAATTTTAAAATAATAATGACATGTATGGATAAATCGTTTATAATAAACACTGCAGTATTTCACAGAAAAATAAGAATAGTATAGTATAGAGTTAAGGAGCGTCTTGTGACATTGCAATAATATTTAATTATAATGGGAAAACAATATTTGATAATATAATGTCAATAAATAATGTCAAGCTAAAATCATTTAGGTCATCCTAACAGACCATATGTATTAGGTCAGAGCTTCAGGATTAGTAACAGAAGCACATAGCGTTTCAGTGAAGCTGATACAGAGAACTCATTCACAACACACAAACACAGAGTCCTTTACACACACATGAAAACACAAAAACTCATCAACGCACTCAGCTGGCTCAAACACACACCATAGAGCACAAGATACTGACACACACTCAAATAAAAAAGAGTGAAGATCATGTCCATGACATTGTGAGGACAGAATCTACAGTGCGACACCTGGTTAGACGACATCAGCATAGATTAGGACACAGTTCAAATTTCATCTGAAAAGAGAGAGAGGCAGGATAATGGCTGGTTTATTGTTTGTTTGTTTATATTTGCATGTGCGTGTCTGTGCACGCTGTACAGAATGGAGCGAGGTGAGGAGAGACAGAATATCCTCTGCACCACTGTGTGACTGGATTCTTAATGGGAGGGGGGATGGAGAGAGAGAGAGAGGGAGTAAGAGAGAGAGAGAGAGGAAGAGAGAGAGAGATTATCTTCTCTTGTAGAATCAGTTAAACCACAGGTTTCTGCAAATCCAGGAATCCCACCATCCAAATTTACGGCCAATCCTGAGACCCAAATATACAAAGCTACATTTTTAAAATTTGGTGATGCATTCCATATAGTTAATGACCTTAACAAATATGATTACTTTCTATAATGTTTCACAGATCTTTACTGTACATTTTTAAATACATTTTTCAGATATCTAGAAACGTTTTCATATTTTTATAAGTAAATCATGTGGTATGAATCTTTTCACAGACTCCGTGCTGGATCTTTACAGATGACCAAAGCTAAACCTTTGAAGAATTTGTATAATTTTGCACTATGAGTACAATGACAGAAACATAAATGTGCATCGTCTAAACAATAAATTACAGTATTAGGCTTTTCACATTACACCTAACCCTGGGTTAACTAACCCTAATCATTTTGAAAGAAGTTGGGAGCACTTTTAACCCTGGGTTATGAAACCCTTCTCAGAAGCTTTGCTAATCCTGAATTGCAGTGCCAAAGCTATACAGTGTGAATGATGAAAACCAGTGTAAAAATGAAACGAGATAACCCAGGATTACATTACTTTTGTGCTACAAATGACCCTCACAAATTTGGCAACAACAAACTGTACGCTAGTGTAAATTTGGTGTACAATCAATGACATACACACACAGTAGCTATGCATTAAAAAACTGTACTTTTTATTTTTAAAAGAGTGATCTCTTTAGGAGCCCACTGTATATTATTACAGCATAGCCCCCCAGCACCCTTCCTATAAAACAAACCCTCCAAATCGACCACAAAAAATGCAACAGAGGGGTGGATGCATGCATGCATGCATGGATGTATGGAAAAGGTGATCGCCGCTGACTGGCTACAGCAGGTGCGTTTTGTACATATCTCAGTGGTCCACTCTTCCGCTGCTCGCTGTATTCAGGACGGACGCTACGGATTTTACGTAACGTGTGCCGTTACGCTGGGTGCAGCATCCGTCCCTCCATACGGCCACGACGCATATGAGCTGCATGCATACAGCCTAGAAAACCGTGGATAGGTTTTCGCGTCTCGTATCCTGATTCATCGCATTGCTTTTTTACATTTTGTGTCGATTGCACCGTGTCTTCTTGTCGAAGTCTTATTGAAGTATATATCCACCGTCTCCGCGCCGCTGACGCGCTCCGGGTCTGTGGGAGAGACACAGAATCAATTGAACGAGCGGAGGAAACGCAGAGCATCATTAAACGGAGATCCGTCGAAAAAAAGGTACGAACCAAACGAGCTTTTCATCACATGCATGGTTTCAATCGCCCCTCCGGAATAATGAATGGGTTTGCTTATAATCGCCCGATACGTGATTGATTGGCAATGATTTGGTTTTCTAGAGGTTGCCACATGGTTTTGAGATGAACCATGCGTCTTTAGAAGAGGATCTCGATAACGCCACGGACGCATGAGAGAAGAAGGGTAAGACGTCTCATTCAGCATTGCTTTCACGCAATTGCATCGATTTGTTTCATTTACGCGTTTATTTCGATGAACTAATCTGGGCTCGTTGCAATTGCGCATCATGATGTGCTTTCGAGAAATCCGCTTGTCGCTCGTTTATGGAAAACAAGGTTGTGATTTGGTTTGCATTTTTCTTTATCATTATCAGACGCGCGCCGTGTGCCATTTTCTTGCGTGTGTGTGTGTGAGTGTGTGTGTGTGTGTGTGTGTGTGTGTGTGTGTGTGTGTGCGGGGCCTCACTTGTGCATTGCAAACGCGTGCGACAGGCTCCGTTAAAAAGACGCCGCAGTCACTAACGCATAATGCATATGCACCGATTTTCGGTAATATTAAGCGTGTAGGACCCACCATCATCCCATCATCCATCACACGACGAAAATCACCGACGTTAATTAAACTAAAGATGAATAAATCGTCTGTGCAATCGTTGCAACGGAATAAATCCTATTTTTTTTCCGTGCATTCGGCTGTTTTTCGGTGGATGCGTTTTAACGGAGCCGTAGCGCAAACCGAGCGCCGCCACCCAACCGGATTCCGACACCCAGCATCTGCAAATCAATTTAGCGTTGTCATGGTTACAGCGAAGCCGCACCATCGCACCTGTAACACACACACATAGAAGATGCGCCTGCGTGTGATGGACAAAGATGCTACAGCCATATTAGGACGTTTGGACATTTACGTTTTTGTGTCCACATCGTATTTATCCTTTTGTATTTGAAAGATAAATGCACACACTTTATTCTTTGCATTATTTCACAAGGCTCGCTTCCACACTGGGAAATATGTCGTGCTGACATTGGGTTTGGTAAATGAGTCGGTGATGAATTTGTGAGTTCAGTTCTGGCTGAAACAAATGAGAATTTAGGCTTGTGAAGCTGAGAAAACAGGCTTCAGAAGATAAAGAAAGCAGTTCTGGGGCCTGACAAAGACTATATAACTAAATGTATTATTATTATTATTATTATTATTACTGTTTTTTTATTGGTTTATTTGTTATTTATAAATATTTGTTGTTATTATTCATGTGAGAAATTTGCTTATGTGGGGTAGGGGCACACTTGCTGTTGACGTTGTCGTTAAATGTATTTATATCGATTGTGACCGTGTGTATCAGATTAATTTAGAGGCAGTCTTGTGTTGCTCTAAAGTCTTGCTTTTGGTTTCTGGTGTTTTTCAAGGTCAGACAGTTTTATACAGTTGACAATACAGTTTTAGAATGGTTTTGTGTGTAGGAAAAAGTGTTATGTTTTATGTTATTGAATAGGTCTGGTTATGCACCAGACTCAACAGAGAAATACAAATCAGAAGACAGAATGAAAAAAATTAAAGTGAAAATGAATTACAGTAAACAACTCCACTTTGACTGGACTAGAGGTCACAGTTTTAAGTTGCTGATCTGTTGGTCATCAAACTCTTAGCTATATGAAATATGATAAGGTGTACATACATGCAGTTTTTCACCTCTCTCGTCCTCTCTCTCTCTTTCCCCCTCTGTTTTTCCAGTAAACAAAGCTGACAGTGATGATTCTGGTGAAAAGCAGAAGACTCCCATAGCAGCATCCAGCAATATTAACATCCGTGTGAATTAAACTTTGATGCCACAAGTTACCCGATTACCTAAAGTTAATAGTAAAAACAAAATTTATTTTTGCTTCTTTTTGTGGATTTAGTTACAATTCGTACATTATAATCAAATTTTCGAATTTTACTTTTTGTCTTGTTTAGGAAAGGGGCAGGACATGACCTAGTTGCCATGCAGGCTGCTATGGTAACAGGCTTTTTTAGCCCCTCCCCCCTCATCTGGTTGGTCCAACTGTTGTTGTGGCCACACCTCCTCGGACCTAGATTAGCTGAGGCCAGTCCGTCCTGCCCTGCTCCCTGTAGCTGCTCTAATCAGGCCAGTAGAGTGATCTGTACCAGAAAAGGCTTGAATGAAGTTCCACAAAGTATCTCCTCCAACACTCGATACCTCAACCTACAAGAGAACACCATACAGGTAACCTTTCCTATACACTGGTGTACTGTATACAGCTGGAGGAGAGAGTTGAAGCTTGTTAGCCGCAACTACAGCTGAAATTCGCTACATATAAATATGACCACGCTGTACCAAGGGATAATAGTAGAATGACTGGAAAGTCAAACTTTTTTTTTAAGACATGAAGCTCATTTTAGGAACTTTGTCCACATTGGGAGCGCAGGAAAAGAACATGAAGCTCAATGATCATAAATTTAAAGCTGCAATCATGAACTGTTGCCTATCTACCGCCATCTCTGTTTGAAATGTAAAATTGCAGGTTACTTTACATATTTTTCATTACGTACCATTTCAAATTGGGTAAGGTCAGTAGATTATTTTGAACACTGGTCTGTCATGTACTTGCTTAATATTGAATTTTGTTTACCTTTAACCCCAAAAAGTTACAGACTGCAGCTTTAAAACAACAACAAGGTTTATTGTGTGTTATATTTGTTTTTATTTTTTCATAGGTTTCATGAGGTACTGAGATGTTATTGAAAAATTAACTCTTTAATTGCTGTCTATCTGCTCCTAAACTTTCAGTCTGACATAACAGAAGCCAACTGTGGATGTGCAAATGCCCAAGCAATAAAAGTGTTCATTGAACAATCTTACACTTACAATTAGTAAGTGACCACACATCATCTGTTCTCATCAGCTACATTCTTTTTCTCTCTCTTTTCTGCAGGTGATCAAGTCGGACACCTTTAAGCATCTAAGTCATCTGGAGATTTTGCAGTTGTCTAAGAACCAGATCCGTCAGATAGAGGTGGGGGCATTCAATGGCCTTCCTAATCTGATCACCCTGGAGTTGTTTGACAACAGACTGCCACTGGTTCCATCACAGGCGTTTGAGTACCTGAGCAAGCTGCGTGAACTCTGGCTGAGAAACAACCCCATAGAGACGCTTCCAGCATATGCTTTCCATCGTGTGCCATCGCTGCGGCGGCTGGACCTTGGTGAACTGCGGAAACTGAGCTTTATCTCTGAGGTTGCATTTGATGGGCTGGAGAACCTGCGTTTCCTGAATTTAGGCATGTGTGGGCTTAAGGATGTACCCAATTTGACACCCCTTGTGCGGCTTGAGGAACTAGAGCTGTCAGGCAACCAGCTGGGTGTGGTGCGGCCTGGATCATTCCAAGGCCTCATTTCCCTACGTAAACTGTGGCTCATGCACTCTAGGATTTCTGTCATAGAGCGGAACGCCTTTGATGATCTGAAGAATCTGGAAGAGCTCAATCTATCCCATAATACTTTGCACTCATTGCCTCACGATCTTTTTACACCACTTCAGCAGCTGGAGCGTGTCCACTTGAATCACAACCCGTGGGTCTGCAACTGCGACGTTTTGTGGTTGAGCTGGTGGCTCAAAGAAACCGTGCCTGATAACTCCACCTGTTGTGCGCGGTGTCATGCTCCACCTGGCATTAAGGGCAGGTACATCGGAGATCTTGACCAGCGAGACTTCACCTGCTATGCACCTGTGATTGTGGAACCACCGACCGACCTGAACGTGACTGAGGGAATGGCAGCTGAGCTGAAATGTCGCACTGGGACATCCATGACTTCTGTTAACTGGTTGACCCCTAATGGGACCTTGATGACCCACGGTGCATACAAGGTCAGAATCTCTGTCCTCCATGATGGAACCCTGAATTTCACCAACGTGACCATGCAAGACACAGGGCCATATACCTGCATGGTAACCAACTCTGCAGGCAACACCACGGCAACAGCTGTGCTGAATGTATCTGCCTCTGACCCAGGCAATGGCTACAGCTACTTCACAACTGTTACCGTTGAAACTGTAGAGACAGGGCAGGATGGCCACGATTCTGCACGGCAGTTTGTCAATGAGACATTTATAAGTTTCCCAGGACCGACCGCTGCGTCTGCATCAGCAGGTCCAACTGGTTCAATGCTGTCCTCCCTGTCACCACGAGCAACACGCACCCCCGATCGCCCCTTCACTGTCTCCATCACGGATGTCGCCAACCTGTCAGGTCTTGAGGGCGTCATGAAGACAACCAAGATCATCATCGGCTGCTTCGTGGCCATCACCTTCATGGCCGCTGTGATGCTGGTCGTCTTCTACAAGCTTCGCAAGCAGCACCAGCTACACAAACACCACGGCCCAGCGCGTGCCATAGAGATCATCAATGTTGAGGATGAGATCGGATCCACAGGTGGAGCTAGTGGCATCGCAGGAGGAGGCACCATCCACAGGGGGGCAGGAACCGGTGGAGGAGGTGGTCAAAGTCCAAGAGTTCATGACCCCGAGATCATGACCCTGCCAAGTGTTGGCCAACCAGACCACCTGAACCACTATTACAAAGCGCATCACTTCAACAACAACGTGCTGGGGTTAAACATGTCCTCTGGGATGCTAAACAACAAGGCCAACCCTTCGTCCCAAAATCAGGCTTCGGCCATGAAAATGGGGATTGCTTCTGGTGACACCTCCAACTCCGGCTCAACCTCACCTCCCCTACCAATTCCCATCCCCATGGCCATGACATTCCATGGAACTCTGAAAGGCCTTAGTCATGGTCCTAACATGCAGACTGAGCCACTGTTGCTTTCCAACGGCTCCAAGGAGAGTGTTCAGGAGACGCAGATCTGAAAGTAGACTGGTTTATACCCCAGTGAGAGTGTCAACAGTTCCTCCTGACAGAATTGTGGAATATTCCATTCAATGAACAGATAGACAGGCTTTTACATATGAAGTGGACCTGGGCGCTTTTGAGTACATGGGTGCCAAAGCGAGCGTCTTTTTTTGCAGTTCCTATGAGTTGTGTCCGCGTATAAAATATAGTCTATATTAAAGTAGTGTAATTACATAAATGTTGGTTTGCCACAGTCCAGCGACACAATTACACAGATGTACAGCAGCATACACACATTTACACTTCCTGGAGATCCTTCTTCACCACACTCTCCTCACTAGGTAGTGTACATGTGTGTGTGTGAGGGACAGCGTGTGCTGAAACGAATAAAGACTCAAACCGCTGTGATCCACAACATACGTTCACACTGCTTCATCACAACCTTCTGAATCTAGCACAAGTGAGGATTCATTCATAAGCTCATTAAATCCAAACATCTGAACTGCAGAAGACACCAGTTTCAGGGTGACATACATCTTCGTACATCATACTGTACCAAGAGGAGAGGAAGGAGGAAAACCCTTTCCATGTAAACACACTTTGGCTGCTGTTTCACATGTTTTACCTTTGTCCTCAGCAAAAGTACCATGGAACCCTCCACAGCAAGGTGCCATAGTACAAACTCTCTGTGCATTTACTTTTGGAGAGATTTCGAGTGTTAACGTGTTTGTTTGTTCCCCTGTTAGTGCTGAATGAAGATAAGCAGCAATGTGTAAGGGCTATTTCACTGGCATTGGATATTTATTTAGATGGTATCACAGAATATGTCTGGAAATTGACGTGAAATGCCATTTCTGACCCACTTTACTTTTGTAATCGTTGTGTTTCTGAATATATAGGATATTTAACAAAAAAAAAGATTTATCTGTTGGGATGTGATTGGATGGTGAACAGAGGGATTGGTGACATCATCGAAAGAGGAAAGTAACTTTAGAGTGCATTGTTTTTTAGAAAATATTACGAAGACAAAATATTTTTTTCTTGTAATAGCAGGCACAATTAATAGTACACAATAAGACCTGAAAGGAAAATTAAGAAAGTAAATAGGGTTCATATTGTTTTTTTGAAGCTGTATTTATGCGATAATCAGCATAGTATGAGTTTGTCATAGCTAACCAAACATAATTTCACAGAAATTCTTTGATATTTAAAGGGGAGATAATGAAAGATATCATGAAAATGACCAGATTGTTCTAATCGAAGAGTCTGCAATGACATAATCTGATTCTGTAAAGATTTTCAGGTATACAGTTTATAGATGGTCTGGGATCAGGGAGCTGATTGGAATTTGCTTAAAACGTAATGCTAGCTGTATGTTCTGGAAAACTCCTATGTCTTATTTTTAAAGAATCTATTCTTTGAAAAGATCTGCGGACTGAGGGAGCCATATGACAACTTCTCAAAGTCACTGTTGACCGCATAAAGCATTTTATTGATCAAGTCTTCATCCTGGAATGACTTTGAAGTTGTTTATTAACAATGTGCAATGTGCCATACATCAGAGTCGAGTACGCATTCGTGTATTGTTATTTCTGCATTAAACTTTATTCATTTTATAACTTTCATCATTATCCTTTTATCAGATTGATGTTGTTAAAATTGACTGATTATATTTTAAAATAAATAATGGCAACTTTCATTGATCAGATTATGCAAAATTTGACAAATTGGGTATTTTGTTCTGAATTTAATCTGGTTCTCTCTTCCTAGTTAATCCTTTTCATTTAAGAAAACTACTACACATACTTTAACATGATGATCCCTGATATCAGCCTACCTACCCCTCAAACGTCTGCCTGCTGTTCTTTAGAATGGAAGTATGGGAAAAACTGTTTTATTCTTTTCTTTTATTGCTTTCCATATTTCTCCCTACAGTACAAAAGCTGATTGTGTTTGAATATCCAGTGTGGTTGCTTAGCAACAACATCATTGCCAGGAAATGCTCTTAAAAGCTCATTGTAGCATCTGACCCTGGTCTGCTGATGGGGAACATAGGTAAATCATAATTACGTCAGTATAACATAAGTAAAAGGTTAGTTAATGTGAAGAATCTGTTCTCTGTGTGGGTTTGTGTCCTCAACAGCAGAAAACTTAACAGAGAAACAAATGTGTGTATGCTGAGATTTGGGAAAATGGGAAATCTGATAAATACAGCTCTGTATGAGGCTGATGTGTTTGCAATATTTATGTATGTCAGATTTGAACATTTGACTCATATGACAAAATGTTTTAAAGCAAATTCCCATATAAATTCTGACAAGTGCAACACAAGCTATTTAAATAGCCAGTCACCTCAATTCTACAAAAAAAATATTTTGCCTTCCTTAAAGTCTTTTGCTTGCTTTTAAAAACCCCATGAAATGGCTAGACAAGCGTGTTTTCTTCCTTTGTTGACACATTTTCTAAAACAACAAGGCTTGTCTCCTTAAAAAATAGTTGTAATGTTACAACTCTGAACTATAGTCATTTAGGTTTGGAGGGGTTGATCATTAATCTTATTCTATAGAGCAAAATCTGGCACACTTGTGAATCAAAGATGAGTCATCAGTGTGTTTTGCTCTGTTTCCTGGAGGAGAGAGATATAAATATATATGCATATATATTTTAGGTTGTGAGAATGAACAAAAATGTTTAAAATGTTATTTTGAAGGGTCTAGAAACATTCAAAATATCCAGTTTCAGATGTTGTATTAACAATATTTCTTGGTTACAAGAACGCTATTTAAAATTGTTTTAATTCTGTAACATTTTTAAAACATTTCAATAACAACCTAAAAATGACGCTTTGATATGATAATGTTAAAAAATGTTCTTCTAATGGTACTTTTTTGATAACTTTAAGAGAACCTTTAGACAGCGTTAACCAAGATTCTAAGCATGTTTTCTGTTAGCTGGGTTAAGGTTGGTTTTGTCATGTTTTAGGAGACACTGGCATGTCGATGGTCTCAACTAAAAAACAACTAAACATCACAAAACACATCATGGGTTCGAGCATCAGTCTATTGCTCAGATCTGACTTACAAATAGATCTTGCAGATAACAAGTCTCAACCAGTTTAAACCTTTTTGTGTATCTCATATATGAACGTGTTAAAAGGCAAAAGTCTTACTTGATCAAAATGAAAATGTCTGCTGTTAAACCACATGGCCCTTTTTCATTGACTTTTGAAAGACAATTTGTTAAAGATTTGCCCCACTACACTGAGTTATCAAGCCCTGAGTTGTTGAAGACCTTGTGTCAGTGATTATTTGATCAAGAAACTGTTTCTGAGCACAGACAGATTGTATTATGGGCTTTGAAACAGTATCATCACTGTAGACTATTAATGTGGTGGGTCTCTCTCTCGCTCTCTCACTATCTCATACTGACCCTGTGTTCATGTATTGCCATGTATATAACCTAAAGATGTAAATAGTCTCTATTTTTTGACTTACCATTAGCAGAACACAGTTCTTCAGGATTTGAGGAAGACTTTTTGGAAACTCTACGTTTCTCTCCTTCTCATAGCGGATCAATCTCATTCAAACATGTCCAGGTCATATTTCACCCTCAGATCAGAAGATAAAGTGCAGAAATGGAGGCTGTTTTAGCATCATTAACAGTTTTGCATTGTGACGTTTTTTTTATGACAGTTAAACGTTTAACTAACAGATTCTTCATGCTGAAATCTAACATTTTCATGCTGTTATGCTACAGTAAAGACAGTACAATAAATACAAATACAAAACAGGGCATTACAGTAATAAAAGGGGGGTTTGGGGTTATAAAAAATGTCACAATGTAGAAATAACTTGGTTCTCTTCAAGCAGAATATCTTTGTGATATTTCTCTTCTTTTGACTTTGGCTTGAAACATAATCTGGATGTGTTTGGGACAGGTTGACGCGTAAATATTTCTCTGGACACTATTTGCTGCATCGTCAGAAGAACACAGTCCCCCAGAATCAGCTGAGAGCTCATGTTTTTTGCATCTTACAAAGTACAGTACTGCTGATAATGGCTCTGTTCCATTTAGGCTCTGTTCTTGGTTTGTTTACCTATTTATTTGTCCTGAATATTTTTAGTTTCCTTTGTTCTGTTTTTATATGTTGATGCTGTGTAGTTCAGCTGTGGAGAGCTAGCTGATTGGCCATCAGCTGTGGGTCAAAGGTTGTGGCAAAAAGCTTAACTGTGTGTGTAACCCTCTGCAGTACGCCATTCGCTACACAGGCGCTCTTTACCAATAAAAATGGACATTTTGGCTTTAGAACTCTGCCTGTGTGTCTCTGTGCACTTTCATTACATTCATTAATGATGCTATAAGTGAGTAAAGATGTTGCTGTTACCTCACATATGTCTCCTGTGAAATCACTGTGACAGACCTGGAAAACAGCCAGATAAGTCAGGGCAGTGGCCAATCCCTTTATTAGCCAATCAGAAATTGTCAATATGAAATACTTTGAATACATTTAGTTGTGTTGATGTTTTACTTTGGTGGGCAGGTTTTTGGAAAGAGGTGTGACCTAATTCAATGGTTGAATTAAGTATGCCAAGTTAGCAAAAAAGTAGAACCAGCACTCCTAAACTGATTCATTATTTTCCTGATTATTATTCTAACCTTACTTAAGCAGTTTCTAGATTACATTTGACATTGTAATTGACTTTTCACCAACAAACTATGTTCTTAAGAATGAGCAATGAAATTTACAATCATTACTATGAATCGCATAAGCCCAACAGTATGGATAATTCTTCACATGACATTGGCCGATTTAAAGAACATCGACTTTATAATAATTTTATTATAAAGATAAAGACAGATTTTATAATAATTTATTGATTATGTGTTTGTTTCCTGTTTCTTTTGAAATCTCAAAAATCTTGAATTTGTATTGCTTTAGCGTTTTTCAAATGGCAAATGAATTTTAAGCACTGTTAGTTTTAAGCACTGAGTTTGGCACAAACATGTTTACCAGCCCATATTTAATATTGTCTGGGTTGTATGTACTTTAAACTTGCTTAGTTTTGTTAATATTTTCCGGAAAGAGGGCGTCACACAGCCTCATGTTACCATCTGACAATTTTATTAATATTACTATTTAGCCAATATCGGTACCCTGTTGAGAACCCCAGGGTTAGACAACAATTTAAGCCTGTCTGACTTTAAATGACACACCCATTGTGTGTTTTCTCAGAACATGACATCTTTTAGGAATACCTGATTAATATTCTTGGAAATCTCTTTTCCAATTGGTCCCTGCCGGAAACTGACCACAGGAAGTGCTTGCAACACACTTATGAAGCATAAACAAGAGGAGGTTGTGACCACAATCGCCCAGTTTGCTTGTAGGGGTTAGTCCCAGTTTTCCTCTACCCTCAATCTACACTCTGCATACTTCCTGCATAGACTGCCTGTTCTCCTTGCAGTGTTACCATAGCAACTGTGAGATGTGGGAAACCCTCTGTCCTTCAAAGTGGGAGTGGGGGGGGTATTGAAGTGATTTAAAAAAGTGATCAGATATGATCATATCAGCGTAGGTTTGAAAAATCATCAGCAATGATATTGCTTACTGACTGTAGGAGCGATTATGTATTTCCATGGTCTCATGGCAAACTGCAGTACTGCGTTTAAAAACACTATAGACTGACACTTTTGTCTGTATGATGCCAACTACTGATTTTGTTTTATTTTATTTTGGTGGTGGTTTATGGTGTTTTGTTTTATTTTATTTTGGTGGTGGTTTATGGTGTTTGCTGGGTAATTGTTATTTAACTGGTCAACTCCAGTTTCTAATGGTTTACACTTGGTAAGATCACTCCAGCTGGTTGTATTGAGCGTGCAACGCTGTTGTACTGTTGTACACTGACTGAATTTCTTGAATTTCTGAGTTTGGAGCCGTGCTGATGTCGTAATATTTACACCAGATTGTAATTGTTTACATTGGATAGTTTTCCTGGTTATTGCCAGTTGTTCCTAATCAGATTCAAGAGCTCAGCATCTGTGAGCGTTCAGCGTCTGCATCAGTAGAGGCCTCTGTTTCCATGACAACCACGGGTCCGAAAATAGCCCTCTCTCGTTCTCTCTAACATGCATGTATTTATTGTCTCTGAAGACATGCCAATGTTTCTCTCCTTTTCTTGCAGTCTGACTCTCCTCTGCGCTCCCCTCCTGTTTGCTTTGCGAATCTTACCTCTCTGCTCTCCTCTCTCCTCTGCTGTTCTCCTCTCCATCTCAGCAGATATATAGTGGCTCAGTTGCCATGGAAACCTCTAGAAACTATGGTGATGGGTCATACAGCATCGCCTGAGCGGTGGCGAAACTGAGCTACATACAATGATTTATGCAAATGAATACAGTAAATTGTCTGAGTCAAACTGAAAGGACATTGTTTTGTTTTGTTTTATTCTGAGCATTTGGGTCTGAGGGTTTGACTTCAGATAATGTTTATGATGCGTTTCCCCTGCAGATAGGTTGTGCTTTTGGTGCAGTCTTCAGAGAATGCTGTTTATTTTGTTTGGATAATGCAGACTGCATGCAGATCAGGTTAAAAGTTTAAAGAAATGCAGTCACTTGCTTTTCTTAACGTTGGATTATTACACAGATGGATTAGTACATCTGTAAACCAATGAAGGAAGCATCCAGCTAACAATTTAGGTTGTAAGAACGTTTCCGCAAATGTTTCACAAGTAACTGTTTCTATTAAGTAACACAAACGTTACAAATGTTATTTGAACGTTCTAGGAATGTTCAAAGCGTCCAGTTTTTTTAGATGATATATTAATGTTATTGCTTATAAGAACATTACTTAAACGTTTTTCATTTTGTAACGTTTCTAAAACATTCCACTAACAACTTAAGAATAACGTTTCTGATATATATATATATATATATATATATATATATATATATATATCACACACATATACATATACATACATACACACATGCATACATATACATACATACACATACATACATATACATATACATACATATACATATATACACATATACATATATACACATATACATATATATATATATATATATATATATATATATATATATATATATATATATATATGTATATAAGTTCAACTAACGTTACTGCAAGAACGTTTCTGATAACATGACTTTAAGAGAACTTTTACAAAACATGAGGCAACATTGTGAGAATGTTCCGTGTCAGCTGGGCAAATTAAACTTCTGTTTGAGGTCATACAGTTCCGTGACAATTAAAAACTAGTTTATTATTTTCCATACGTGTTGTTTTCCTCGTTTCATCCTTGAGGAAAAAAGAGACTTACAGTGACACACAGGACCTCGTGGCGCAACGGTAGCGCGTCTGACTCCAGATCAGAAGGTTGCGTGTTCAAATCACGTCGAGGTCAAACACTTAATAACACTGACAGTATTCAGGTCAGTCTTTATTCAATCAAAACAATGTGTTATGTGTGTTATAGATACTAAATGAAGGTGTTGATCAGCAGGGGGCGCCACAAACCAACAAACCAAGGGCACGCAGGACCTGGTCGGGGTGAGAGGTTTAAACTTCACATAGTCATGCAAGAGTTTAATTCAATTCATACAGGGGGTCTGGCAAACACAGGCTATTTTAAAACACAACTTTATTATTTTAGCCAAAGTTAGGATGCTGTTATGATAATGTTATAATAATGTTATGATTCCCTGTTAGCCGGTTTTCCAGAAGAACTGAGGATTACCATGTTAATACCATAAAAATGAATGTGATGTTTTCTCAGTGCTATAGCATAACCACAAAATCACTACTAAACTGCAAAAATAACTTAATTTTAACTTTAATTTAATCATTTTCAATAACAGAAGGTGGTGCTGTTGCACCCGTTTATCATCATGCAACATGTTACAAACTCGAGGATCTCGTGGCGCAACGGTAGCGCGTCTGACTCCAGATCAGAAGGTTGCGTGTTCAAATCACGTCGGGGTCGAACACTTAATAACACTGACAGTATTCAGGTCAGTCTTTATTCAATCAAAACAATGTGTTATGGTGTGTTATAGATACTAAATGAAGGTGTTGAACAGCAGGGGGCGCCAGAGCTCAATAAATCTAATAGAAGAAAACTCTCTCTGCCTCCCTACACTCGAGTAATGAGTTAATAATGCAGATAATAATGTTAATAATGCTTCTTGTAATACATGAAGTGAAGGTTTGCGTCAGAAGGCTGCGTGTTCAAATCTCGTCGGGGTCAAACATTTAATAACACAGAAAGCATTCTGTGCAGTCTTTACAATATTAAAAATATTAACAATGGCAATTAACAATATTAAGAAATATTTTCAGGGCATTTTTAAGACCTTCATTTTATGTTATAGGCTGCATATTATGTGACTCTTATTATATATGTTATTATTATAGAATAAACGTGAATAAGACTGACCTGAATACTGTCAGTGTTATTAAGTGTTTGACCCCGACGTGATTTGAACACGCAACCTTCTGATCTGGAGTCAGACGCGCTACCGTTGCGCCACGAGGTCCTGCAACAGCTTGTTTCTTGTACTACAATAAGTGATTCTGCATTATTAATATATTATAAATGTTTGTTTAGTGTTTTTTGGCCAATAAAAACTCAGAGAGAGTTAATGAAACTGTTAATGAACCCGGAGAAGATGAGGTGGAGAGCAAAGTTACAATCAGAATGATTGTGTGTGTGTATGTGTATCATTGTGAGGACCAGTGTGTGCAGTTAGACTATCAGAGAGAGGACTACTCCTTAACTCTTACACAAAACCTAACCTTAACCATCCCAACTAACTCCTTAAGTCTTACACGAAACCTAACCTTAACCATCCCAACTAACTCCTTAACTCTTACACGAAACCTAACCTTAACCATCCCAACTACCTCCTTAACTCTTACACGAAACCTAACCTTAACCATCCTTACTAACTCCTTAACTCTTACACGAAACATAACCTTAACCATCCCAACTAACTCCTTAACTCTTACACGAAACCTAACCTTAACCATCCCAACTAACTCCTTAACTCTTACACGAAACCTAACCTTAACCATCCCAACTAACTCCTTAACTCTTACACGAAACCTAACCTTAACCATCCCAACCAACTCCTTAACTCTTACACGAAACCTAACCTTAACCATCCCAACTAACTCCTTAACTCTTACACGAAACCTAACCTTAACCATCCCAACTAACTCCTTAACTCTTACACGAAACCTAACCTTAACCATCCCAACTAACTCCTTAACTCTTACACGAAACCTAACCTTAACCATCCCAACTAACTCCTTAACTCTTACACGAAACCTAACCTTAACCATCCCAACTAACTCCATAACTCTTACACGAAACCTAACCTTAACCATCCCAACTAACTCCCTAACTCTTACACGAAACCTAACCTTAACCATCCCAACCAACTCCTTAACTCTTACACGAAACCTAACCTTCACCATCCCAACTAACTCCTTAACTCTTACACGAAACCTAACCTTACCCATCCCAACTAACTCCTTAACTCTTACACGAAACCTAACCTTAACCATCCCAACTAACTCCTTAACTCTTACACGAAACATAACCTTAACCATCCCAACTAACTCCTTAACTCTTACACGAAACCTAACCTTAACCCTAAAACCATGTTTTAACTCTCAAACAGAACTTGAAAGGGGTGTCAGAAAGTGAGAACCGGCCAAATGTCCTCACTTTACTCTCTTTGTCCTCTCTCTGATAGTCTAACTGCACACACTGGTCCTCACAATGATACACATACACACACACAATCATTCTGATTGTAACTTTGCTCTCCACCTCATCTTCTCCGGGTTCATTAACAGTCTTTCATGCGTATTTTTCACTTTCACTCAGTTTGTGGATATTTAGAGTCATATAGATGGATTATTCATACAGAATAAGGCCAGAAAATATCAGATCTATTTTTACAGAATGACAAATATTTGCATGTTATTAGAACCAAAATAACATTTAAACAACATATTTATATTTATAATATAAACAACAACACAACATCTTACAAAAGAGAGACACACAGGACCTCGTAGCGCAACGGTAGCGCGTCTGACTCCAGATCAGAAGGTTGCGTGTCGGGGTCAGAGCTTTTAACTTCACACAGTCAAGCAAGAGTTTATTCAGATCCGTCCAAAGATACAAAACCAGAAGAAGAGTGAAGCGCACACGACCATCACCAGAGTTAATGGATGTCCTTCAACTCTTACAGTGTCTGACAAACTCAGTTTATTTTAAAACAACTTTATTATTTTAGCCAAAGTTATGATGCTGTTATGATAATGTTATGATAATGTTATGATAATGTTATGATTCCCTGTTAGCCGGTTTTCCAGAAGATCTCTGGGATGGTTAATTTTAACTCAATAATTTTCAATAACAAAGAAGGTGGTGCTATTACACCCGTTTAACATTCATTAGACAGTAAATAATAATTTCATCTTTTAAATTTGAAACCAAAAAGAGCCCAAAAGGATTCAACAAACATCTCGTTTTCAGGGCGTTTTTAAGAGCTTCAGTTTATGTTATAGGCAGCATATTATGTGACTCTTATTATATATGTTATTATTATAGAATAAACGTGAGTAAAACTGATCTGAGTACTGTCAGTGTTATTAAGTGTTTGACCCCGACGTGATTTGAACACGCAACCTTCTGATCTGGAGTCAGACGCGCTACCGTTGCGCCACGAGGTCCTGTGTGTGTTGTGTTTTTGGGTGGTTTTTTTTTTTTTGTGTATTTTTTTGTTTGTTGTAAGAAAAAAAATTTGTGTGTGTGTGTGTCTCACTCTTTTGTAAGATGTTGTGTTGTTGTTTATATTATAAATATAAATATGTTGTTTAAATGTTATTTTGGTTCTAAAAACATGCAAATATTTTTAATTCTGTTACGTTTTTAAAATGTTTTACTAACAATTAAAAATTAATAAATAAATCTAATAGAAGAAAACTCTCTCTGCCTCCCTACACTCGAGTAATGAGTTAATAATGCAGATAATAATGTTAATAATGCTTCTTGTAATACATGAAGTGAAGGTTTGCGTCAGAAGGCTGCGTGTTCAAATCTCGTCGGGGTCAAACATTTAATAACACAGAAAGCATTCTGTGCAGTCTTTACAATATTAAAAATATTAACAATGGCAATTAACAATATTAAGAAATATTTTCAGGGCATTTTTAAGACCTTCATTTTATGTTATAGGCTGCATATTATGTGACTCTTATTATATATGTTATTAT